>OZ020268.1:33191847-33686847 GCA_963971225.1 Melieria omissa
TTTATGAAAAAGGATATGAAGGACCTGAATTAAATGTTTATCCTTGAATATTCTGGAAACCGTGAGAGCTAAATTAATATAAGTGACTTCTGGTAAAAAAGCATTCAAAGGTCTATCAATCAATAGGGGATAGGGGACAACATCCCCTAAACCTACCGCCCTAATAAAACATAGTAACTCGCGGGGGTTCAGTTGCTTGAGGTCCTCTTCTGAAAGCCAAAACTGGCCCAGGTAACGTAACCAGCTGCGACAAGCCGCATTACAGTGGAACATGATGTGTCCGGGAGTCTCCTCTGCTGTTTCGCAGAGTCTACATACGCTTACCTGTTCTATCCCGATTGTATGCATGTGTTTCCTCAATCTGTAGTGCCCAAATTGGCGGACCTATTGTTGTTTGTTACTGTCTAAGCTGGTTTCTCCTTAGTTTGAGGCATTCTTTACTTCATTTGGGGTTATAATCTTTGATGAAGATTTTCGATTGCCTGAGACCGGAGGCGCTAGACCAGTGTTCGACACTTTAAGAACTCATCGTTTCAACAAAGATCAATTCTTATAAATGGTCAGAATATCAAAAGAATTCAAAGGGTTTTTTCTGATTCCACTCACTTATAAAGTTAAACTGTTAAGTTGGGAAGCTCGTCTTTGGCATAACAAACCACAATTAATCTCACAAGCATTGAAATCGATACCGATTGATTGAGCCCACTCAGAGCTTGCAGTTAGGTGTCTATTGGTTCATAAGCAATTTGTCGTCTACCTTTAGTATCTAAAGAAGTTGCACATTTGGTTGGGTTATGTAATGGTGGCCTCCTCCGAATGAGTTAGTCGGAGACCTTTATGTGGCGTACTGTGATACACCAACTTCCTTCCGTTTAAAACTTACATGCACACTGTTTTTTTTTCAGAATATGTGTACAGAAACAGGAGACTGGACCTACAGTTAAACTTCGAATGGCAGTTGGCATATAGGTTTTGCCTATAGAATTCTCACATACATACAGAGCAAGCTCTGCCGTATCATTTAAGTATTAGGCGGCATCGCAGATTTTCCTAAAAAGAACCGTTTTATAGCTCTCACAATTTTTTTTAGCTCTTAAAAAAGTCATTATTATCATTTGCAGTCCTCGCCAAGATTCGTCTTGAGTACCCGATGAAGAGGTTTTTTGATTCACGCCGCAGAAACTCTCTCTTTCTCTAACCCAGAGCCAGGGTCCGACGATTGATTTCAAATTAGAAAAAAAACAAATTATAAAAAAGCCAATGTATACGAAAAACCTGAAGGAGAAAGCACTATTAGTTATATTCTTAATAACGTTAAAGTTTCGTTAAAGTTAAAATTTAGTTTCTCTAGCAGTAGTTAAATACGCATTAAAATTCAACAAAACCAAGCAAGCAACTTGCGCTCCTCGACGCATAGGTAATTTTTTGCAGTTTCCAACATCTGAAAAGAATTAAGTTTGCTACTTGAGCAGCAGCAGCAACAGCAAATGGAAACTTTTCTAATTAGAGTAAACGGCTGGTGCGCGGCAGCATAACTCACCGTTCTACGGTGCGTATACGTGATGTGGCTCTGCGTTAATCTCAGTTGTAAGTCGCGCAAGTGTGTCGCAAACACAATAATCGTTTTTACGGCCATTTAGAAATTACATAACAGTAAATTGAAATTGTGCCTCGAGCACATGCGCACACACACACAAACTTATACAAACACAAAAAAAACGGGAAAGGGATATTAAAATGACACAAACAAAAGCACAAATCACAAAGCGAACGTTACGAAATCCTAAAACAAAAGTGCCAAACCGAAAAGGGCAGTAAAGATGCAAACTAAAAACACAAAAATTAACAAAGAAAAAATATACAAAAAATAAAAACGTTACAATGCCAGCCGGCCGCTGCTATGTAAATAAATAAACACGGGTCATGCAAGGAGCGACCGACATTTCGTCCGCAATAAAATAAATCAACATTAAGATCGAAACGTTAAGAGTGAGCGCAAAAATAATGAAAACTTTACATTGTTGCTGGTTTTTCATTTTCAAGTCATTTTGAAAATAAATAGTAGCATAAATTTCTGCAGCCAGTCACTGTTGCTGTGGCGGCTGACATTAAAGCCCCGCAGCCAGCTGCCGCTTAAGTGAAAACTAAACCACAAAAGATATTTACAGGCCGCATTGCTCGCAAATCTCAAAGCATAACAAACTCGGCAAATACAATAAAAAAGTGAATGCAAAAATTAGATGTAACAAAATAAACAAAGAATGAACATATAAAAAAATGAACAGACCAAAAAAAATAACAAAAAGGTGAAGACAGAAGGCAGCCATTCGGGGTCTGCGAGTAAATAAAAGTGAGAAAAATTCAGTTGTGTCGGCGTGCAGAACACGACTTGTTGCTGCACAAGTGTGTGTGTGTGTGTGTGGGTGCGTGTGCGTTGCTGCTGTTTACACAAGAGGGTCAACAATAGAACAGCAACAACTGCAACAGCAACGACTGCGACTTTGAATTTTCAATTTACTGCCGAAATGTTGTCTGCTGCTCGCACAAGCTGGGAGTGAGAGCTTACTTAACGCTCGATGGAAAATTTAAGGTTTTAACTGCCATTGTGGCAGCTGTGTGTGTGTGTGTGTGCAGTGGTGGCGAGACGAATAGGAGTGCAATTGAGGATTTGAACCTTATTTGGAAAGTTTTGGCCGTAATTGAGTTATGACTGCATGTTTGAAAATAAATGTTCAAGTTTATTTTGTTATTTACATAAAAGTTACTCTTGTGGTGGTCAACCTTAACTTCAAGTAGCAAACTTAAGTTTTGGTACACCTGTGCTATAAAAAAATGGGTCAGCAATACAAAGAAAGTGATTTGGGTAGCTACTCAATTCGGGATGGAGCTCCATCAGCACAACGGTTGATATATAATGGAAAGAGAGATATGTTGAGAGACTGGGATTACTTTGCAAAGACTAGAAGAAAAAGAGTAGAATGTAGGAGTTGGTGATTAAGAGAAGAAAATAGGGGTACTAGAAGAAGAAGATGAAGAAGAAGAAGAAGTAGAAGAAGAAGTAGAAGTAAAAGTAGATGTAGAAATAGAAGTAGAAGTAAAAGAAGTAGAAAAAGAAAAAGAAGAAATAGAAGTAGAATTAGAAGAAGAAGAAGAAATAAAAGAAGTAGAAGAAGAAGTAAAGAAGAAGAAGTAGTAGAAGTAGAATTAAAAGAAAAAGTAGAAGTAGAAGTAAAACAAGTAGAAGAAGAAGAAGTAAAGAAGAACAAGAAGAAAAGGAGAATAAGAATAAGAAGAATAAGAAGAAGAAGAAGAGGAAGAAGAAGAAGAAGAATAAAAAGAAGAAGAAGAAGAAGAATAAGAAGAAGAAGAAGAAGAAGAAGAAGAAGAATAAGAAGAAGAAGAAGAAGAAGAAGAAGAAGTAGAAGAAGAAGAAGAAGAAGAAGAAGAAGAAGAAGAAGAAGAAGAAGAAGAAGAAGAAGAAGAAGAATAATTAGAAGCAAAAGAGCAAACCATAGTAAATAAAATAAATATCAAAAAGGACAAGAAGAAGCGAAAGAAATGGACTATGATTATGAAGAAGAAGAGGCAGATGTATAAGAGAAGAAAAATAAGTAAATTAAAAGGATAAAGACGAAGAAGAAGTGGAAAATGATAAGAAGAAGAATAGGCCGAGCAATAAGACGTAAAACAAGAAGAGGATCTAATGAAATGAAGTGGACGACGAAAAAAAATATTAAGAAGAGGAAAACAAAGGGAAATAAAAAAAATACAATGATGAACAGAAAAAGAGGTGTAAGAAGAAAAACAAGAAAGGAAGGAAGACGAAGAAAACCAAAGAAAACGACGAAAAAGGGGATGAAGAAGAAAAACAGAAAATAAAATGGAGGCAGATAAAGAATAGAAAAAGGCAACAAAAAATGTCTCATTTAATAATAAGTATCATCTACTACAACGGAGAATAAGAAAAAGCAGAAGGAAAGATTGAGGTCGACTAAGAAAAAAGAGAAGATAACGAATTATAATATTAAATAAAGAAAAAGTAGAAGAACAGGACGAGACACAAGATGACAAACGAGAAAAAAAATCAGGACGATGAAGAAAAAAAAGAGAAACTAATAATTTAAAACAAGAAGAAAAGAAAAAAAGGTTGATAAGACGAAAAACAAGAAGAAGCAAAAAGTACCAGGACGAGAAGAGAGAAGAGAATATGACGAGGAACTAATTAAAACAAGACGATGAAAGGAAAAGAAGACGAATAAGAAGAAAAACAATAAAAGATAGAATAGAAAGAAAAGACAAAGTCGAAGTCGAAGAAGAGGACGAAGAAGCATAAGAAACCAAAAAGCGAAGAGTAGAGGAGGAAGAAGAAGCTTATGACGAAAAAGAAAACAGTCTCACTCCTTATGTGCCAAAATCTTTGATTGGTCAAAAAAACACTGTAAACATAATTTTTCTCTTTCCTTACTATTTTAATCCAAACAAAACTATGATAAAAGGATTGGTTGACCACTTAGTTCAAAACGAGTTCAGTTATCTTTGTTCAGGGGTTTAAATATTTAAATAATAATTATCAATTTGAAACCGTCTGAACATAATTTCCTTGTCTATTATGGATCAAATGCAAATCAAAATTGTTCAGTTGAGTGCCAGAGCTTTTCCTCAAAAAGATTTTGCTTATTTTAGATAAGCTAAGGTTTGCATTTTTTCATATAGTATTTGTCTGGCTATTGTCTATTTATCTATAAAAACTATGCAAAGTAGAAATATTTAGTTGTGCATTAAATCTCATTCGCTAAATAATCAATTACTAAACGTTCGTTTTGCATTGCGTATCCTTTGGATTCGGTCAGTGCTTTGTATTCGGCGCTTTCTTTTGTTCCCTAAATTTCTGATATGACTAACCGATAGGAAACTTCACTAGTCGGCACTAAGCTCAGTGTCAGGAGAAAGTCTAAGGATTTGCGAATCCTTTCAGTGCACTTATTTGCCTTGTGATCTATGTATGCAATTTAAATTGTTTAGCGATCGCTAAATTGATGAACTGTGAGTCTAGATTTAAAAACTCGGATTGCCACAAGGATTTCAATATAAGATCACAATTCTTTATATGAATTATGAGTCAAATTTAAGTGATTTTAAAGAAGAGTTCTTTGAAAAAAAAATAATAATTTCTATTACAAGACTTCTTTTTAACTTTTTGTTATTAAAATTTTTGCATATTGTTCCTAGAATCCTGAAATCTGAAAAACAGCAAACAAATTTAAATTTATGCCGAAAATCATCTCGACCCCCCAAAACCTTCTTTTGCAAGCGTCTTTTGCATTGCCAGTGCGCCAGCTGTGTGTGTTCACGCTGTGTGTGTGTGTGTGTTGCGGTTGGTGTGTTTAGTCGAATTGAAAATTGATTTCATTTATCTGTGTTTCCTTTTGTTCTGAACTGAACATTGTTGAACATTCCTATGCTGCGGGCAACATTTGCGTTATTTTCAAATATTCACCAAGTATGAAATGTTGTGTTCGTTTGCTGCTTATGTATGTATTATGCATGTTGAACATTGGGCGGCCGAAATTTCGGAGCAACGAAGCATTTAACATTAACTTCAACCCAACCATCGATCGAGTACAGTTTGATTGCTGAAGTTTTTTGTGATAAAGTCAAACAGTTTCTAGTTAATTTGGCGTTGGCAGATGCGATTTGGACGCGAGTTAATGTTTGCGGCAATTTGGTCAATTTATTTTATTGCTCTTTTAACACTTTCTAATAATGGACCTGGCTTTGCATGGCCAGAGTCAAAAGACTTGTTGCGTGCCGTCACGCACCGACAGACACTGGCGCCAGCAAGCTTACAAATGGCAAATCCGAGCTGTCAAAAGTTTGCCCATGTGCGTGCCGGCATGGAGCGCAGGCAGTAACACACAGAGACACACACACAGGTAGATCTATGCATGCGTGCACGAAATTGACACGGCGCAGAGAAAGGTTCTGGCACCGACTACGTGACACGCCATGTCTATCGGGTGAGTTGTCTTGCGTGTTCCACAACATTGTCATAAGCGAAATGTTTTGCAATGTTGTGCTAAGGTTTTCGCTGTCTTGCAGCGAGCGCAGAAGCAAATTCTCAAACTCACACAATAGGCGTGAAAGTGAAACGGGTTGCGCTCGATAATTCGTTTAAAACGAAGCAACAGTGTGCAGACAAAGGAGCCATGCATGGAGCGAAGCAAAGTCAGGGGTAGTAGTTGGTAGACAGTGCGCAGACATGCTCGACTCACTTTTGCAGCTGTGCGGCTTTACAATGTCGCATAGAAACCTCATCAAGCGAACATTGCGTATACGCCGCGTTGTGCCAAGGCGCACGTCTCCCAGTTTTGACACTTATTAAAGCCGTATCAAACAATTTTGCTGGCCATATTTTATGGTTTTAATAGAATATGCGAAGCCTGCACGTGCTGAATATATATTTTTGCGTCTTTTTCTTGTTTCGGCATATTTTTGCATCATTTATCAATTAATGCTGCCAGGGTGGGCGTTTATTAGCGATTTTTGCGAGTTTTGCTTGTTTCTCGGGCTGGTGTTGCGAACGTTTTGTTGTAATTGTAATTGTTGTATTTTCATTGTTGTATTTTCATTATTGCGATGCTAACGAGCTTTGACCTTTCAGGGTCATTTTACAGACAAATCAATGCGAAAGAAAGATTAATAGTTGGCTCAATGCTTGAGCGGAGAATTTGAAAGTGGGTGTAGCGTTGTGGGCGGTGGGAGGAAAAATGGGAGGAGGGGTATTGAAAGTGGTCTGTGTGCAGAAGCGGTGGAAAGTGGAATGACAAAGTGGGATGTGAGAGTGGGGGTTTTGAAAGTGAGGTTCAATGTGCCATAAGCAAACTGACAAATTGTTTGACAGTTGTGTTGATTTTAATTTTGAATTCGAGAGTGAATGATTAAATTAATTTGTTATTCATGAATTGAAAAACTTTTGGCAATTATTACAATGAAATTTAAATATTTACTTTTCACTCATTATTGCTGAAAAGTAACACAAAGAAGTGGAACGTTTCTTTTTAATTTTTATTTTCTTAAGTATTTAATTGAGGTGCTTTGAATAATTTTATTAAACAGAAACAAACGTAATTTTTAAGAGTACAAATTAGTTAAGTCCATATTCAAAAGATGGATATGACTATTGTAAATGGTTCATAGTTACAGCTGATTGCGCTGGTTTCAGAGAGGTTACACATCTATGAAAAGTATTCAACTCATATTGCTTTGGGTTTATTAAAAATTCTTGTTTTTTTTATTGAAGACTGGAAATTACAGAAATATATAGAAATAAAAAATTGGAGAGATGAGATATTTGTTTGAAAAATTGAAATTAAATGAAATTTTAACTGTGGGCACATCTTGAAACATGAAACTACGTTAAGTCGAAATCTTTTTTGAATTTCAGGATCTGAAAGCGAAAAATATGGGTTGAGGTGTTGTATGAAGAAACGTGATTCAAAAAGCCCTTTTGATTTCAAACTTGTGAAAATAATCGAAATTAAAATAATTTCAGACGTATTTTTCAATTTCTCAAAAACTCAAAATTTCACGGGATCAACAATGTGTTAAGATTTGTACGAGGGTTGCCTTTTATATTTTTTCAAAAAGTATGAACATGCATTTTGTTATCATCAAAAATGGTTTTATTGCTTTTCAAGGTATTCTTCTTGAAGATTTATACGCTTTTGCATGCACTCAAACCAATTGTCGAAGCAGTTTTTCCACTCCGATTGAGACACTTCCAAAACATGGTTTTTGAATGCTTCAGCAGCATCTTCTGGCAATGAAAATCGTTGACTACGCAATTTTGTTTTTGATGTGCGGGAATAAATAGAAGTCATTGGGTGCTAGGTCAGAGCTTTATGGCGAATGACCCATTAAATCGATGCTTTGGTTGATCAAATGGGCGGTTGTTTGAACTGATGTGTGAGAACGCGCATTGTTCTGGTGAAGAATGATTCGGCGTCGGCGGTTGTTTTTACGTATTTCATTGAACACTTCTGTCAAATAAATTGTTGTGTAACACTCAGAATTGAACGTTCTACGTTGCTCTACCGGCACAGTAGCCACATGCCCAGTTTTGCCGAAGAAACAGGCGAGCATTTGCTTTGATGTGCTGTGTGCTCGAACAACTTTTGTTGGATTTGGCTCATCTTGGAAGACCCACACGGTCGATTGCTGTTTTGTTTTGGGCTCATACGCATATATCCATGATTCGTCACCTGTCACGATCTTATAAACGTCTTTCGAAGTACCGCGATCGAATTTTTCCATCACCTCTTTGCACCAATTGCCCTTTGTTTGAGCGATTGCCAATTATGCGGGATCCAACGAGAACAAATCTTTCTAACAACTAAATGTTCATGCAATATCGAATGCATGGCCGTGGAACTAATGTCCAAGGATGCATCTATGTATGTCACATGACGACCTTTCATTATCAGTTCACGCACAGCATCGATGGTTTCTGGCACAATGACCGATTTTGAACGACCTTAACGAAATTCATGCTGGAGCAAGCGGCGACTACGCTTGAATTCGTTAAACCAGTTATAATTTGTCTTGAGGGTTAGTTCTCCATCACCAAATGCCAAATGAAGGCGATCGAAGCACTGTTGTTGAGAAAATTCACTTCGGAAATCGTAAAAAATTATTGTTAGAAAATGTTCACTAGTTAAATCCATTTTTTGACCGAGATGAATTTTTCAAGTGAGTGTAAACCACACGAATAGCGCTTGACCATCAAAATGTTCTAAGCAAGTTTATGGTAAGAAATGACAAACTTTCCAATGGCTATCTCGGATGTTTCGAAAACTTACTTGACCATCCCTATTGAAAAAATATAAAAGGCAGCCTGCGTACACGGGAGACTAAAAAAACATGAATCAGTAGGTCGATTGACTTCAAGGTAAGTTAAATTAATAAAAAAAAAATCCGATGGGTATGTTCCATTTTTTTTCTAAATCTAAATCTTAAAGGGTAAATCAAGGGTTAAAACATAATTTAATGGGTTTTTGACTTTAAATTTAGCAAAATCACAAATAAGAAATAGTTGGATACGTGTTTCTAGTATTTTTCTATATCGAAATCTAACAGGGTAAACTATAGGTTAAGATTTTGTTCAGAGAAACTGTAAAAACACTTGATTTAATGGGATTTAAAATTTTGTGTCGAAAAAAAGAAAAAAAAAAGAAAAGACCCATAAGGTGTGTTGACCTTAAATTTGGTAAAAGCAGTGAAATTATTCGATACTTGGTTTTAATTTTTCGAAAACAAAAATCTAAGGAAAACTGGGAGTACATGAGCCCATTGATTTCAAGTTTGGTGAAAGTACTCCTAATCAAAAATATTTAATACATGTTTTTCACTTTTTTTTTAATCAAAATGTGACGGGATCAACGACGGGTTAGGAATTTGCTTAGAGAAAATTCAAAATTTGTGAAAACAGTTAAAATCAAAAACAACACTGCACAACAAAATCAAACTTTTTTTTAAATAACAAGGTTCTGACAACGGATTCAACGGATATTTGAGTACCAATTTTGAATAAGTACGAAATAAACACTTAAACACATTTTCAGTTTTGGCTTAATTCTGGCGTTCAAGTTAGTTTCTGAGCTTTGATGTATTCAGAGACCTATAGTAGAATTTTATGGCGAATATTTTCGTGGTACATTTTGTCCTTAAAAAGTCCTGTTTTACAGGACATTTTTGGCATTTTAGAAAGAAAGGGTCAAATTGACCCATGTAAATAAGAGCTACAGGGTTAATATGCTCCACAAAAATGTTCTTCGTAGTGTTTTACATCAAATTGCTGAACACTTCGCATACCTAAACTGTGAGGTTACATGGTTTTCCTATGCCGATTCACCATAAAAATGAGCAAAAAGGGGAAAACTTTGACCACCCCTAAAAAAAATTCAGACGTAAACTTTCAAAACGCCGATACACGTATATTTTTTTTTGGTCCCCTCTACCAGAATCCGTTGTCAGAACATTGTTATTTTTTTTGTGTTGTGCAGTGTAATTAGACATGTGCTTTTAATTTTTTCGAAAATTGAAATCTGATGCGGTTTCAAGGATGGGTTAAGAGTTTGTATGGGAAAAACATGATTTAATAGGTTAACTGAATTAAAATATGGTGAAAGCACTTCAATGAGAAATATTTGTAATTCTTTACATAAGTATTTTTTCATAAAAATCCAACGGAATCAATTAAGCTTGAAACTTGATTTATTGAGCCCATTGACTTGAAACTTGCGTGCAAAGCCGCAGAGCCCTGCTAGTATTTTTAATTTATATGCTAATTGTTTTTAATTAATTTCCTATCTAATCGAATCTTATTCATTGCGTTATATGGAATTTGTGATGAAAATTTCCTATTCAACATTTTATTGCAGGTTATGCATGACTAATAAAAATCAATACTACCTACTTATCCCAACAGAGATAAGTTGTTTGTGCTTAATTTTAATTGTCTGCCCCCCATTCCATTTAAATGTTCCCTCAATTTCGTTTTGCTCATTTGGCAGTGGCCTAAGCGAGTTGTCAGTCGGTAGACAATGTGGCAACGGCAGCACAACGTGCGCCTGTCACTTGGCCCGATTATACAGTTTAAAACCCAATTTAGCGCATTATTTGTGTTTGTTAACTTGGCGAAAAGTTCGGCATGCGGCCTGATTGCGTGACGTTGGAGTGGAGGAGATGTTCAGGCGCGTGTGGCTATTCGTGTTTGGGGGCTTTGAATGCCACAAAGAATTGAACACACATTTCTGTTAAAAAGTTATAGTAGCATATTTTGTTTATAAGTAAAATTTGGCTTACAAAAACATGAAATTTAAATAACATAAAATTCAGATAAAACTTCAAATAAAAATATAAAAAAATATTTTTGATTTATAAATTGATATGCAAACAATTCCTCTTACAACATTTAAAAATAAACAAAAATATTTTACATTTATTTTACGCTCAATCTTTTAACTTTTCACCAACTGTATGTCTCCCTCATGAATTCCGTATAATTGCCCAATTGTAGACGTTTGTGTGTGTGCGTGTACTCATTTAGATTTTAAATAAAGTTGTTTGCACATGCATACGTACGCGAGCAACAATGGCGATTGTTGTTGCATTGAAAATTCAAAAATCAAAAATTCACTTCAGCTTCCCACTTTTCACTCTCACTCTGAGCTGCCCCAACCCCCATGCCACCCAAATGGTGGCAGTTGGTTGGCCAGCTTGACAGTGGCTGCAGTGTGCTTCAGCGAGCACAATTTGGTGAAGCGTTATGGCATTCAATTTATTTGTGCTCGATTTTCCACAAAAATTGTCAATTTATTGCGCGTTTTCGTCACTAATATTCAATATTTTGTCGAGTGGGTTCTGTCCATTGCAAATGAAAATATTTTAGCAGCTGTCTGCTGAAAAATTCGCAGAATTTCCACGCGGCGCACACGTTGCGGAAATTGAACAACGCCAGTGATGGCTTTGTCGCTGTGAATTGAGATGCTTTAGATGCAATTATGGCGATTGAATTCGAGCGACACTGTTGCGCATCATTAGCGCAGAAATGCCTGGTCGATGCTATATTTAGTTGGGTGGTCGCGTGCGGTCAACTGGCTGGGGAATTTTCGTGTCGGCGTTGCGGCCGTTGCGGTGTTGAACAGTTGCGCGTTGTTGGTATTAGAGATGCACGATGGATTTTATTTTAGACAATGCGCAATCAACATGTGTCCATTGCGGGATTTGTGTTGTCAACGCAGAACAGCGCTGAGAGGATCGAGTTTAGTATATTTAAAGTGTTGTTTAAAGAATTTTACATGCGAAATTAGAAGTGCGTGAAGCCATAATACACAAGAAAGTTCAATAAAATGTGCTATAAAATGTGCCTCTTTCGTAACATCGAAAAATTAAAACATCTAAGCAACCACTAGTCCAATGTTTAAAAAGTTTGGTTTTATTTAACATGACTTTTATCTAGATTTTAGAATTTATTAGAAAAAAATTAAAATAAATTTTCAAGGATAAAGTTTCTAACTTTTTCTAGAATACCCCTCATGAGAGCTTTCATTGTTCCTTTATTAATTTTCTGGGTAGAATCCATTGCTCTGAAACGACTTTATCATTAAATACTCAATCAATGCTCTAAATGGCCCTAAACTGTTCAATTACAGAGTTCTCATGGCTCACCTGATCAAAGAAAGTTTGATTTAAATTTTTATTAACGAAGTTATTAGCAAGTTTGCGTGTCACAATTTTAACAACGCACTCCTTAGCAGAACTCTTTTACTCCCCAAAAATGCTTAAAAGTTCTCAATCTCATCATATTATCTCATCATTGAAAACAATTAACTTTTTCAAAACGGTTTAACTTTACTGCACATAGCTCCTGAACCAGAACTGCTAGCAATCTAAAATCGGGCAGAAAAATATTCCAACTATCCAGAAATACATTAAAAGTGTTCGATATCAGAGGCTGCCAAAGTTTGAAGGTAATTTTAAAACTGCCTTTTCAACTGTCCTTAGCTTTTTAACCAGTTGCCGCAACGAGCGGGAATAGTTTTTATTTTTTCAATAGCCCAATGCTTTCGATATTGCATGAGAAACTCCTAAAAATTTGTGTTGAAGCCCGATTTTCAAAATTGACTATGAATTCTTTAAAGAACTTTTTTGTTTATTATAGTTGATCCATCTTCTATGATATCTGTGGTGTCTAAACCAAAGGGGATAGCGTCCGGATATTTAACTTATTTTATAGTAAAATTATTCACCTTTTCAATAAATAATTCAAACTTCTTGATATTGCAACGGAAACCAGAAAAAATTCAACGAGATAAGTTACTTTGAATTAGAACTAATTGAACCTTTGGACTTCCCAATAAGTGGCTCCATATCGAAGATATTTCACGAGAAACCAAAGAAAATCAAAACTGAAGTGTTTCTTCAAGAAGACACATTCGTTCAACTGCCTGGAGTTACTAAGTTTTTCCAAAGACCAGAAATATGATTCAAACTTTCATATTCCTTAAATTAGTACAAAGTTCCCAATATTTCAACGGGGCACTGCTTAACAGCGACTTACACGCAAAAGATGGATATCACTGAGTCGGATGAATGCAGGATATGCAAAGAAAATGGTGCCAACGAAACCCTGGATCACATACTTTGCTCCTGCCCGGCCATCTCAAGATTACGCTTTACGCACTTCGGGGCCCCATTCTTCTTCTGGGTTGGGAGAGCTCCCAAGCACGACATAAAATCGCTGCGGGTATCGCTTAGGACCCAATAAGGTCTATGCGTCCAACCAACCTGGCCAGCTAGTTAACCTAGTCTAACCTTTGAATATTTCACAATTAATCAGAAAAAAAACGAGTGTTGAAGGTTGACTTGGAACAAGAAGTTCATCATAAATAGTAGAACTTTCCTACCAAAAACTTGAGCAACAATCAAACACAAGATTATTTATTATCATATGACATATTTTTTGCCATTCATACTTACTTACTTAACTGGCCTTAACCATCTGTTACCGGGTTAGGGCCTGCTGTAAAAATTCTCCCTGGCGAACAAACGGTCTCCTATTTCACCGCAAACTTTCAACTATTGCTTCGACACCTTTTTTCCTGGATCTTTATCGTCCACACGGCCAAATCAGTATATATTGATTCGCTGTACTGCGCCCATGTTTTTAAACACCTCATGTAGCTCGCTGCTTGTTCGTATTCGATAGGGGTCGCCAATACGAATGGGGTTTAAGATTTTGGGCAGCTTCCATTCGTTCTAACTAATTCGAATTTTTTAGGTTCAGAAGATTGCAGTGAAGATAAAGGCAGCACGTTAAATCGACACACTTATTGGCACATTTAGAGTCCTTTCGTGTCGATTAAAGATAATCCAAATACCAATTCGTCGGCTTCATAACTGACTTGTGGCAGATGTGCCAGCCTCGGCTAATTAAGTCCTTTCTGCGTAGTCCACGTTTCGAAGAGCCAAGCAGTGATATAGCAATTGTTTCATGGTTTCTTCTTCCTCTTCTTCTTCCACTTATTCTTCCTCTTCTTCTTCCTCTTCTTGTTTCTCTTCTTCTTCTTCATTCTTTTGTTCACTCTGAATCACTCTGAAATCTCTGAAACAGTAACAAGAACTCGAAAACTATATTTTTAAGTTTTGTTGGCTTTTCTAGCAAATACATGTAATTAAAAAAACTTTTTAGGAAGAAGTTTAAATATGAATTTCAAGAAGAAAATGAATTGTATAAATGGGGTTCTGGGATCAAGCTCTGCCAATTATCTGTTTTTAAAAATATTTTGTGTGGAAATGTGGTCTCAAATAATGTATGTATGTATAGGGTGTTTTTTTTAGAGGTATAGAACTTCGAATTGAAATAAAACACAAGAAAATCGTTTTAATGTCCATCAATTTGGCTTTGTTGGAAGGATAATTTTATGCCATTAATGTTTAAATATGATTTCGGGCATGTGGCCGCCGCGGCTGGCTCGAATAAAGCCAATTCTACAGGTCCAATTTTCAATCTTCCATAAAGTTGATGGACAAAGCTTCAATTGCTGTGCACGGTGGCGAATCGATTCATTCGGGTCCTCTTCAACATTTTGCTCTACAGCGGCAATTGTTTCTTCGGTGCGCACTGTTCGACGTCTCTGCGGATGCGTATTATCACATAGAGTAAACGTAGTGCGAAAACGACCCATGGTTGCTCTGATGGACGATTATGTCGACCATAAAATGGACGGAGCTTGCGGTAAACTTCGCGAACTGAACCATTATTTTCGAAATAAATTTGCACGATTTGCAAGCGTTGTTCTTTTGTCAACCTGCTCATGATGAAATGGCAAACCAAACTGAACATAAATGACATTAGAGTTGCCAGATTTGACCACAAAATGCCAGTTTTATCTCTATTCGAAAAACAAACCTCTAAAAAAACACCCTATATATGTCACTGAATTAAAGGTTGGGCTTGTCATAGTACAACTCAGAGATATTTTCTTCATGGATGTCTTCCTTCAATGTCTCACCTGGATCGCAGTCAATCCTGCTACACCTGGAAGACTCAGGTGTTTGGTTGATTTTTTGTATTCTGACGATAATACTCGCAATAGCGAGGCAATACTGAGATATTTGGGAATGAGTTGCATTCCGAGCATGGCACACTTTTAGGGGCATGGTAATTTTGATGGAATAATCGAAGAGACGACTTGCAGTGATACCATAATGTTCGAAAATAACTCGAGGTGATACTAAGTTGTGGCAAAGAAAATAAACATACAGAATGCGCATGTCATACAAGCAAAAATTTTGTATGGCGGGTTCTAACATTGGAACCCGCGCTCTGCTCGCACAGATCACGTATGTGGTGAGAGCGTTGCTTTACAAGCGAGAACGTAGTTTTATGTATTGCGCTCTTTGGTTGCGCTCACTGCAGCGAGTGTGCGTTAGTACATTGTTGTGGCGTGAAATGATTGCAAGGTGAAGACGAACGCTGTTGTTGTTGTTGTTGCGCTGGCGAAAAGCTGAAATTGTAAAACGATTTCTGATTTCTGGCTGGCTTTTGTTCTTCTTCTACAAGCCTGAACCGCGTCGCATATTGCTCCTGAACTTATTGCAGACAGTAGTGTGCGCAAAATCATAGAAAAGAAAATAAAATATGGTTGGCGTGACGACTTATGTGGTCGCTACCAACAAAGTTCCTGAAGAATGTATCAAAAAAGTAGACCTAATATTTGATTGCATGAAAAGGGCAATCGGATAATTGCTTTAGATCGGCTTTACAATTAAATAATGAGTCGTACAAATTTATAAAGATTTTTTTAATTATTTGAAAGATGTTAAATGTATGGATGATTCAAGTTGTATTTTTTGAACTAAAATCTGTTTTTTAATCACTGAAAAAATTAACCAATAACCCACATAAATGTTTTATAACAAAACAGTTTTTTAACCAAGATAAATAAGAAAATACTTTTGCAATTTTGGGACAAAATTCAAGTAGTACTCGGTCAAGTGTAACAACTAATTTCGAAGATACACAGGATTCTATGAATCAAAACCTACTACATGCTGAGACAGACGAAACTGTCTTTTTGTTATTTTATTTCAGCAGTAATTACAACAATTATTACAACAAATTATTTTGTAGATAAAAACTTCGACAATCGAGTAAAAATTAACATAGATAATAATAATTGTGGCATATGTTTCCAAAAACTAAGAAATGATAACCTTTTCACTGCGCTAAGTGAAACATTTTCCATAAAAATTATCAATCGGTTACAGACATTTGCTACCTATTTGCTCCTTCAGATTTCCTGGTGAATGCTGTGACAGTTAATTAAAAAAAGGAAGTTCCAAGCGATGCAAGGTAGGTAGGTAGGTTAGGCTGGCTGACCCTCGGGGGGGTCTCACATAGACCATGTTGGTCCATAGTGGTACCAGAAAGGTTCTGGAGCTTCAGACCTGTATGTAGTTAGTCAAAAACGTTTTGCCAAATCTAAGTAAGTCGCTGCTTTTTTGTTCCGCGACTCTTTCCAAGGAAGGGAACGACGCGGATCCGAGGCAGCTGACCCGTGATCTGTAGAGAGCAGGGCAGTGGCACAGCAAATGCTCCAGGGTACCCTTGGCACTGTCTTCACCACATCTTGTGCATGCATCACTTGGTACCAAGCCAAGTTTGGCAGCGTGGGACGGTGTGAGACAGTGTCCCGTGAGTATCCCGGTCAATAGTTTGCAATCATCTCTTCGGAGTGATAGTACAAACTCTGTGTTGTTGACATTATGTTCGCGAAGCATGATTTTTGCTGTCCTGTGAGATGTAGATCTCTCCCACATGGACGCCGCTTCACGAATCATATTCTCTTCTATTTCCGTCTTGAGCGTGGAGAGGGGTGGATGGATGTCTGGCTCGCTAACCGTAGGCAGTCGTGCCCCGGCTTTGGCGAGCGCATCAGCCTTCTCATTTCCCTCGACTCCTTTGTGACCCGGTACCCAATAGATAGTGACCACTCTGTTGCGACAGAGTTCGTCCAATTTGGTTTTGCAGTTCCGTACGCATATCGAGTTTGACAATACCCCAGCTGCTGCTTTTATGGCTGCTTGGCTGTCGATATAGATGTTTATTCGAGAGTCTGGAGGGGTGCGACCCATTGCTAGTTGCGCCGCTCTTGTGGCAGCGTGTACCTCTGCTTGGAAGATGCTGCAGTAGTCCGGGAGCCGGAAAGACTGTTGAAGGTCAAGTTCCGGACAGAAAACTGCAGATCCCACTCCCTCTGTCATCTTGGATCCATCCGTGAACAGGTTATAGGATTGACGGCCGGGCTCGAGCCCCTGTCGCCACCCATCCGGTTCTAGGATCACGTGGGGTTTGAAGTTGAAATTGGCTTGAGGTACGGCGTAGTCTGAGCTTTCGCTCACCCCTGCGTGTAACCTGCTGTGGCCGTAATGTCGTAGCGTGAGCTGTCCAGTTACCTTAAGTCTAAGCGCCGCCTTTTTAGCGACGCTTTTCGCAGTCAGACCAATTGGATAAAATCCCAAGATTTTGTCCAGTGCCGCTGTCGGAGTGGTGCGCATTGCGCCTGTTATACACAACCCAGCGGCTCTCTGTACAGTCTCGAGTCTTTTGGCATAGGTCTTCTTATCCACCGCAGTCCACCATACTATGATCCCGTAGAGCATAATGGGTCTAATCACTGCAGTGTAAATCCAATGTGTGAGACGGGGGGATAAGCCCCAAGTCTTACCGAGCATTTTCCTGCAAGCGTATAAGGCGTTCAAGGCTTTCCTTTTCCTGTCTTCCACATTCAATTTCCACGACAGTTTATTATCCAAGATGACTCCTAGGTACTTAGTAGATGTTTTGGGGGTGAGTGTGGTGTTGTTCAGTTTGGGAGGAAGCCAGGTTGGGATCTTGTACTTTGTTGTAAAAAGAACTAAGTCCGTCTTGTCTGGGTTTGTTTCCAGTCCCACAGTCTTTGCCCAGTTGTTAATCACTTTCAGTGTCCTCTCGAGTACTTGGCTCATTGAGGTGAGACACCTGCCTGAGACGACAACGGCGAGGTCATCCGCATAAGCGATGCAAAACATAAACAATAAAAAAACAACAAAAGAAGAGCTGTTTACATTTTTCTCGAGCTGTGCACACATAAAAACTACAACAACAACAAACAATGGCGTCGTTGAAACGACGATCATTGCGCTGGCTGGTGTTGCTGTGCGAAATTTGCACAAAAAATTATTGAGTGACCAAAACAACCACCAACGCCTCAAAGTACACAGGAGAAGCGGTACTTTCACTTCATGTGTGTTTGTTGTAGCGCGTGCTTCAGTTCGCACAGTCAATGAGCGTAAACTGAAGCGCTTGCTCTCCTGCTGGCACCACTCTTTCCCTTTTGTGGCTTCCCCCCGCTCTATGAAGCTCGCAAACAAAAATTTGAATTTTTGAGCTCAGATGCGCCTTCTATACACTTCATATTCTTTGGTTGTGGCCGTACTGGGATATTCGAGAACGAAATGTTCGAGAGCAAGCAAATATGTATAAAAGCAGGGTACAGCGCAGAGGGAAGTGTTTGGTTTTGACAAGCAAAGGTGCCACACGGAGTATAAAGTGACTAGTGAAGCAGTAGAGTGAAAAACTGTAAATAAATATTTAAAAAAACTTTAAATAAATGTTTAAAAAATTTTAAATAAATATTTAAAAAATTTTGAATAAAATACATTTTTAAAACTTTTTAATAAATAACTGCTAATTTTGAACTGTGTTGAAGAATTTTAGTGTGGTTTATATTTGAGCACAATCCAGAGATACGATTTACGCCTGCGGAAAGCAGGATAACATATTTTCGTAACAGTATAATTTTAATATACACCTAATTCTGTTTTTACACGGTCTTTTTTCAAACGGTTTTGATTTAACACGGTTTGAAAATAAAACAATTTGTAATTTTTTTACACGATTTTATTCCATTTAGCCCGAAAAATTAAAATTGTTTTTAATTTTCAAACCGTGTTAAATCAAAACCGTGTAAAAAAGACCGTGTAAAAACAGAATTAGGTGTAATTGAATAATTTTTTATAATTTTTGATACAACTCCGCAAACTTAGGGTTGCACACACTTAAACATTTAAACAAATTTTTACAAAATTTCAATTCTCATTTTACTCATATTTCCGCATATACTTTTTGTTTGAATGCCTACAGGGATTTTTCATAAAAATAAGTGAACTGTAAAGCCAGATACTCAAAACAACGCATTGTGCCTTTGGCGACTTTCGAAACGTTACGTTTATTTTCGTTTAAACTCCAAGACGAGAAAAGTCATCAAAGCGACGAAAAATTAAATAAAATGAGCCCAGGAGCGTTGAGACTTGTCACCGCGTTGACTCGTCCAACAGAGAAACAGCTAAACAATGTGCAAAATTGTTAAATATTCGCGCTTGAAAGGCATTACACAAAAGAGCATTAGGAAATAATCAGCGCCTAAAAGCAGACTCGCATGCACGAAACAGATTTGACAATTGTCTGGAGACTGGCGCACACGTCGCACTCGCGCATTTCCCTCGAAAACTTGGCAGCATTTCCGCGACAATTTTGTAGCACGCAATGCCGTTTTAGGATTTATGCAAAATTCGTAGCCGTTCAATAATTAAGTGCTGCTGCGACGTCACGGCTGCTTATGTGCCGACGCGCAACGTCGAATAACCTTTTGTATTAATCGATTTTTGGCGTATTTTCTGCCAGCCAACTGTCAAACAAGTAATGCCAGGACAGATTTCCATTCATTCAATCAGCCAGCCGAATAAATATGCATGACTGCTGTGCGCAGTGAATGGGATCTCGGTTGACAGTATTCGGGGGGGGGGGTGGAAATGCGGCGCGCCGAAATGACAAAAAGCAAGACAAGGAGAGACAGTGAGAGCAGTGGGAAAAGAGATGAGCTCGATTGGCACTTATTTGGCGTGCGATGCTGACGACACTCTGATCGGCTGAAAATATTGCACAAAAGTGGTATAAAAATATTTGCACTTTGCGTGGAGATGCCAGGAGGAGATGGCTGGGTTTAGATATGGAATTGTTGTTGTTGTTGGTTTTATTATTGTGGCTGTTGGCTGTCAGTGGCGCAGATGTCAATCTTCATTTACAAATAATATGCCAAAAATGAAAAAGGTAAAGTTAAGCCGGTGGGCAGGAGCAGCCGAAGCGGCCCAAACACCATTCCGGACAGCACGCAACCGGCAGTCGCATGCTAATGTGAAATCAGTTGGAAGGTAAATATACCAGTTATACAAGTTTAATGAAGAACGGCAAGGACATTATACAACAACAACAACAGCAACATTACACACAACAAAGAACAAGTTGCGTAGAACAGGTAAAAGAAGCAGCAGCAGGGGAATTATGGTCATCAGGGCGTATACGTAATATTGGACTTAAAAAGCTGCAAGCGTGCGAGTTTAAGGCGTTTTCCGAACGGTTGAAATAATTAGCTAAAATGATTCCTGGTGCGTTGGTGCACATTTCAGATATATAAATTAGAGAAGAGGGGAGGGCACGGACATGGTTATAGCGGTTCTACTGGTCCACATGTTGTTCAGCCACACAAAGTATGCATTCTAGTGACGTTAAAGGCCACTTGAACGGCTTCTTCGCATAAGTGCAGTGAGGTAAAGTTATTACTTGGCAGAAAAGGTCGCCAGGTGCCATCAAAGTGCATATGGACAAGTGCCTGTATACATAATCATACAAGTGCGTATGCACGCGCATGTCTGTAGTCAACTTTAGCTGAATGCCTGCACGAGCAGAAACCGCTGCAAAGTCGCATTTTTCCCTCAGCTTATGTTTTTGTTTTCTGTTTCAAGTTGAACTCAACTCAGACCTTTTACAGCGTTCGCGACGAGACGAAGAGTGTTGCTTTCTTGCTGCTGCTATATTCGTTTACAGCTTTTAATAATCAGGATACTGCATGACACAAAGCAGCTGCGGCCAGGTCGTGTTGCGGCATCAACAATCGTGTCTGTTGCAGGTCTGATTACAGCTTTCTTCTACTTGTTGTTTTGCTCAACGCTCAACTGCACTCGACATGTGTACAAACATGTAAATATGTGTACATAGGTGTGCAAACATGCATGCGCCGTGTATGCGCGTTGGCACTATTGGTAAACAATATTTAACAATTTCGCCTGCAGCCATTTAAGCATAACTCGCACTGCTCTTCGCTTTCCCACAAATTCTTGCAATTTGTGTCTTAGCTGCCGCCTTCACGCACATTTAGCTCGTTCTTCTGCAAACATAATATTTCTGTATTGGTTTTGAAAATTGCTTTATTTGTCTGTTTGCTTACCGCTTACGCAGAATCTTTGCTGCTTCGTTAGGGCTATTTACTCGTCGTCCACACACACACACACACAAACGAGCTTCGAGCAGCACTTCGACGAAGTTTGAAAAGCCACATTTGTGCGCAGTCAAAGTTTTAGTGTTTCCATTAAAATTTGCTCGAAGGAGATTCTTGTTTGGCTTCAGGGTAAACTGTCAGTAGTTGAGCGCTTAAAGAATTGCAAATCTAAAAATAAAAAATTGTGGTATTGCGGTTTTGTTTTAAGTTTGGTTGTGGTTGAAATTTGGGCAAATATTTCGATGTAGTGGTGCAAAATTTGCCAACTTTATGTTATACAATATTGCGATATAATGAAAGCAGTGAGTCCATATTACAAACATACTATAATTATATATTTCTTATTATTGTTACTATATAATTTTCAATATAGAAGTTTTTTAATTTGAGTTTTATTTACTTTGTTCAGATCCACGCGACAAAACTCGAAATAATTAGTTCTGTCACTTGTGTTTTATTTGAAGTTTGGTTGTGGTTATTAAATGGTTGTGAATTATAAGAATTGGGCAAATATTTGACAAGTTCGGACAAACTTTGAGTACACATTTTTCCAGTTATATTCAATGTAATTTTGTGTAGGTTGAGTTGAGTCAAAA
Organism: Melieria omissa; assembly: GCA_963971225.1. Lineage (NCBI taxonomy): Eukaryota > Metazoa > Arthropoda > Insecta > Diptera > Ulidiidae > Melieria > Melieria omissa. The sequence continues at coordinate 33,213,884 of OZ020268.1, forward strand.
ATATACATTCAAATATAAAATGGAAAGCTTAAGAAGTTTAGTTTTCAAGCATTTTCTTTTGATCTATGCGATTAGTTTGTCTTTTGTGAAATAATCAAGTAAATTTGAATTTGACTCTTGAGGGAACCCAAAAAACTGGCGCTACCAGAAGTCTTTGATACGAAAGTTCATCCTTTCAATATTTTCTTTTCTTCTTTTGTCTTAAACTTTTGTCGCTATAGAGACAGTTTCTCTCACCAAAAAGGGACCAGGATGAAAAGAAAATGATGAAAAAGATCATTGTCAGGGTTGCCAGATATCTGAAATTACTTTCTTCTTAGTCTGAAATTTCCTTCCAAAAATTTTAACCCTTTCGAACCCAAAATTGCCTGAGAGCAACTTCACCTATTGGTCATCTTATAGCAAAAGCTACTATTGATTTATGGGTTTAATTTAAGTAGGCAACAACAAATTCATATTTTTAGAAGTGAATTCAAAGCAAATTACAAAAAGTTTACTGTTATCCCCAAAATCGTTTCCAATAATTTGCAGCAATATCAGGGAAAGTTTGTGTTCTAATTGAAGTCTACGAATTGGGTGCGTTTCTTCAAACCAGGGGTTTTTAATAACACTATGCGTGAAATTTACCCTCAAAAATTCAGACATGGGGGGACCTACTGAGTGGCTTTCTATAGGTATACTGAGTTGAAATCCACCAGCCGTTTGGCTAGACTGGCTCCAGTTTAAGAGAAATCCGACTTTGAAGTTTGCTCATTTTAGTCGAGTTCGTCGCTTAAGTCTTCGAACGTTTAAATGCTAATATGTCCTAAATCGTTCCGAATATCGCTTTACTGTCTTCGGCAAGTTTGTAGATATTTTAACGACCAACAAATTTGCTTAATATACCAATCCAAAAAAAATACATCCAAACTGTGTTTTCGACAAAAATGTCCCAAAAACCCCCCTCGTCGAGGCATAAAAACAGTATAGCGAACCCTCGTGAAAAAAATAAATGAGTATGCTTTTATATAGAGGGTTGGCTCCTGCATCTAACAAACTAAAAATTTTGCCTTGGAAACGCCCATAAAAGGCGTAACTCGGCGTCAAGATTCAAAGTTTTTATCAAAAAAACTCAATTAATCTCGAACTGATTTACACGATATGGGTATCTAAGGAAATGTATTTTTCTTACCTTTCTTTCGATGTGCAACATTAGATACGTAAGATGTACTAATAAAAAGTTTTAAGCGAAAACATATTTTTTTATAAATTTTTTTTAACGGATTTTTTTCTCGAAAAAATCCATTACTAAGGTACAACAAGTTTGCTACCATATTGTAGCCTGTAAAATTCTCTTTACAATGAAATATAAAAATGTATACTTTTGGTTTTTTTCTGAATATATTTTTTAAATTTTTTTCTAACTTGACTCTGTGTCCAAAGCCTTTTCATATTCACCTTCGCAATCAATTTAATGTTAAACAATATATTCAGAAGAAACAAAAATATCAGAGAAGCTCTAACTTGTTCAATGAGTGAGCAGTTTTATGCTCGACTGCTTGTGGTATCACAAGGAGCCTTCATGGCCTAAGAAAGCCAGTGCTGCCAGTGAAGCAGCCACTTTCACCTTCCTTTGGTCTCCAAAGCCACTAACAATGCACGTCGTTCTTTGTTGAGTCCAAACAATCGTACCATCTTTGAGCTACTAGCACAGTTCGACAATTTCAAGCGAAAATCCCTTGCGGTGTTTTTGGTGAACATTAAAAGATTTCAAATTCTCAAATTCTCTCTCTCTAATTGATACTTGTACTTTTTTTAAGAATACTGTGTCAAAACTCAAAGCGTCCAAAATAGTCATTGCGCTTTTATGTATTTTACTGTCTTTAGTTGCCAGGCACACCTCGTCGCTGTTTGTCAGCAGCAGCAACAGCAACAACGCCAACAGCACATTTGGCATTCACATGTCTGCAGCTGCTGTTGCCACGCGACATCTGTCGGCAAATTAAACTCATAGCAACACTAATAACACCAGCAAAAAGTTACTTTGGTTACTTGCAATTTAAGTTGTGCGCAGCACAAAAGATACACAAAACAACAGCGAAGAAACAAGCGAGAAACAAGTGTTGCAGCGAACGCTGTCACTCTCACGTCTTTTGTGCGCGCCAACCGGAAACTGCAACATGCAACAGGAAGCTGCCGGCACATGTACACCGCCAGCAGCAAATTTGCCAATTGCATGCATTTGTTGTCGCTGTGTGCGAGTGCATTGCTGGCTTTTCATGTGCATTTCCATTGCAGCAGCAAGAGTCGCGCACTCAGCGAGTTGGAGACGTCAGCTCGCCTGTTGCTATGCCAATTCGCACGTTTGCCAAATAGCTGAGCTGTTGTTGTTGTTGGTGTTGCTTATTAGCTCTGCCTGCTGCTGCTGCTGCATGTGTTGCTCTCAATGTGCAAATATTTAAAGCTCAACTTCGACAGAGTTTTCATGCTGCACTCTGCTTCTTCCCTTCAGCAACTATTTGCAACTTTTTGCCTTACTTTTATTTATTTTTCTTCACTTTGTTAACTGCATAAAAAAAGTTGCTGTCAACTTTAAATGTTACATGTGGTAACGATTTACACTGACAAAAACACACATGTTCACACACCCACACACACACACATACAATGCAATTGAGCACAGCAGGAGCTATCAGTTTTCGAATAAATTCCTTTTGGAATTCAGCAACAAATTCTTGTTAAGTAAAAATTGCTTCCAGGCAAAGTTTTGCAAAAAGTTTCCAATGTTTTACAGCACGAACGAGCAGTGCAAACTATGAACGAATGCTAAAAATAGAAACCTCAAATATTATATTTGTAGTTAGATTTCGTTGTGGTAAGTTCTGATATAACATTGCTTTGAAGTGTATTGAAGCACTTCAGAGTTCATTTTACATAAAGAAATTGTGGTTTGAAAATATGTATTTCTTCTTTTGCTACTTTTTTTGTTGTTAAATCAAATTCACAACAACATTTGAGATCTGTGGTTTCCATTAGTTAGGCGCTGTCTTTATAAAAAAACAAAAATCGCAATTGGTGCAACTTGCTAGAAAGTGGCATCATCAGAACTTGCCGCATTGCAACAAATTGCACTGTGGTTAGTGCAAGTTTCCTTGCAACGCCGCGAGCACAACATTAGTGTATTGGGAATGCGGAAAGATAGCAATAAACATTAATAATATCCGGTTGCTGGAAATTTCAAGCGGAAATTGACTTGTGGCGCATTAACTGCAATCGCGGCGCACAATGCCGCCTGTTGCATGTCCACTAAAAGCTGCAATGCATATTTATTAATGCTATAGATTGCCATAAATTTGCCAAGAATAATGCAAGCATTAAGCATTATAAAAACAAAAACAACAACAAATACAATAAATTAGTTGATGCTTTAGACTGAAAGTAGGAAGCGCAAAAGTAAATTGCTGAAAGCGTTTAAAATGTTGCTTCTGCCTAAGATAAAAGAAGAAACAAAAATATAGCAGGGAATGATGCTGCGAATGAATACTCGTCCGAAAAGTGAAATTAAAGTAAGGTTAGGTTAGGTAGGTAAGGTAGGGTGTGTGCGTCCCAAGGGCGCTCCACTCGGAGGCCAAAATGGAAGTGAAAGTAAAGTGACTAGTGAATCAAAAAAGTAACTGTGGAAAATTATAAATAAAGTGTCTACCAGAGCTGAACTGCGTTAAAGAATTGCAGTATGTTTTATTTTGGCACAATCCAGCGATACGAACTACGCATGGTTTGACCAGAAAAACTATTTTTTTTTTAATTTGTTTCAATGATTACTAAAGAGCTGCAATTGTCCATTTGAAAGCTGTTTCAAGACACTCGCTCTCTTTGCACGGCACTGCACTGCACTGGCTCAGTGCAAACAGATCGAATCAGAGCTGCCAGCGAAGGGAAGCAAAAAAGAAGTGTGTGCATGACATATGAGAGCTGAGTCTTTGTTGCTTTATAACATTAGTGTGTGCGAACACACTAAAGGCAATTCACAGTAAAGGCAATGAAATTTACTGCAATGACACTGAATGCAGTAAGTTATACCAAAAAGTATGGAAAAATATTCTTTGGTTATACCAAAGAATATGAAGTGTATAGAAGGCGCATCTGAGCTCAAAAATTCAAATTTTTGTTTGCGAGCTTCATAGAGCGGGGGGAAGCCACAAAAGGGAAAGAGTGGTGCCAGCTGGAGCGCAAGCGCTTCAGTTTACGCTCAACAAACACACATGAAGTGAAAGTACCGCTCTCCTATGTACTTTGAGGCGTTGGTGGTTGTTTTGGTCACTCAATAATTTTTTGTGCAAATTTCTCACAGCGACACCAGCTAGCGCAATGATCGTCGTTTCAACTACGGCGTAGTTACTACGCTATTGTTTTTGTTGTTGTAGTTTTTGTGTGTATGCTTTTTTTGTATTGACGATTGCTTTTGCTACATAGCTCGAGAAACATGTAAACAGCTCTTCTTTTGTTGTTTTTCTATTGTTTATGTTTTGCATCGTTTGGAACTTCCTTTTTTTAATTTACTGTCACAGCATTCATCAGGAAATCTGAAGGAGCAAATAGGTAGCAAAAGTCTGTAACCGATTATTTTCTTTGGTTATACTAATAGAACAATTAGTGCTTTGTTCTCATTGTAATAATAACGCATACGAATTTACAAATAAAATATTTTAAAAATTCAACAAAATTTAAATTATTGAAATATTTATATATTATTATTATTATATATTTCCCAAATATACTTTCCCAAATACATTCCACACATTACTCCGACCTTTCTTTCCACTAAGGACATATTGCCCGCTCAAAATTTTATTTTTCAAAATGGCGTTGGTTAGCTGATTGCTAGATGCTACATCACTTGCATTTTCGACTGCTGATACAGTGTCATTTGACTAAAAATGACAATAATAACAACATATACATTAATATTACATTTAAATTATTTATTAAAATATGTTATATTAACTCGCATCATCAATCTCCATTTTAATTAATTTTTTATCACACTAAAATGTTTTCCGAACTGTCTCACTTAATTACGCGTGCCAAACTGTCCTTCAATGAATCATTGCATTCAGCGGACATGTAGCATTTCGGCCCGTTACGCACTGTCAACGATTCATTAGCATTGCTGGCAGTGTGTATACCAGAGAGAAAAATGTCCGTGCCTTGCAGAGACAAGCAAATGAGTGTTGACAGCTCTTGCGGTTTCCGTTTTGTTGTCATTTTCATACTGCTCTCTTACCACAGTGAATGCTAGCAATCAGTGCACACTGTACCGAATCACACTGTGTGTAGGGAGAAATGAATCATCCATTGCAGCTCTTTAATGATTACGTCTCATATTTATTCTGGGTACAAACAAGTGGTCGAAGGTTTTCTTTTGTAACTTTAAAGCTTTAACCCTTTCGACCCCGAATTTTAACCTGTGTCTCGATATTACTTGTTGGTATTTAAATCATGAAACACTTAGCTTGGAAGTGTGCACACGACATTTGAAGTTGCCACGCCTCTTTGTTAGACTTCTAAAGCTAGTTGACTTCTGAACAATTTTAGCTTAAAATGTATTTTTTGTTATATTTTTTAATTGCAGAAAAACTATTTAATATTTATGGAAAAATACGAAATTATCACTTTTTGATTTTATTTAACCATTATTATAGAAACAGGGTTTTGATTAAACGCGCCCAATTCGTAGACTTCAATTAGAACACAAACTTTCCGTGATATCGCTGCAAATTATTGGAAATTATTTTGGGGTTCACAGTTAGACTTTTGTAATTTGCTTTGAATTTACTTCTAAAAATAGATTTTTTTTTGTGCCTACTTAAATTAAACCCATAAATCAATCGTAGCTGTTGCTATAAGATGACAAATAGGTGAAGTTGCTCTCAGGCAACTTTGGGGTCGAAAGGGTTATATTCAGATAAATTGGTGCAATACATTGTATTCCATCGTTATAGTCCATAGTTAGCTAGAATTATTCCCCATCTTTTAGTTAGCATACGAACGAAAAGATTCCTTGTTTTCTAAAGCGATTTTCGCTTTCGCCAAGTATCGAACTTACTTTTCACTTCTATGTAAGAAGTAAAGTGCTGCTCGGCCAGGACCAATACTCATTGATCGACACCAATTGTAGTCAGAAGACGCAGTGAAGGCTTTGTTGACTAAAGAGTTGATATCGACGCTGATTTTGCTAAAAATTTGATATATTTAAGAAAAAAAAGCAGAACTCTAGTGGCGTAAATAAAGTGGGAGCCTCAGTACTGAATGCTTTAGTGAAGGTTCCAAATGACATGGCGGGTCACGTGCAATTAAACTAAACTAAATTTGGGTGTCAAATAATTTTATTTCAGAAACAATTTTTAACACGATCGCACACATCCGAACGGAGAAATCAGCGCTTAATGGAAGTTAAAGTTGAAGATTGATTCGGGGTGCGAGGATGCTTTAAGATTGGGACGCCTGGCATAAGTAAAACATTGAACAAATTCTAATTAGATTCGAGAGGCATCAATGTGAATCAAATAAGCTTATGATAAGTTTATGTTTAGGGCAGAAATCAGACTAGATTTATCAATCTAGCTTTCTCTGTTGTAATATGACAGGTGGCACTTGATGAAAGAGGGAGTCCCGGAGGTTTTTGCTTGGGCTTAGGAATTTTGAGGGCCCCGATTTTTAACACTTTTAACGCGGCTTAAACACCTCATAGAAGGAGAGCTTTTGAAGGAGCTCAGACTTGGATATTTTCTTCATTGCCCTGTGACACGTTGTTCAGGCTATTAACTGTCTGTGTTCACACCCAATGAAGTAGAATGTAGAGATTAGGATTGAAAATGAGAGCAAGCGAGCACCAATGGTGATTGCGAAAATTAACACAAGAACGGCAACAAATGGACTTAACAAGTCAAGAAGAAAACTGCTTGGGAAGTCGAACGAGTCCCACGTTAGGCCGCATCCATCCAACCATCCGTTCACTCAGCGTCCATTCATTTTTATTTATAAAGTTCAAATAAAACTTGTACATATCAAACTACCAACAATTCTCCATGGATCCCAAACAAAATTGTTATTATTTTAGTCACATTTGAACTGAAACATTTCGGTGCAAACTAATATTTTTGTATGGACCAGAATGTTATGTCTCAAAGATTGTAATTTTCAGCTACAATGCTCAAAAGAGTCAAAGTGACTTAACTTAGGTCTTTTAATTCTATTTTTCATAGAAATTTTTAATTTTTTGGAGCCAAATTAAATACAAAAAACAATGCTCTGGGGAGTCAAAAAGACTACACTTTTTGAAAGAAAATCTTATTTTGCAGCAAAATTAAATAAAAAAATGTAATTAATCTTCAGAAATTGTCACCATTTTCTTGTTACTTTGCAAAGTTACGCTTACTTTGCAAAGTTACTCTTTACAAAGTAGCATCGATTTCGATTTGGCACATTTTGCACACAAATCAAATTTACTATTTGTGTTTTGACAGTTTATTTTGGAATTATTGGCATTTACTGTTTTATCTTCCATTTTGAAATTGTGCACAATTTTTGGGAAATTGAAAAATTGTTGTTTGACTATGAAAGCAAATAAACTTTTCGACAAATCGATCTGTTTCTGACAATCTGCAAATAGTGCAGTTGCAGTGAGTTTAATCAAAAATTGCTTTTGGTCGATTGTTGTGTGTTTGTACTAAACCACAACAACACTCCAACTAAGTTGTGACCATTTGCGGAGTGCGGAGAGCGCACAATCGTAAATCACAGCAGCGCACTGAACCATGTTTGCTGGCTGCGTTGGCTGCACTTAACGTTGCGTCGCGCTGGTTGTTGTGGTTGTTTAATTTTATTGCCGTTGACATTGGCCGAAAGGGCAGTAAGGGCAATTGATGGTTGTTGCGTTGCCGACATTTCAGTTAACGAGCTGTTGCTAAAACCGATAAAACAGGGAAATCGCGCTCAAGTCAGCGACATTGTTGACGCGATTGCGCGCTCGCAGCGCAGACCGAGCTGCACCGATTTCACACAGCTTTCATTTTACGTTCCGTAAGCGTCACAAAGACACCGCTAATTAGCTGCGTTTCGCCCAAGGCAACAGTGTGCGCCACGTTGCGCGAAAATTAAGCGTTGCAAGACTGCAAATCGACTGCGCAAAATTGTTGGCTCATGTCGGTGTTGGGGCCGCTGGGCGGACACACTTTGGTGCTGCTACAATTGCAGTAACACCAAGTTGACTGTGCAAGGTCAAAGGGGCACTAAAGTGGCGCAAAGTTGCCACACTGGCAAACAATGCAGCGCCATTACAAAGGTGAACGGTGCGAAAGTGCGCCACGAGCGGCTTGTCGGTTGGTTGGTTGGTTGGTTGGATGTTTGCACGCGCTGCGTCGGCACATCGGTCCACTCATATTGAATGCGATTGGATTGTCAGCTGTGGCATGTTGAATGCAAATGTGTTGTGAAATGAAGTGACCAGCAATTTTCACAATTTACATTGGATAGTTGTATGCATGAAAGTGCCTATTGAAGCTGTTCTATTCATTTGCAACAAATGAACCAAAGTTGTTTAAGATTACAAGAAATGCGGCTGTGGTAGGTTTATAAAAAAATAATGTCTGTATTAAACGAAAAAAGGCGATTCTATTATAGTGAAGGGAGATATATTTTAAAGGGTAGAGTTTTAATATTCTTCGAAATGTAAAATCTGACGTGGTCAACAAAGGGTTAAGAAAAAAATTTAATAAAACCCATGCGAACCACTGATAGTAACTTATAAAAATTTGAAATGAAACAAACAAAAACAACTTTCATTTTATGTACAACTATTGACAGCTGTTGCTTGTTACATTAACTGGTCACTCTAATGCGCAAAATTTAATATACGCCGAGCGCTAAAATCCTTTTCAATGCATTGAAGCGTTAGTGAACGGCTGCTGTAGTTGTTACCACTGCTGCCGATGTTTGTATTTGCAGTCGCTGTCATTGTTGCTGCAGGCAACAATAAAAGGTGCCCTTTGCTTCGCCACCCACACAGGCAAACAAATATGTGTGCATGTACATACTTACATACTCCTACATATATGCGTTCGACTATGTACACTTACATGAAAGCATGTATTCGCATACTTACATGTGTGGCTGTCAGCAATGGTGCACATGTGTGTGTGTGTGGTCGTGCGCCGTTGTGTGGGTCAGCGAAACAATGGCGCGTGTGTATGTTGGGCTGATGTTGCTCTTGTTGCATGTGGAAACTAATTAATACAAATATGTATTACATTCGGTATTTGTGCGGTGTTTGGCTGTTTTTGTTGTTCACTTGTTGTTGTTGTTGTTACTGTTGTCGTTGCTATTCTGCTGACTTATGCGGTAATTTGCTACCAGCTGCCAATTGAATGGGCTTGATTCATCGTTAATGAGTGGGAAGAAATTGATGTGTTGTATATCGTTGAGGTGCTTAAATCTTATATAATTTATTTAATTAATGTTTTGTTCCTAATTTGTATGTTTCGTAATAATTTTTTCATTAAATTTGATTTGGATAAATTTGCAATTTTCAAGTGATTTGCAATTTGCAAGATGTTCAAGTGAGGTATGAAGTGGGTAAGGTGTCTGATTGATCTGAAATAATGCCTAAGTGTGCAATTAGTGTCTACTCTGGTCATAGAGCAAAGCAAGTTTGCTTCATGATGAAGCAGGCTGCAAATTATTTTCATTTGCCATGTTTTGTGCCTGAATATTGTCAGCATTTTGCAAATAAATCAGGCTGTTATATGTCGTTAAGGCTGCTATAGTTTATAGAATTTATGAACCTAATGTTTTTGTTAACCCTTTCGACCCCATATTTCACCCTGTGTCTCGATATTACTTTTTTGTCTTAAATCATTAAACATTTGCCTAAGAATTGTGCGCACGACATTTGAAGTCGCCACAATTCTTCGTTAGAGTTCTAGAGAAAATTTACGTTTGAACAATTTTAGCTTAAAACGGGTTAAATAAATTTTGTATCAATATTTTGTAATTACAGCAAAATTGTTTGATATTTATGGAAAAATACAAAATTATCACTTTTTAAGTTTATTTAACCATTATTAAAAAAACAGGGATTTGATCAAACGCACCCAATTCGTAGACTTCAATTTGAACACAAACTTTCCCTGATGTCGCTGTAAATTATTGGAAATTATTTTTGCGATAGCAGTAAACATTTTGTAGATTGCTTTGAATTCACTTCTAAAAATATTAATTTGTTGGTACTTATTTAAATTCAACTCATAAATCAATCGTAGCCTTTGCTATAAGATGACAAATAGGTGAAGTTGCTCTCAGCAACTTTGGGGTCGGAAGGGTCAGTATTAATTTTTTAATATCTTTGTTAAACTTTCAGTATCTAATATTTTTATCAACTTTTTAATATTTTTTTATTGTATTTTCAATGTCTGAGTAACTTTCTCTTAAAATCTAAGCCATACAGATGAATACCAAAATGCCAATTCAGTGGGAAGTACGACAGCAGGAATCAAGTTTCTTAATATTTTGGAAAAAAAAATTGGCTTGTTACAAATCGGTTAGGTAGCTAGTTTATAGAATTGATGAACCTTTTGTTTATCTTATGTTTATTTTGCTCAACATTTTTATTGAATTTGTTTTCGACAAATTTTTATAATTTCCGGGAAAAAGTGTCTGGGAAATGTATCGTAACATCTGATTAATTCGAAATAATTTCGAATTATTGATTCTGTGGCAACTCTGACCATAGGTAGGTAGATAGGTTGCAGTGTTGTCAGATACCTGAAAAGACTTTATCCTATATTTTAAAATTAAAAAAAAAAACGTATACAAGTTTTTTATAATTTGCGCCATTTTCAAGGAACTAAACTTTTCATACAAAAAATATACACATATAATTATGTGTATATTTATTTATCTTCAGCTCAACAACAAAAACTTAACAAAAAAACACAACAAATGCATTAAGCAAAAAGTGCAATTTTTGGCGGAATTTCATTGTGACAGCTATAAGTGAGAAAGAGGTAGGACGAGATTTCATTTCGCAAACTCACAAATATTAAAACAGTTGCCAAAATATGTTTCGTTGCCAGTGTTCCCAATACATCATACTTCGTTATCCAAAAATCTCCCAAAAATCCAGGAAATAAGGAACCAAAAAATCTCCTAACATAAATCTCCTAACATAAAATATAAATCTCTTAAACTTTCTTCTCAACAATTCTGTGGTCAAAAACGATAAACGCTTAGGTCGACTTAAGCCATCATTGAGTTAAGGGTGCTGGCATGTTGCTTTAAAATATGCTACTTAAAATAGTACTTATGGACTTAAGCGATTATTGCTTTTGGCCACAGAATTCTTCCTCTTAAAAATTCTCCTAAAATGGCAAGAATCTCCTAAATCTGGGAGGAAATCTCCTGATCTGGCAACAGTGGTAGGTAGGTTGTAGTGGTTTGCCTTGTATAAGACACACTTAGTCCTCCATATGGGCCCTTTGTAATACCAAAAATTCCACCCATTTGAAATGTGTGTGCCACACTGTTTTTTTCAGATGTGTACAACACACATTTCAAACGGATTGGGGAAGTGGGGGAGTGGACCTAAGCTTAACACCGAATCTGAACGCACTTTTTTCTTTCACACTTGGAGCGCACTAGTACGATTCTTGTAATTCTCATCTCCTTTATGTTGATAGAAGTAGTAATAGTACCTACAGTACTTATATCAAATCCTCCTACCTAATAGTAACATCAACCCTCTGATATCAACTCCTCCCTACCTATCAGTAATGGACACTCTCAGTGAAGACCGCAACCCTTTTATATCAAATCCTCCTACCTAATAGTAATGGACACTCTCATTGAAGACACCAACCCTCTGATATGAACTCCTCCTACCTATCAGTAATGGACACTCTCAGTGAACACCGCAACCCTTTTATATCAAATCCTCCTACCTATCAGTAATGGACACTCTCAGTGAAGACCGCAACCCTTTTATGTAAAATCCTCCTACCTATCAGTAATGGACACTCTCAGTGAAGACAGCAACCCTTTTATATCAAATCCTCCTACCTAATAGTAATGGACACTCTCAGTGAAGACACCAACCCTCTGATATCAACTCCTACTACCTATCAGTAATGGACACTCTCAGTAAAGACAGCAACCCTTTTATATCAAATCCTCCTACCTAATAGTAATGGACACTCTCACTGAAGACACCAACCCTCCGATATCAACTCCTTCTACCTATCAGTAATGGATACTCTCAGTAAAGACAGCAACCCTTTTATATCAAATCCTCCTACCTAAACAAGCTAAACTATCGAGGCGGGCGAAATCTGACCAATAAAAGCCAATAAAATTTCCTTCATACCAACTCAGGTCGTAGATACTTTTCAACAGCCACAATACGCGCATCACATTTCTCATTCTTTTTCCTTCTCGAGAATTCGAATTTCAGTCGGGTTAATGAGGCTTTGCGCCAACGTTGCCAAATGGCGAAACAATTCGCACAGGACATGCTTAAGTAACTTTTGCCGCCTACAGCAAACGTGATTGCAAATTTGTACGCAAAAAAAGAAAAACAGCAACAACAAGTGCAGTTTCGCAGTTTCGCAATCAGTCTTCAAACCCTTCACCACAGTTGCGCACAGCAGACCAACATTTACGCAACGTTGAGTTCGTAATTTACAACAAAAGTCGGCCGAACTCACTGGATGTCTATGTGTGTGTGTGCGTTTTTAAGTATGTTTGTGCCGGTTTATTTTTGTTGTTTGTATTTTTTTTTGTCGCAAGGGTTCGTGCGTAGTATGTCAGGTTTGACAGTTGTTGTTTTTGTTGTTGTTGCTAGCTAGTTGTGACCTTTTGACGCTTCCACGGTCAGTGTCGCTTCGGTCTATTAGCATTTTATGCAAATTGCTTTGATTCTCCAATGCGAACTTTTAATTTTATGTGCCAAAGGATAGCGAAGAAAAAGTTCAAGCGGTGCGGTGGGGGCGCGGCGCGTGTGCGTGGGCGGTGCCTGTTGATTACGGTGTAGTGATGGCCAACAACAATACAAAAAAATAGCACACAAAGCTGATTGTGGAATTGGATTAACAGGCCAGCCGAGCACGAAAGAATAAAATGAAAATAAATAAATAAATGAGCAAAAAAAAAAAAAAAATGATTGAAAATAGAAGGGTTCATGTCAATTGAATTGGTTGACGAGTATGGCTGATGGTTTGACAATTTTTTTTTTATTGCTTCTTTTTGTTTTTCACTTTTTGTTTGTTATTTTGCGTTTTCGTTATTATTGAGTTATGCCGCAAAGTTGTGATTGATTTGCTTGTGCAGCGATATTAATGGACGTCGCTGCTTTGAGGTTCGTTCGGGCGTTGGGCCCAAATCAAAATTTACTCTGGCACAGCAGCCGAATCTGCTTGGCTGTTTGCCGAAAAACGCCTTTGAAATGTTTGCAAAATGATGGCTTTATGCAAATTTCTATAATAGTTAGCAACGAAAACGCGGAGCTAAAATGGCCGCAAGCAAAATCAAATTAAAATATCATTTCGTAGGCTACCAGGCACGCGGCTGTGGAAAAGTTGAGCTCCAATCAAATTTGCGCTCGATCGAGCACCGAACCAGCAGCAGCGCCAACAACCACAACCACAGCGACACGAACCACAGCCAAGGGCAATCAATTTATCGGCAACGTGGAGATTTAAATGAATTATGATTGTCTTATTTTTGGTGCTGTCAGCCAACAAAAGCAATAACATCAGTAAAAATAGCTATGGTAGACGGGGCCTCAGTCCTGGATGCGATATCAGCGAACAGCGCAGACCGCAGTGTGGCGACTGAAGTCGCTGTGCTTCCCCTCAGTTGTGTGTTGCATGTTGCTGGTTGGTGTGCTGCCTGTTGCTGGCTGCGTACTTTTACAGTTTTTGCAACTTTTCACTTTCACAATCCAGCAATAAATTCAATTTCGTTAAGATTCTTGACGCACTTCTCTTCCCTCTGGAGGTTGTTGCAAACAGAGTTTTTAGCTGCCGCCACTGTGGCACTTCTTGGCGCCTCTGGTATGCCCTGTGGACTTATGTTCGTTATGCTTTTAAAATTTGTATCGCTTTGACAGCAATATTTTGCAGCAGTGCAAAGCAACAAATGTCAAAGAAATTTATTTCACTGATTAATTTGTCATAATTTGCTGTTAATTGGAAAATGTCACAGGAACAAAGTTTTGAGCAGTGACGTTGGCTGCTGTACTATTCGAGTTGTTGCTGTTTGCATATTTTTATTGCCAATTTCTGGTACTTATTAACTTCAGAAGTGGCCATATTTGATTTATGGCAATTTGTTTTGAGACATTTTCTATTATAATTTGCTTCTGCTGTTGTGTGCAGCAGGTTTTAAGTTTAGTTTGAGACACAAGTGGTGACTCCAATTATGAGTTGAGTTTGGTAACTTGGAACGCTAGATAATCCAAAACATGTAAAGGGCGACCAGATAAGAACGATAGGGCAAGTAATTTTTAATACGTAAAATATAAAGTTGATTCTGGCTTTGTTTGAAGCTACAGTTATGACATTTTGTAAGGAAGACCACATCATTCAAAGGGTCGCCGCGGCTTCAAGCGGTGGTCAAACTTTTTTTGACTCGGTAATGGCGTCTTACTGGGTCTTCTTCGATATTGACTATAAGTGTCCGACCAAATATTCCTTTCGGCTTCGGTATTCAGGTTATTCCGTCAAACTTTAATCTTCTGTTGCGGTTTGACTTAAGCCGAAGTTTTTTGCCCTGTAATGCAAGTCACTTTGTTGTGTTTCGAAGTATTTTATCAAATATCGGGGTTTTTCGATATTTCAGACACCAAGATTACGATTAATAAAAATTATATGTAATCAGGTTTTTATGTCAATTGAATTTTGTGGTTGTTAGAAATTGAACTCTAAGAAACTTTAATGATGTGTTGTGTGGCTGTGATGAATCAGTCAGTCAGTCAGTGCAATCAATTATATGTATATTGGTTTGAGTTAAATGGGCGGTGCCACGCCTTTTTTATGCAATGTCCAACACATTTTCCCAGTCGAAGGGTGCGACCCAGTTTCATTGATGTGCGACTTACAGTTCCAAAGTTATGCGGAAAATTTGAGCCACAAAAAATTGTCCACGCCCCTTGTCCAACATCCATCAAATTTTGCCTGTAGAATGACACATCTATGGAACGACGGTATACTTATTTCAATGCAGTCCGACTTATAATTCCCAAGCTGTTCTATATTAAAAACTAGGGTTGTATGGGCGGTGCCATGCCCCCTTGTCTAATACCCACCTTATTCGTGCTATCGAATACCACAACTAAATTGTAAGTTTGTGCCAATGGTATTGATGTGTGGTCTGTAGTTCCGAATTTATTCAAAATATTTGGGTTGCTTGAAAAGTGCCACGCCCCTTGTTCAACGCTTATAAAAATGTGAACAGTGAAACGACACATCTTAACAGTAGTCTTATACGAAATTTCAATGTTGTCCGACTTCTAATTAGGAAGATATTCTATATTCAAAATTTAGGTTGTATAAAAGGTGCCACGCCCACCTGTGAGTCGCATTCATACTATGTGGTTTACCAAGATTTAGTCAAGACGAACTTTCCGTGAAAAATTGAGCTCAATCGGTCGTCTAATTTTTGAGTTTTAGTGTCGTGTGACCAACAACAACAAACAAACATTCATTTTTTTATATATAGAAGATATATGTAGATATATGGATTGAGAAAGAAGTAAACTGTCAAATAAAACAAGAAAGAAGAAGAACCTTGAGTGGAAGCAAAGATGTGTTTGTCTTAAAAAGTTCTGGAAGGAAACAATTTATATTAGATAACACAGCGCAACAAAAAAACAGTTTTTTTTCTGTTGCATGGAGTTTTTCTACTGTTTCTTACTAATTTGGGTGCGCTGATTCCGAATCTACTCCGATTTTTTCTAGCAGCTCTAGTTTTTCCTCTACTTTTTCCATATTTTCGATCGTAGTTTCTAAACCAAAAAACCGATTCACATGATTTTCACCTTATCGCATTAACAACACCGCACGGCTTCTTTTCCGATGCAACTTATTTTCATAAATGTTAAAATGCCGCGGTAATTGGACCTCAAAGTTGGAAAAAATGTAATTTTAAGGCGTTTTCTTTGATGGTCAAAAACATACACATTTTTTGTAAAACAATTAACGAGTTAGGTGTATAACGAAAGTCGACACATCAAGCAATACAACACAGCTACATTATTTGGCGGAATACACATTCGCATCGAAATAACAGGAAAAATGTACCATCGCGATTTTCATCACTTTTCATACTTTTTCCTTAAAAAATTAGGGGCCTGAAAATATGCAAAGTTTTTAATTTTTTTTTGTTTCGAAAAATTCAAAATATTTTTGTTTTTGCTTGTATTCCAAACTATAAATGGAACATAAAAAAGAGCATATTTTGAGGCTCCTAATTTTTTAAGGAAAAAGTATGAAAAGAGATGAAAGTCGCTATGGTAAAGTTTTGTTATTATTTCGACGCGAATGTGTATTCCGATAAATAATTTGGCTGTGTTGTATTGCTTGATGTTTCTTCTTAAGATATTCATATACTTCGAAACTTGATTTATGAAACATCTGTACAATTTTCGCCATCAGAAAAAACGCCTTGAAATTCAATATTTTCTTACTTTGAAACCTTATTATCACGCCCATTTAGAACGCATAAAATTGATTAATGTCAGGAAAGATGGCGTGAAATGTTGTAAGTGCAACGATGTAAAAATAATGTCGATAGGATTATTGGTTAAGAAATAACAGTCGAAAACGAGAAAAAAGCCGAGGAAAATTCGAAAAAGTGACACGCCCATTTTTTGCAAAAACTAGAGCTGTTACATAAAAACGGAGTATGGTTTTGAAAACAGCGTGGAAAAACGATTCAGATTCATGTAAAAAACTGCATGCAACAGACATGCTGTTGTGCAGTGTAATTTATCAAGTAGTGAGTATTGAAGTTATCTTAGGTTAGGTTACAGTGAAATCCTATTAAGAGGCCCATTGTGACACCACATATTTAACACGTTTATGAAATGTATATGCAACACTGTTACAAAACCCATTTCAAATAGATGAGGGAAAGGGTGGACCTACAACATAACGCTAAATCCGAACGGCGGTAGCGATAGGAGTAGATGAGCGTTTCACCAGCCTGAGCTAGAATTCGAACCTAGGGCCTCTGCTTTGAGAAGCCAGTGCAGTGGACTATCGAGGCCGGCAACATTGAAGTTAGACAAAGAAGGACTCGTTTAAGAAATGTTTGGAAGGCATTTAGCTAACATGAATAACTTTCAAACTCAAATCGCGCGCCTTGTGTTCAGTAAACTTTCCCTGTCGGCTATAAATTATGATTCCAACCATTTAAGTAGTCTGCATTAATATTATTTAAATTTAACCATCCTTGAGTAATATTCTATACGGTGGAATAAACAATTGTTTTCAGGGCAAGTCGGCCTTGCGTCATATCGCTTACGAGCCTCCAGCACGGCACACGAAACAAAAACCACAGCACGCCAGACAAGAGGGGGAGAACGCTGTGACAGTGCAGAATGGCGACCGCCATTTGGAGGGCTGTCGCTGTGAAAAGGCGCACCTGTTGCCAGTCAAAAGCGACAGACAGAGAGACAAAGCGACGGGAGCCGACACGGCACATGCCGCGTGTCATTCGCAATCTGAGCGGCACAACGCAACACGCGCCAGACATCTCGACGACAGCGCCTCGGCATGCGCGTTAAGTGCGAAATTTATTTATGTTTTTTATTTATTTTTTATATGTTTTCCTTTGGCATTCTCCTCGGCATGCAGGTATGCTAAATGGGTGAATAAAGGAAACAATAACCTCGAGGCTGAGATGAATTTTTTCTCTTTGGCATTTCTCAAGTGAAAATTATGATGCAAGTGAAGACTTTCATAGTTGTTGTTATTCTTGTAGCGCATAAAACGCCGCTATTGTTGTACAGTTTTATGTGGCAGCACTGGCCGCTGCGGGGCGTAGAAAAGGAGAAAAATACCAACTCTGTGCTCGGTGCCGCTCTTCGGTCTTATCGGAGCTGTTGGCTTGCACACATTTAACTTGTGCAGATAAAAATGAGATGAACAATTTTTGGAAACGCGCAACAAATTACAAAGGAAAACATAAACTTTTCACCCCCCGCCGACCACCGACCATTCGAGGCAAATTGGGGAATGTGTGTTTTACTTGCGCATTGTTGCATGTGAATGGGGCATGAAGTGAGGAATTTGTAGCGCAACTTGTGTTGCTATTATTCTTCTTATTAATGTTTGTGTTGCTCTTTTTTGGAAAATTAACATATTTAGCAAAAGTTTCGTTTTCTGCATGGTTGAGCGCCTTTATTTATACGAACTTGTGCGGTGTTGGGTGCAGTTGCCGGATGCCAGTTGGCATCTGAAGCTTTCGTTATGCAAACATTTAAAAGCCGAATGTTTTTGATGTGCCAACATTTTCATAGAACAATAAATGTGTAACACAATTTTAATAAATTAAATAAATAAAATACTTGGAATGAAATTTTGCGAAACAGACGTGACATGACTTTAGATACGAGTTGAGTATTTTGAATCAGACTTCAGCAGTTTTTTAAAACAATTTCTAATACAGTACGTTTCGCTTAGAGCGAAGTTCGAGGGACTGACAAAATGGTGCGGTGTAGCCGAAAGTTCGCTTTAAACGTTTTCGTAATAAGCGAAAACAAAAAGCGCGTACTTTGGAAATTGGTTCGTTTTAGGCGGAAGTTCCTTTTAAACGGGTTCGTTATGAACGAAAAATACTGTTGAATTACTATTGAAGTTTAAATATCCGAAAATTGCTCTAACTATCATATTTTGTAGGTTACACAGCCTAAAAGTATACTGTGTGCGCAATAGCTTTATTGAAATAACTTCTGACTTCCAACAATGTTTGCAAAAAAGTGGTGCATGCTTTTGGACTGATTTCTGTACAGTTAAAGCGAAGAAATTGTAAATACAAAAATGCCGCACCCGTAAATTGAAAATTAACAACATTTTCTGACCGACACAGCTTTTTTTATTATAAGCAGAGGATCAACTTTCTTATGCTTGGTTTTACGTTGCATTATCTTTGATTAAATAGAATCTGGCATAGTGAAGTAATAAAATGTGTGCTCTGCTTTCTTAGATTACAGTATTCAATGTCAACATGCTTCCAAGTGAGATAGTTTGAAACTCATCAGTGCGACAAGAAGTGGAAAGTGGCCTATAAAAAATTCAAAAGTACTTCATTGCACTGTGGGCTCCACTTCAAGCAAGAAAGCTGTGAGGGAAAATAACACTGCATAACAAAATCAAACTTTTTTTAAAATAACAAGGTTTCGACAACGGGTTTTGGTAGAGGGGACCAAAAAAAAATACACGTGTATCGGCGTTTTGAAAGTTTACGTCTGAATTTTTTTTAAGGGGGGGTCAAAGTTTTGCACTTTTCGCTCATTCTTATGGTGAATCGGCATACGAAAACCATGTAACATCACATTTTAGATATATGATTAGAAAGAAATTAGGTGGAAAACAGTACGAGGAACATTTTTGTGGAACATTTTAACCCTGTAGCTCTTATGTTAATGGGTCAATTTGACCCTTTTTTCTAAAATGCCAAAAATGTCCTATAAAACAATACTTTTTAAGGACAACATGTACCACGAAAATATTTGTCATAAAATTCTACTATAGGTCTTTGAATACATCAAAGCTCAGAAATTAACTTGAACGCCAGAATTAAGCTAAAACTGAAAATGAGTTTAAGTGTTATTTCGTACTTAATCAAAATTGATATTAAAATCTTCTAAAAAAAAATTCAGACGTAAACTTTTAAAACGACAATACACGTATATTTTTTTTGGTCCCCTCTACCAGAATCCGTTGTCAGAACCTTATTATTTTTTTGTGTTGTGCAGTGTAATAGGAAAAGGGGAATATCTTATTATATTCTTCTACACAAAAATAAAAGTTAAACGGACTGACACCACCAAAAAAACAATGTCACGACATTAGCTTGTTGAGGGCTGCGTAAAAAGTTTCCGACTTAACAAAGATATAAGACGTGTTTTCGGAAAAATAAATTTTATATTTTTCTACATAGTCTCCTTGTAAGTGTACGTACTATTTCCATCTTTTTAAACCGGTCTAAATAGTGTCGAAAATGTTCATTCGAACACGTGTTTTCTTTGAACTTCTACACAGCCGCTACTGTCTCTTACTTACGTACTTACTTAACTGACCATAACAACCTGTTGCCAGGTTACGGTCTGCTTCAGAAGTTCTCCCGAGCCTCCTTCCAACGCAATCTCGGTCTCCCTTTTCGCCAACGACCTCTGACTCTGCTAGCTCTAGCCTCTGCTATCTCCTACTTACCTACTTACTTAACTGACCATAACAACCCGTTACTAGGTTACGCTCTGCTGGAAAAGC
This sequence comes from Melieria omissa, assembly GCA_963971225.1. Lineage (NCBI taxonomy): Eukaryota > Metazoa > Arthropoda > Insecta > Diptera > Ulidiidae > Melieria > Melieria omissa. The sequence goes on from OZ020268.1 coordinate 33,234,409, forward strand.
TCTCTCCAGGCGACTCTAACTACCAATGACGGCAGGGCCCCCAACTTGATCCTTCCAATGCAATCACGGTCTCCCTCTTCGCCAAAGACCTCAAACTCTGCTTGCTCTCTCCCTCGAAATAAATGGAGAACTTGAGCAATGTTATCCTTCGTGGTTGCATTTTGGATGTCCCGAACTTTCATTATCTTTCAAGCTGGTACTGCCACGTTCAACTCCAGCTGCTCAAAATTTCACTGTGGTAAATGGTTTTCCAGAGACACTGTACTGAGTGTATTGCCTGCAAAGACCAATATTTAAAGCCTATATTTAATTTCACAAAAACACCCACATTGACAGATCCAATGCTTTGTCAAACAATAAGGGACGCAAACAGATTCTCTGCCCCTTGTTGACAGTTGTGGCATCTTCATGTGTAGGTCGGAAAATTTTTCAGAATACTATCGTAGGTGTACATCATCTAAGTGCTGCCAACACTTTATGTTTTCACTAAAAAGCTCTTCTAGTCTTACATGACTGCCCACAAAAAAGGGCACCTCTGTCCACATGGCTGATTGTGATCAATTTAAATCATTACCTATTTATTTATTTATTTATAATTCAGTCAAACAAAAAAGAAATTTTAACATACCATCGATACAACTAAAATATTACAAAATAATAAAGTTCAATTATTCTTAATATTAATTCTTAAGACTATTAATCAGCGAAGAGAGAGATTTAAGTATGGAATGCGATTAAGTTCTGAGAGTGTCCTAGCAAGAGGAGCATTTTGATCGTATTCCGTTTTGCATAAACCAACATATTTAGAAATAATTAAAATGCCTAAGTGTTTGAGAAGGGACAGTAAACTTTATTCTGTCCAAAAGCGCAGAACAGTCCACAGTTCCGTTAATGACATTGACAAGAAACGAACAGGACAGGTCAGAGCGCCTAGAATACAAAGATTTAAGATTTAGAAGCTGACAACGGGAACCATAGGAGGGGATAAGGTCATTAAATTTAAAGGAACGAAGAGCAAAGTGAATAAAAACCTTTTGAATACGACAAACAAAAGCTAACATGGAATAGAAATTTGAGATAATGAAGTTAATGTGGGTGCAAAAGGCAATCTCGAGTCAAAAAAGACTCCCTTGTCTTTAATCTCACTGACAGTGTTTAGAAAAGAACCAGAAATATTGTAGGTTCTATGTACAGGCTGGGTTATCCTTACTAGAGAAGATAACATGGAAACACATTACATTAAGAAACAAGCGTTAAGAAACAACCCTGTCAAGGTTCAACTGAAGGGCAACAGAGTCCAGAAAACACCTGTCGCAAAACTTCTCTCCAGGCGTCATTGTCCATGCTTCAGCGCCATAGAGGAGCACGGGCAAGATAAGCGTCCTATATGTAGAGTGCAAGTTTTGTCAGTCGAGAGAGGTCTCTACTTCTTAATTGCCTACCGAGACCGTAGTAGCACCTGTTGTCAAGAGTAATCCTTCGCTTTATCTCCAAGCTGACATCATTGCTGCTGTCGACGGCGGTGCCAAGGTAGACGAATTCCTTGACAACTTCAAAGGTATACTTGTCGGCTTCGACATGAGACCCTAGCCGCTGCGAGTCCCTGTATGTAGATAACATATACTTCGTCTTGCCCTAATTTACCACCAGACCCATTTTGGCAGATTCTCATTCGATCGCCGCGAAGTTACGTCCGATGACATCAATGTCATCAGCCGGACACTTGTGTTGAAAATTTAGCCATTACGATGTACACTGGCCTTGCGCAGAACACTCTCCATAGTGAAGTTGAAGAGGTCGCAGGTCAAAGGAGCGCCATGTCTGAAACCCCGAACGGCATCAAAAGTGTTGGAGAGGTCACTTCCAACCTTGAACTTTGTCATCAATGAATAAGAGAAATAGAAGAGACCCATTTCATTAGTATTGCCTCATAAATTAGTTTTGCTAGTCAAAGCATGCGTAGTTCGTATCGCAGAATTGTGCCAAAATAAAGCCCACCGAAATTCTTTAATGTAGTTTAGCACTAGGAGACAATATATCCATTTTCAGTTCATTGTCTCGTTAGTCATCTCAATTTAACTTCACTTTTCGGATTTGTATTAAACTGACTGATTAAAGTGAAACAAACATTTGTTTGGGCAGAGAGAAGAGCTTCCATACACAAAGTTTAGGATCAATGGCATTTCAAATTGTATTTGGTAAGCACTATTTGATTTAAACATTTTATTTGATTTAATTATTTAATTTAAAATTATTTACAGTTAATTATTAATGACCAAATTATAAATAAATTACTAAATATTTGTATGCTCTTACTTTGTGGCTTCACTGCAATTATTTGTGCAATTGTATGCGCATCCGTTTGTGCACCAAAGTTTCGTTTACGCTCGGTTGCAGTGCACATGAGCGCATCGAATGGCTGCAAAGCATGGAATGCGGAAGTAGTGACTGGAAAAGAGTTTCTTTTTTTTCGTTATTGTTGCAATTAAAAGTTGGCAACTTGAAATTGCGTTTCTTTATGTGAGAAAGTTTAGTTTGAGAAAATTACAACAAAAAAATACACGTTCAACATGGCAAAGAGTCGCCGCTAATGCTGCTGGCTTACTGCTGGCAGCCCGAAAGTATGCTTTTAAAATCGGGCTATGCCACAGTGAGGCGCAATTAACGCCAGCGAAATCCATAGCCAAATAAAATGCTCAAACTTTACACATAATTAAATAGAAGTATTTGTCGCATTTATTTCGCAAGCAGTGCTGGAGCGTTGGGGGCCATAAATTTGTGCCCAGCGAAACTTTGACATTGATTGCATGTAGCGAACAAAACTTTGTTGTTCCACATCCCTGCAAAACCCCACTTTTGTGCACATATCTGTCCAAAGTTTGACGCCATAAAAGTTTGCATACTTTTTGGCGGAGTGGAGAGCGCGTGGGTGGACGTTATCAGCGCACGACTTGTTGCCAGTCGTACACCGCACTGCCACATTACGAGACATAAAATATGTGAAGTGTCTTTGCACGTGTGTGCGCCGCACAGTCGGCAGCTGCTATTGGCATGCAAATAATCCGCTGCTGGTGGCAGCCATGACAACAATGACAGCAACAGCAGCAGCAACAGGCCCATAAATAAAAACGCAACACGCCGGACAACTTTTATGTGCGTCAAAGCATAAACATTTTATATACAGATTATAATAAGAGCAACAGAACAAAGTGCAGATAACAAATTTGCCCCAAACAGGTAACAAATTTGCAACTTTTTTGCGCCCGCCTAAAAGTATATTACACTTAATGCCTACTTTATTGTTTGGTCCACAAAAAATGTAAAATGCCTTTGTGCATATTAAATGGACGCGCCTAAAATGCTCTTAACGTCGGCCACACTTGAATGTTGAAGCGTCGCTTCTGGTCGGTTCGATGGCCGGGTTTTAGTTAGTTGGACGTTCACCTAGTTGCAGGATTTTCCTGGGGATTTACTGGCCTTGCAATTGATGACCTTCGCTTTTATCTTGAATGCAGCGTGGTGGCGTAGTTGTGAATAAATCATGCGAGTTATGTACCTTTTCGTTTAGTTCTAAGTAGTTGAAATTAATGAACTAAAAATTTGCAAATTTTCTATGGTATTTTTAAAGTTGGTGTAAATCTATGTGGGCAAAAGAGTTATGGCAAAATTTTTATAAATCAGTGTAAGCTTAACACTTGCATCATGTAAAGGTGTGCAACATGAATTGAACATAGTTTGCTACAAAATATTAAAATGCCCGAGTTGGCTTATTGTTAGTTGGGTTGTTGGAAGAAATTATTGGAAGTTTAGGTGGTCCTTCATAAACACTGGATTTCCAATGATACCAATCTTATGTTGTACTCCCAATTTGATAAATCAAAACATTTTTATTTGTTTAAAACCATCCTTAAAGAAATGTGAAACTTATGTTCAGTTTTTAAATAAATATCTTGTCTTATGCCATCATTTTCAAAACACAAATATGGCTCTGTATGTACAGTGAAAAAGTCTTCGATGCGCTATTGCTTCTTTACAGCAAGTAAACTTTTCTGTATGGCAATTTCTCTTGATTGGTTATTGAAATTTTAATTTTCAAAAGAAAAAAAGCCCACCGAACGCAAAACAAATCTTGAGAAAATTTTGAGCAATGCATACAAACAGAATTTGAAAATGTTGGTAACTTGATGTAAATTTAAAAGTTTTAATGTAACAAAAACAAAAACAATTGAGGAAACCAAACACGAATCATTGTTATTGTAATGAACGTGAATGTTCAAAGAAAAACAGTTTGAAGGTTTTTTGACGAGGGTGAAAAACAACAAATATATTTGTTATATCGAATAGCAAATTTCACTTTCGTTCGTAATATAGAATCATTAATGGAAACAATTTGGCGGTACGTTAAATCGAAAATTCATTATATGGAAAGTTCGTTATACTGGACGCCCACTGTACTTAAGTAAGAATAAAGAACTGCTATCACGTTTTCTGAGCAAAATTATAAAAATTTTTAAATTTCCATAATTTAGAAGTTTACTGAGCTAAGGTTCGCAGTGGGAATAATGGTTGAAAAACTTCCAGGAAAAAGTGCAGAAAGACTCTCTGTAGGTAATAAATAAGAAGCTGCTATCTGCATCAGGTGTTTGCAAATAAAATTCCTTTTGTCCTCTAAACTTCCATTTGAGTCCTGGCTACTTTCACCACACCACAAATTAGGTTGATAGGAAGATAGAAGTGGCTGCTCCAAGGTGGAGCCCACTTAACACTATCTACCAGGTATGCGCCTATGAAACCGGTAACGACATCTAGCGGTAAATAACCGAATATTTATAAACTTCGGAACCGTACCAAATGTCATGTGTACTTCTTCTGTCATATGTAAACAATATTCAGTTCACAATTTGTCAAGTTTCATCCAACAACGCATTGTTTGACGCTCCGGAAAATGTCGGATTACGTGCCTACGATTTGCGGACACAGTTAATTTTGTGTTACCATTTGAAGAAAAAAACCTTCTAAAACCTGGTGAAACGGTTAACGGTGAACGTTACCAACAACAATTGGCCGATTTGAACCGTGCTATACGCCAAAAAGGCCCAGAATATGAAGCCAGGCAACACAAAGTGATTTTCCTCGATGACAACGCACCACCACACCGCACTAGAGCCACCAAAGAATTGGTTCCATCGTACAACTGGGAAGCTCTTGCTCATGCGGCTTACTCACCAGACTTGGCGCCTTCGGATTATCACATGTTCGCATCGATGGGCCACGCATTAACGGAACAGCGCTTAAATTCTCACGCAGAAGTCAAAAAATGGATCGATGATTGGTTCCAGGCAAAAGACGAAACATTTTTTTGGCGTGGCATCCATAAATCCAGAGATGGGAAAAATGTGTAGCTAGCGATGGCCATTACTTTGAAGAATAAAATTGTAATCATTTCCTCACAATAAACGTGTTTTTTTCAAAAATAATTTCATTTCGGTTTCATAGGCGCATACCTGGTATATCTCGGAAAATACACATCGGATTAGGCTAATTGTACTTGTAATTGTAGAACCCGATAGAAAAGTAAAAGTCATCACAGAAAAAGTTGAAAGAAATACTAAAGAAAAAGGAAAGGAAAAATACATTTTAAAATGAAAAACCGTAAAAATTACCGCAATATTCTTTTTAGGGTCAAGCCATGAAGACCCATTATGAAAAGGAAATCAATTGAGCTTATGTCCGATTGCTCATTAACCCTTTCCGACTGTAGTCCGGGCTGTAGTCCAATATATTGGACATTGTTACCGAAAGGGTTAAACTCATTTGGGTTCCTTTCAAAGCCTTCTAGGCTGTGAATAGTTTTATCGGAAAGATTCTTCCTTCTTCTAGAAAATGTTGGAAAAGTGCATAGAAAACACAACCTTCTTGTCTGAATTTCAGTTAAACAGTGCTCCGTCAGAACACAAATTGTGGTTCTCATCTGGTACATTTTTAGTGAAAGAACTTCTCCAGAACGACGCAAGTTTAAGGGTTTTCGAATTTGGTGTTGCTTTCAGCCTATCTTAGGTTAGTATCTTCTATAAAGCTTGAAAGAGTAGAAAGCTTACAGCCTACAGGTAAAAAGAAGGTTGTGAAATAACACCACAAGCTGTAGTTATTAAAAATTTGCATAAAGCTTCAAGGTCACTTCAAGTTTACTTGTATAAGTAATTGCAGAGAGAATATTTTCATAAGTCTTAATGATGCTGCAAGGCGTTTTTGAACAGATATACTTTAGTGAGATGTACAACACTAAACAACTCAACTTTTTTTGGTTTTCAGTTGAGTTATTCCATAGAAATTTATAAGACTTTTAAAATGGTTCGCCAGGATAATAAAGGATAAATTTTTAAAAGGACATTTTAATATCCTTCCTCCAGGATAATTACAAAAAAATTATTTGATTTGAGTTGGAGACATAATTCTCTTTCTATTATACTAATATTGTTAAACTAGGATAAGTTTTACCTTTTAAATTATTATTTTTTATTTGGGGTGTAGCTTGTAATTTCAAGACCCTGTAAAAAACGAACGAAAGGTGACCCGAAAAAAATAATAACATATTCGTCGCTGATCGACTCCGAAAATATAAGGAACAGTTGAGAAACTCCGCGGTTTTGTTTTTTATTGTTTTAACGTGTAATTTATTTGGTTTTTAGGTGAAGTATTCCATAGAAATTTGTAAGAATTTTAAAATGGTTCGCCAAAGCTGCTACAACCACCACAGATTGGGTTAGGTTAGGTAAGCAGGCTGGCCAAGTCGGCCACGCACAGACCTTGTTGGGTACCAGTTAGAGCTCAAAAGTGTTCGGTGAGAATGTAGCTGTTTCTAGCAAAGTTCAGTGGCGACTTGTCGTATTTGGCGTCCTTCTCTAAACCAGAAAAGAACGGAGTCCTAAATACGTAGGGCACAGTCTTGGAATAGCTGGACAGGAGCAACAATACATCACCTGAGAAAATAAATGTCGTATGTCCTACTAAGCTTAATGGCACATACGACATTCGTTTTCTGAGGCGACGAATAATGCTTCAAGGTTTCCCTGGCAGCATTTTCTTTGTATGTTCTGTTTTGTATTTCATTCGACTCGGTGATGTCCATCTTTTAAGCAGTGCTTCGTTAGTGTGAATACGATTGCTTTGCAGTCCTGCTGCTCCACCTCGCTGTCGTCTATGTCATTAGGTGGTCTTCAAAATTCATTTTGTTTGCCCGCCGAGTCATCACAACGTTGCTGATTTGTATATCTGGCAAATAGAAACCACTTTGGCTATAATATCTGCTGCATCATTTCCCTGTTAACGAGTATCCAATAGATATACAGCTGGCGACCCACAGCCAAGGGTCGCTTTCCGAAATTCGTATGGAAATAAATTCAATATGGAGCGCTCGACAAGACTGTTTTGCTCTCCGTATTTCGACGAAAGCACTTACATTTTCATATTTAAGGAAGTGTTCGGAAAGTGCTTTGGAGCTGCCAGAACCTTTGTGAAATAAAAAAAAAGAAATACATATTTTTTAATTCTAAACGATTACAGTGTAAGAAATTCTTTTATTACTAGACAAAGCATTTATGCATTCAGTCCTATGAACCTATCAGAGTTTTGATAAGTAAAAATCATTATTTTCAATTTCAATCTCAATTTATTTGCATTTTATAGCTTTCAAACATTAAAAATCCATTGCCGTTTAGCATTTTCGTTAATCTGCTCCCTAATTTCATTTTTATGGCGGCCATTAAAACAAATTTTATTCTTTTCAGCTAAATCGTTGTGCTTCTTCATAAAGTCTACCAATACATTCATGTTCGTTTGCTGACTCTTAAATAAATAAAAAAATTTATAAAAACCCCCAAAACATTCAAACTTTTCACTTAAGTTTCTTTTAAGTTGATTTTAAAAGCTGCAAAAGGTCAAAACGAGAGCAAACGTGCTATGGAACAGTTTTTCATCCAACCTTCGATACGATATGGCAACATTTTGTACTGCAGAAAGCAAAACTGTTGGTTCTATCTACGTATTTGCCTTTCTGTTGCTACCCTGTATTGTGCGATATGCTCGAATGATGATAAAACCTCAATAAGCCACATCAAATATTTTCATAAGGCTTGAAGGTCACTTCAAATTGATATTTCCCTATCCCCACAACTAAACAAGGATCACAAAATGAAAACCTTATTTTAAATGAATTAATTTTTTTGGTATCTATACTACAGATTATCTTATAACAATGCTTTGAAATGATATGAAAAAGTTTTACACCAGTGTTGTGTAGCGTATCAACCCAAAGTTTACAGGGTACCTGTGTAAATGATGTCAAAACTCGACGTTTTTTAATACTTATTAAGTAACTAAAAATACGAAACGTGCTTTTTTATTTTTCGTATGGATTTGGTGCGGCTTTGGTTGCACGCAGGACCTAACGCCAATCCACGTCATTGCGAAAAGGTATTATTGGGGCAGCGCCCAAGCGCTGAGCTATGCAAAGCCATTCAATGCGCTCACCCAAAGAAACGCACACAACAACGCACAACCAGAACGACACAACATGTTTTGACAAAAGTTGAATTTGAATTTGCCCGCAAGTAAGCAACACACCACATGTTCAAATTTATTATAATAAATTGTAATGAACTAAATTTAAATGGCTGCGTGCAATGTGATTGTGGTTTTTTTTTTTGTTGTGTCATTTCGCTTCGTTAGCAGACATGCACGAAATTCGCATAAAATTTTTGGTTAATTTTGTATTTTACGAAATCGACATTAATGGAAAATTTATGATGTTTTGTGTGATTGCAATTTATGTTCGACATATGAACGAACGAATGCGCAGACGGCAGCTGAGTGTGTGTGCTCTTCAGCCAGCGGGGCGTATACGTAACACGAAGAAGCGAATAACAACGGCAGCGAACGCCTGAGGGACACTTTGTCAGCTTTGCGCAGCTGGCATAAATTTCCGATTCAAAGATGTAGATTAAAATTTATAATCGCGCAGAGGCAAAGAAATGTCAGAGTCCTATAACTGGCGACGAGACAGACGGAAGCAAGAAACAAAGTTGAAAAGCAATGTCAAAGCAATAAGTGCTGAAAGCATTTGCTAATTAATGCTAATCTCATACAGATTGGAAATGTTGCATGGGATTGGAAATCTTCGTACTTAGAGCATCAATGCGAACATTTCTATTTGGTGCTATTCAACAATTTCTGTAGCTGTGATTCGCTCGAATCGATTCGCTTTGTTGCTGCATTTTCTTTGCACTTTGCACTAATAATTTAATCGACTACAAAGCCAAGTAAAATTGCAAAAAACTGCGCACATAAAGTGAACGGAAATTAAAGTAAATTCCTTCAAAACGTGCCAGCGCGCATATCCTGTCTGCCTGCCTGCGCACTATTTTTGATCTCTTTCTGTCTGTCTGTGTGTGTGTGTGTGTGAGTCTCGCACAATGCTGCAGCGATTGGAGGCCGATCGCACTGAGTGGCATTGACTGGCACGACAATGTCGTCCGGTGCTTTTCGCTCCACGCACGTCGCTTGGGTGCAATTGAAAATGCAAGTCACATACTTGGCTGGTTGCTGTCCTGCTGCCTGCAACAGGGCGCTGCTGTTGCTCGGCGAGGACATTACGCAATTATTGTACGCATTGGTTGCATAGCAAGACTGACGTTGCCATTGCCACATTGTGCGGCAACTGTTGTCTGGCTGGTTTATATATATGTGGGAGGGTGTGTGTGAGTGTGTGAGTATGCTTGACACACGCCCAACTGCACTGCGGCGTTTATGGTTGAGCACAAAACTCGATGATGTCGGTAGAAATGTCAGTTGGAGCGCAATGGAGCGCGTCATATTGTTATTGCTATGGGAGCTATTACGTTGCGTCTCTGTATGTGTGTGTGTAAGTGGGTTTGATGATTGCTATGTGTGCATTTAATTTTAATAATTTTGTTGGCTGTAGGTTGAGCCGTTGTGGATATGCACAGACAGGTGCATGAGAGCACATTTGATGAGTTTGGAAAGGCAAAAAGATCGTTAATTGAAGTGTTTTAAAATAGAGTTGGCTGTGTTAACTTAGTCAGTGTAATTTTGACAGCTATTAATAGATATCTAAGGGGAGATTTTGACTGAAATATCTAAATATTTGTCATTGCTTATCGATTAGAAAATGTTACAAATGGATGTAACTTTCGCATGATGTAATAAATTAAATCCGATCTCCGATCCGACACTAACAAGCAAACATTTTGTGGTTTACTTATTATTTAGTTATTTATTTATTTATTAGCTGCCAGAGCTATCGGCTTTAGTTTTAATTTGTGTTATAAGAAAACTTATATTCAAATTTTTCAATTTGTCGTGCCTTGTGAAAACCTCTCAAAGTTTGACATCAACGGCTTTTTGTGCTTCGTATTAAGTTTTGAGTGGCTTGCAGTTACGTTGCAACGTTCTCTTTGTTCTCTTGACAAACTGGTAGGGGTTTCTTTTTATTATCTTAGGAGCTTAGAATCTTAAATTTTTACAGGCTACAACCACGTTTTATTAGTCTTCTGGAAAAATTTGTTGAAAACAATCGCTCCGTTAATGCCTTTTGGTTACCTTAGACCTACTAACATTTCGAATTTTAACATCTTTCGAAGGATTAACAGATAAACTTTTGGTTTCATAAAAAAAAGGAAAAAAAGCTCACATTTCAAGGAACTTTATTTGGAAAAATTAAAAAGAAGCTCACCTTACACCATGCGACAGAAATCAAACAATTTCAAAACACACGAATTTCGATATATTTGCGAAACTAAGTGCCAAATGTAATAAAATTGCATCAGGATGTTTTTTAAAAGGACTTTGAAATTTCAAAGACATGTTCATTTGAAAAAAATAATTGAAAATATATTTTTTTTATTTTTTTATTGTAAAATATACCATAGGGTTATCAAATGAAAGAGAAAAATGCTTAGAATCTTAGAAAATTTTTTTTTTTTGGTGCAAAAGCACGAAGAGTTATTGAAAATGTCATTTAAAACTTTATCCTTAATATCTTTACAAATTTACAATAGTTTTTTTCTAGAAAATGTATTTTTTTTGGTGCAATAGCACGGAGAGTTATTGAAAATGTCCTTTTAAAACTTTATCCTTAATATCTTTACAAATTTACAATAGTTGCTTTTCGTAAAATTTGGTGTTGCACGGTGTTATATTCAAATATATTAAAATTCATTAACAAGCAAAAAAAGAAAAATAATGGTTGGTACCAATTAGAAAAAAATGTGACCCAAAAAAAAAAAATTGTTAATACGAAAACTTACAAAATTTAAATATCAAAAGTATTCTTCTTCTTCTTAACTGGCAACCTGTTACTGGGTCCTGAAAAGTTCTCACCAACTGACTCTGCTTTGTGTGCGCTTTCTCCAATTCCACTTACCAAAACACTACAAAGCAACAAAAAAAATTGAAAAAACAAGAAATTTGAAATACACTATGATCAATAAGTACCGGGACTCTGTATTTTAAATTTTCCGCCGTTGCCTGATGCAGTTCAAAAGTTTTTTTAGATCGGTAGGACCTTAACTGACATCTGTGTCAAATTTTGAGCGGGATTGCATCATTAGTTTTTGTTTGGCAGCTGTTAGCGTCAGTCAACTGTTTGTACTTCTTCGCATTTTACAATGAATAGTTTTGTTGTTGTTGTTTTTGGTTTTGACTCGCCTTTAGCACGCCATTCGGATGATTGCTGGCTACTTGTCACGTCGAATTCATAGACCCATGTCTCATCACCTGCATCGGGCAACGGCGGAAAATTTAAAATAGACAGTCCCGGTACTTATTGATCATAGTGTATACAAAGAAAGACAATTAAATCAAAATGAAAAATATTTTACTTTATATAAAAAAATAGAGAACTTTCTTTTTTTTATAAAAATATTTTTTAGCACTTGTAGTATGACAGAAAATTAAGGGTGTAGATGTGATCAAATTCTCCGCTTCTATTCAGCTTTTTTAAGGCAAAGTTTGGCAAAAATACAGAAATAAACGAGGTCCCGGGGTCCGGAGTCCCTGCTTAGGTTTACAAAAAATACCATTGTTCTAATGGAGCACTAACCCGGAGTCGATAGTTCAGTGGGTAGCGTGCTGGCTTTTCATACTAGAATCCCTAGGTTCGATTCCTAGTTCGAGTTGGTAAAAAAACTCGTCTACTTCTATCGAGAATTACAAACATTGCAAAAGTCCGCTCTTGGATAATGAAAAACTTCCAAGTGTGAAGGAAAAATTTCCACAAATCAACGTTCGGATTCGGCGTTAAACTGTAGTTCCTCTCCCCTTCTTTCCCAATCTTCTTGAAATGTGTGCTGTAAGACATGTTGAAAGAGCACATCAAATGGGTGAAATTTGTGGTAGCACAACGAGCTCATATAGAGGCCTATGTGTCTCATACAAAGGCAGCCACTTTAACCCTTTCGGGAGTACTGGGATAATACGTCCCAGCAACGTTTTAATGCCCTTCAAAACAATTATTCAGATCTGATGATCCATGCAACATATTTTTTCGAATTGTGTGTCCACGGATAAAAGGATGATTTCAGCTATAGGTTAGGTAAGGTTAGGTAAGACAGGCGGCTCGCTGGTTCTCAGCAAGTACACTCGGAGGCGCCAAAGGCCCATTGTGATGCCCGATATGATTTCAGCTATAATACATAATAATTCTAGTCTCTAGATAATTTTTTTTCATAGCATGGGAAAATTTTTATTGAGAGTATTAAAAAATAAACTCTCTTCCGAAACCTAATCTAACCTAACCTGTTCTAATGGATCACTACTATAACTCGTGCACGGATACCCATCTGTTATCGTTAAGCAACTCAATACGTTTCTATGTGACCACACACCAGACAGTTGAACCAACCAACCTACCTTCCCATATATCATAAGAAAATTGAGCAAAAATATACATATTTCCCATACAAATAGCTAAAAATAAATCATAATAGCTATGCTGCTCCTCATACGGCAGACTGAATACGCATTGCCACTTAAAACCGATTTAATTTGATGTGCGTGTGAAAAATGCTCGCCGCATTGTTGCGCGACACTGCAACACATTTTCCACATATTTACATATGAATTACAAACCGCTGATTGATGACGAAAATAAGGGTGATTTAATTTTTAATTTTTTCCTTTGCTGCGCATTAACACGCTACACCAACGCACACACACACACACACACACGCACATTATGTGCGCATTATATAAAATATTTGTCATACGTGAACGCATTGCGCAGCGCATTGTGGGCCGATACAATGAATTTGCATAAATCGAAGCGCAAAAATTCCCATGCATTTTTAAATGAAACTGCAAAAAAGCAGTGTCACACAGACACACACAGCTAATTTCGATATTGCTGTCAGCGCCTAAATGTATGCGTCTGTAAACAGCAGCTGTTTTATGCGTCGCAGCCAATTTCGATTTTTGGCGCCTTCACAATTTCGTTTTTCAGTTATTTACTCTTTGAGGCTCGCAATTGTGGCACAGCAAGGACGCATAGAATGAGAGACAGGATGGAGTACAGTGGAGGGGGATAGCAGATATCAAATAAAGCCAAATTCGACGCAATTTCATGTGGTGTGGTGATTGCTGTGCGACGTGTGGCGTTCGGGTGGTTACTTAGCGTTCGAGATCTGACTGTGGCGCAAGTTTATTTGAGTGTGTGCGTGTGTGTGTTGGCTGTTCTTACATTTATTATTATTGAGTAGCGAAAATTTGCTGTCAAACTGTTGGGTGATTGTCAATACAAATTTGCACATACTCGAACAGTTATCAATAAAATGCGAGGGCGACAGGAAACCGCATCACAGTCGTATGTCATATGTCACACGGCCTCAGGCGTGCTTTGTGTATGAATTGAACTTTAAGGGGAAAAAAATCTTTTTGTATTGAATCAATTCAATTTTTGGTGATCAATGTGTTGGTTTCAAAAAGGTTTTAACAGGAAACGTATTGGGAAGGGATTTAAAGGTCATTTCAAAGAAAACATACAATGAATGACAGACGTTTTCGCCGTTGGAAGCATTGAGTAGAAAGGGAATTGAGAGCCAGAAGCATTACTGATTGAATAGAAATTTGTAAAACTTTAATTTACATGTGGAAGAGGTATTTCATATGGGAGTTTGGTTTGTTAGAGACACATTTAGGCCTACGAATGGCTCCTTGTGATGCCACAAATTGCATCCATTTGAAATGTTAATTCAACAGATTTCTACAGTTTAATGTAAACGCCCAATGGCTGTTGGCAGTTAGTAGTTTTTTTTTTATACTTGGAGGTTCTTTAGCTGCCAAGAGCGCACTTGTTCTTTACTTTTTCTCTTCTATTAACTACTTGTAGCGATAGAAGTAGCTCAGTGTTTTACCAGGTCGAGCTAGAAATCGAACCAAGGGCCTCTGGTATAGGAAGCCAGTGCGCTACTCGCTGGACTATCGAGGTCGGTTGAATCTAGAGATTCTTGTTTGGACTAGACTTATTTATTTGTTGTTGTTTATGAATATGTTGGATGTAACTGTGAGTTTGTTTAGTATTGAAAGTTTAGCGGTGAAAATTTGACTCCAAAAAATTAGTTCAATTCAAAATTCTGTGACATTGCTATTGTTATGCTCTGAAAGGACATTCGACATTCATTCACGTTAGCAATGCATTTTCCTAATTAGTAAAGAAAAATAAATAAACATATTTTTACGGTCACCGAGTAATCTCCAGTGTTCAACAAGAAGGAACTCTCAATGAACCCAGCATCTTTCCTTACACCACCTAACCTTAGGTCAGCTAAGTAACACATTTTCAGGTCTAGAAAGATTTTGTTACTGAATGTATTATAATTTGTCTGAAAGTCGATGATACGAACTCTACTTAAAACGCAGAGAATGTTCATATTCAGCAATAATGAAAAAACTGTCATCACTTTTAATAATCTTTTCCACAGTGCAATAAAAATTATAAAAATAGATGTATGTTTTGCATTTGTGCAGTGTTTTAGATTTTTCATGCAAATTGCATACTTTTAGGGATGAAAAAAAATGTTTGTAGAAAAATAGGTGTTTAGACCACTTTTCAAATTGAATTATTTTCTGAGATCGGAAGAGACCGGAGGATGTAATTACATTATCCGACAAAGAAAGAATTACTCTTAAAATAAAAAAAAATCCAGTAAGATACTTTCACATACTTTTTAGATATTTTCCTCTAAGTTTTGCCAGTTTTCAGATTTTTCATTTTGAAAAATATTTTATATTAAAAGTGAAGTAAAAGCTTAAGTTTTGGAGATTTTGAGAAAATATTAAAAGCGAAAATGGCCACATCATTTCTTAAACTATATTGAAAGTTTTAGAAACTTCGTGATAACCATGTATTTTTACAATTGTTTTTAACTTAATAGGCTAGAAGCCAGAAAAAATGTGTTTACAATTTTTTGCGAAAAATGTTTCAACTTTGAGCCGCTTTCGCACAAACACTAATTAATTTTTTGCACTGATTTTTGAAGGTTTTCTTAACGAATCACTGTGCAGTGGTGCAAAAAAAACAGAATGCAATTTCGGGGGCAACGAAGTGTTCTGTACTCATCTTTGAGGCCAAAACCATTTGAATCCAAATTTGCCTAATATATTTTTGTACCAAACAGAGGAAGTTTGAACGCCCAAAACGACCCTTTACGTACGCCATTGAATATAAAAAAATTAAGTCTCGGATAGAAGCGAAATCGCTGCCGCAGGTTACAATTTGTTGAATTTCGAAATGCTTTTACATTGGATTCGAATTCATGAACAGTTAACAGTTTATGCATTCATTCATTCAACCAAATATGTAGCTATAGTTTAAAGACCAGGGGCGGATTCAGAAAAATATTTTTGGGGAAGAGGGGTTTCAAAAACAAATTATTTAATATTTCGATCCTAATATTTCAGTTTCAAACCCCAACCCCTCTCGCCCTCCTGGATCCGCCACTGCTGAAGACCGACTGCAAAGGTCAACACTTTATGCTGAAACCTACAACACACCTAAAAAATTAATATAAAAATTATTTCAAAAGTCATATAGCAACAAAAACCAAAGCATCATCAATGAACATTCTTCTGTCACAGTTCACACAAAAAAAAAACAAAAATGCTCTAAAGCACAAAAAACTGCACTAATGAGCGCAACAGGCGCTGAGGCACACAACAACAACAACAACAAACATGCAACTACCCAAAACGAACAACAACACAATAAAACAAACTCAAATTGCAGTCGACGCGATAGGAAAAAAATACAAAATTGTTTCAGTGCACAAAAAAATTTTCAACTAAAACTAAAAAAACCTCGAGAATTTGCGCAAAAGACAAAACAACTAAAAATTCAACAAATTGAAAAATGAACAGCAATGGTTGGTGCATCAAACGCACAAAAACAACAGCAAAAACAAAAGCAATAACAAATGAAATTTTTTGTGTGCGCACCAAAAGAGCAGTAAAAACAGTCAAATACAAAAGTCACCAACAGCTGGCAACGTTAAAATTTGAAAATAAATGCTATAACGTAGGAAAATAGTTGCTGCGAGAATGTGTGTGCGTGTGTATGTGTGATAGCAGTGTGTTGGAGAAAAATGTCGAAAATAAAAAAAAAACTTTTTTGAATGCACAAAATGTTGCACAATGTGTGAATGAGCGTTTAGTGATTTTTTTCTGGCGCTGTTTTGTTTACTTCAAACACAATGCTTGCAGTTTTGTGGATGCAATGTGCTGTAAGTGTGTGTGTGTATGTGTGTGTGCAAAACAGCAGCTATGTGCACTGAAATCGGAAAAAGAAACCATTCTACTGCGTGAATGAACGAACGAAGCATTGCATTGAAGGCTTCAATGCTGAAGGCTCATGAATGGCGTTGCCATATTGGCAAGTTTTCTCTATTTGTGTAGTTCTAATGATAGTTTCGATGAATTTTTTTATGGAGGAAATTTATTTAATTTATTTGTATGAAAGCTTGGTTTTGGTTATTAATGCATTTTTAATAAGAGTAAATTTATATAATTTATTTGTATGAAAGTTGACTAACAAAACTTTGATTAGCCTAAAATGAGTCTGAAAACGGAAACAATTGAATATGGTGAACAATTTTTCATCGATGTTAAGGTATAAAACTACATACTGAGATCCGAAACATATATTTTTTTCAAAACTATTCGTTAAAAATCTTCAAGGATATTGAAGTATAAATTTTTGAAAGGGCTTTAATGATATAGCTTGGTCCTCAAAATTGCCTAATTTGTTCAAAAGACAATGAGTTTCTTCTTTCATTTGATACCCATATCTTTGTCATTGCGCAAGCGTAAATATTTAAGTAAATTCGTTCAAATGTGTAGGTCCTCGAAACTTTAAAGTCCTTTAGAAGAACAATGGATGAGAAAATAAAATACTGAGTTTGCCAGGTTACTGTGAGGCACTTCTAGTTTTACTCCTATATAAACTTTTTGATGGATCTTGGCAAAAGTGATTTTTTGTTGCACGGTGTAATACAGGGGGTCCCAAGAAAAGGGACGTTATTTAGTTTAAAAAGAAAACCAGAGTTGCCGCTTTTGGTCTTCTCGGACCAAAATTGGTCAAATTTTTTTACTTTGGTCCGCTGATCTGCTTAAACGAATTTCGGTCCGTTTTGTGATGTGAATATCTTTTCGTGAGTACACAAACTTTATTAAAAAAAATAAAATTGTAATACAAAGATGACTTTAAGGATAACGCAAATTTTTAATTTGGTCGGTTCAGGTCGGATTTGGTCGGAAGTTTGGTCGGAAAAAAATTTATCAAGTGGCAACACTGAAGAAAACACATACTTATTGAGCGATTCGTCATATATTTTTAATGCATTTTAAAGTAGACATGTTGGCTTCCGCGGCTCTGATCACAGAATTTTTTTCTTGTTTGATGTTCTATGAAATTTTTACGAAGATTTGACTTTATCTCGCCAATGATTTGCTGGATCTCGGCATTGAGTTTAAGAAACAAGAGTTTAGGTTATGTTTCGTTATAGAAGAGGTGTTCGGTTCTGCGACGCTGTTGGGTCCATTGTAATTACCTTCATTTAAAAAACCTGGTACCTTTCAGTATCTGTTGAGTTCCTTGCAGATGCAGACAGGATCTTTTGGGAACCATTTGTTTTTTGAAGAAAAATTGTGTAGATAAGCAATCTGGGTTTCGGTTATTTGCGTGAGTTCATCGAAGAACCTGTTCCAAGTGTCGTAGTGGAGGGGAGCCGTCGTTCCTGTAGTCATGGACAGTGGTAGTGATTCACTGTTCCTCATCTCCGCAGCTTCTTCGTTCGTTGTCAGTCGTCATTTCTATAACTTTACGCCAATCGCGCAATGATCTGTGATTGCCAAGGAACTGTTTGTGTTGTATGCGATATGGACCAGAATTTCAAAAAACCCCAAAGAAAGAAATCGTACAATCTTAGTGATCACTGATCAGTTTACATTGAAATTTCGGGAGATGATTTGGTCTGGAAATCATTGTTTTCGCAATGATAGCAAGTTCTTTCTCTATATATGGGAGAGTGCATTGTATTGGTATCACCAAAGTCACTGAATGCATCTTTTGGGTCAAAGAAGCCAGAAATGAGAAAAAACATCAGAAACTAAGAAATCATTTACATAAACTAACTGCCATCTGTTATATTTTAGTCAGTAAGTCATAATGTACATTTGGCTAATATAAAAAACTGAATAAATAAATAAATAAATAGTGTTTCATAGACTGAATATCTTTTTCAAAATTTAAAATCTCTTTAAGTTGGCAACCCTGTGTTCAAAGACCTTGTAGCGCTTGCAAGCGTTGAGCAGCAACAAATGTTTTAAAGCAGTCAGACAGACCATGGCGTACAACGTCAAACGAAATGCAATGTGCCAGACCATTAGTCCGTTGGAAGAGGTAAGGGAAGCGATAATGGGCAACAGGGGATCCATGTATATATATTTTGTTGTTGTTCTGTTCATCGTAAGGGCTCATTGCTAATCTCTAAATCGGTACAAATGTGAAATTTCCTTTGGCAGGTGTGAAAATTGCTTTCAACTCCTTCGATGACAGCGCGTGCAATAGTCGCAAATGTGTTTAGTTCCAAATCCTTTTTTTCAAAATAAAATCAAACAACAGGAAAAACTGCGACACTGCATGCTGTCTGAAACACGCAACGGCCATTTCGATGATTACAGATGAAGGGAAGTGGGAGACTGTAAGGAGACATGGCAGGTGGCAACGTTGAGCGCAAACTGCACAGTCGATGGTCAGGAAATTGCACAGTTGGTTGCCATGCGAACTAACTACAACAATGCAATTGTCTGATGTGTTGGCAGAATTTGTCGCATTGAATCTTTGCAGCGTTGCCATTACAAAAACAATTAATTCGGTGGGTGGCATTGTGTATAGTTTACAATTTTATAAATTCAAACGTAAGGAGATGCGACTAATGTCAGACTGAACTAAATATTTTATACCATATTTCACAAAAAATTCAACAAATTGTCACCTGCGTTGGAACTGGATTTTTATTTGCCATTTCTGTGCCAGAGTGTCGGTTTGTAATTTCATTAAACACCTAAACCGTTACGCTCACTCAAATACTAATCTTGCAGCGAATAAAGCGTTGACAACAGCTGCCGCCCACCCCCGCCTACGCCAGCAACTCAATGACTTTATTTAAAAAAATATTTTTTCATTGCTTTGAAGTTACAGTGCGTTGTCGTTTTGGCGCCTTGTCCTGTCTGGCGCTTTATCTAGTTGGCCGTTGGGCCATCGCGTCGTCTAGCTGTCCGTCTGTTTGTTTGCTCGGGTAGGGCTTTATTTTTTTTGTTTGTTTTTGTTTTTGCGTTATCATCAAGGTCAGAGTTTCCCTTTTGTGTATTCCCTGTGTGTGTGTGTGTGTTGTGTCTGTAATTAACTTCAATTTAATTAAGTCTTACGAAGGGACCAGCCATCGGTAACACATAATATTAGAAATTATGTTGCTGACATATTATTGGCCATGAACATGGCAAACATTTTTTGTTGGGCAACTTTTAAGGGATCTACGAGTATTTGGCTGCAATGGATTAAAATTGGAGATAAGCTTAATTGAAAAGTTTGTGGATTTTTCACATGATGACTTTTTTAATTATTATTTAGTGACTTATGTTGAAAAATTTAAGCACACATAGAAACGAAATAATTTTTTGGCAAGCAACTAAAAATAATTTGAACGTTAGAACTGTTGACACTGCTCCAGGTTTCAGGTCCAAACCAGGTTCCTGGAGCTGTTGGCGAGTCACACCGCTGTGTGTGTGTGTAGTAGCTGACTGCTTCTGTCCAATTGCTTCCTTCATGCGGTTTTATTATTGGCAGTAAAAAGGAGCAACTGAAAGTCGATTCAGTGTATTCAAATACACAGCAAAACTTTCCACACTATCAAACTTGGCTTGGCTTCCGTTTGCGTCGGTTCATTGTTTGCCGTCGTCATAAGTGATCCACTTTTCATGGTCAGGTACCATCCGTTTTAGAAATGGGTTGACTTTGTTGTTATTCGCAAATGAAAATTCGGTTCATGAGGTTTTTTAGCTTAAGCTCGTGTGCCGCCCATACATTGAGCTACTTTTTGTATTCAGTTTTATTCAAGTGGATACGAAGGGTTTTGTGCAATGTTTAGCTTTTGGGACATCAAAACAGCGCTTACAAGATTTAATTGACATTTTCTAGAAAGAAAACTTGTAGACATTCCAGTTCTTTCAGCTTTTGTGTAACAAATAGTAAAATGAGAATGGTTCTTATTAAAAGGATATGGGAATCAAAATCTTGTAAACGTGTATTTTGAGAAACTAACTGGAATAGAATAACTAGAATAACTAATAAATAAATAAAAAGTAATCAAAAGCATATAAATAATTAAAAACTGGTCAAGAAACTGAATAATGGTGGAAGTGTTAACTTATACACTTAAAAAAATTTTTCCCTCGAACAAAGGTACTTTATATCTTAAAATTCTTCCTGTAATTAATTTTATTTTATTTTATTTTATTTTATTTTATTTTATTTTATGTTATTTTATGTTATTTTATGTTATTTTATATTATTTTATGTTATTTTATATTATTTTATTTTATTTTATTTTATTTTATTTAATGTTATTTTATTTTATTATATTATATTATATTTTATTTTATTTTATTTTATTTTATTTTATTTTATTTTATTTTATTTTATTTTATTTTATTTTATTTTATTTTATTATATTTTATTTTATTTTATTTTATTTTATTTTATTTTATTTTATTTTATTTTATTTTATTTTATTTTATTTTATTTTATTTTATTTTATGTTATTTTATATTATTTTATTTTATTTTATTTTATTTTATTTTATTTTATTTTATTTTATTTTATTTTATTTTATTTTATTTTATTTTATTTTATTTTATTTTATTTTATTTCATTAGATTTTATTTTATTTTATTTTATTTTATTTTATTTTATTTTATTTTATTTTATTTTATTTTATTTTATTTTATTTTATTTTATTTTATTTTATTTTATTTTATTTTATTTTATTTTATGTTATTTTATTTTATGTTATTTTATGTTATTTTATTTTATTTTATTTTATTTTATTTTATTTTATTTTATTTTATTTTATTTTATTTTATTTTATTTTATTTTATTTTATTTTATTTTATTTTATTTTATTTATTAATTCAGGCTATAGTTAAATTACTTACAGACTATGGGAAACAATTCTTAAGTAATTAGTAACAAACTTAAAATAAAAAGAAAAACACTGCATGACAAATAAAACCCTTTAGATCAAAGGATCTCAAAAAAGTTTTTATTGAAGACATCTGCAATTTTGAACCTAATAGCAAACGAATATCAAAATATCAAACATATCAATAGTCAATAGACGAATATATAAGCCAGTTGTGAGCACTTTTGTTTCTACGGAATTAATTGCTGGGTGGCTGTGTTTTGAATTTCGGTTTTGTCAGTCTGTCTCTGTCAACCGACAGTGTTCTTGAAAACACTTTTGATTCAATTGTTAAGTAAAATGCAAGTCATTGTACCATTTGCTGCCGATTATTGCAAGTATTCAAAGTATTGATTGCCAATTTAACCTTCTACAAGGTGATTGGTTCAAGTGCCGTTGCTTACCTACATGAAAGTTATTTGAAAAACAAATAGCAAAATTGTCGCCACCTTCTTGCGAAGCAAAAGAAAAACATTTCTATGACCCTGGCAGAAAATTTTAAGTAATTTTTTATCCTCTTATACCCGCACTTGCCATTGAAGTGTACTTTGAAATTGCCAACGCTTCGTTAGCTACGAATACAACATTCAACTCTGGTCCCATAAAATTTTACTATTCTACAAAATCGGCGTCCAGAGTCACCTTTTCTCTCTGAGTTTTTTTCTCTTACACTCACATTTTGAAGACAGGTATTGGTCTACTTTAAGTCGAATGTGAGTTTAGTGCCACTGCACGCATAAACATTTTATTTATTACACAAACTGGGGCCGCTGAAAATCTTTCTTAAATAATTGCGTATACGCCACGTAAGCTGCCATGTACGCATATGAAATAAAGTGAAATGAAATGGTATGTAATAAAATAAAATAAAGCAAATGAGCTGCTTAATAAATGCTTTGTGTGTTGTGTGCGGTAAGAAGCGCCGGGGGCGCAGGGCTGCCTGCTGATGAAGCGCACAAATAAATCTCGTGCGGTAAAAGGTAACATTCCATACCAACAAACATCAAGGCGTATGCGTCTTATGAGGAAAGAGTCGTACGAGACCGGAAGAGGAAGCGCAACAAAACAAAACGGCTCAACAGCCAGAAGCCAACAACAAAATTTTCGGCTGCGTGGTTATTTGCAGAGTAATGCGAGACGAGGCGACGCGACGCGATGCGATGCGATGCGATGCGATGCGATGCGATGCGATGCGACGTGCGCGCGTTTCGCTGCCTGTGGCCCGAGCGCCGAGGCATGAATTATTGTATCACCTTAGCAACTCTGCGGGGTTGGCATTTAGCCGCTTGTGGCACGGGCCGTTGGCTGCGGCGTGTGCGCGCTTAGCCGTGTTGAAAAATGTTCGTATACAAATTCATTACGTGCGGGCTTAGGCGAATCTGTACTAAGCGCACAAACTCTTTGCGCTGGCGGCCACGTTATCATTATCAGCAACATCAACAACATTGTCACGCGGCAGCAGCGGCAGGAGCAGCAATGTCATCATCAGCGTTCGCTTTCAAGTTCATTTGCACTTTGGCGACGAGGAGCAACCGGGCAAAAAGCGTTGAAACAGTGTAAAGGCGAAGAACAACGAAACGCGCCACAAAAAGTAGAAAGATTGCAAAGGAAGCGTAACGCTGAAGGTGAAAAATAATTACGTGGGTTGCAGTTTAAATATTAAGGAAATTTGATACGCGTCATTTTTTAGACGCCATACAAACTGAAGCAAACAAAGGCAACAACAAAACAAAACAAAACAGCCATAAGCAAATACATAGTGAGGTTATGTTCGGTTGGGTTCGAGTCGGTTGGGTTGGGTTAGGTTGAGTTGGGTTAGGTTGGCATGGTTGACTGCTGGTAAAGTGGGTGCGCAAATATTTGGGTCATTCTGAGCTGGGCTGTTGAGTTGTTGGAGCGCATTTAGCAAATTAATATCCATTGTTTTCACTCATTTTATGTTGTTTGTGTTTTTGTTTTCGCCAACTACTAATGCGGGCCACATTTAATTTGGCGTGGATCATTTCGTGGCATTATTTAAATTTTATGTTACATATTCTGGCATTTTTGGTACTTAAGCTTTTTAAATATTCATGCTGTCGCTCTTGAAATTTTTAGGATTTTATTAATTATTTTGTTGATTTTCTTTTTTAATTACTGAATTTTTTATTTACAGTAATTTCCTTCAAAATCTGATTAGCAATATTTGGCTCAGCTGGTGCTGGAGCACAACCGGACGTTTGCTTATTGCGCTCACGTATTTTCCTTGACAGAAAAAGATTTCGTTTAAAATTCTAAAATCTAAATTTCCGTTTTACAAGTGCAGATTTATCAGGCTTCTCAGGTAGACGATATAATACTTATTATTATTGTTTGGTTGTGAGTCTCCATGAACTCTGGCACGTAGACATTGTTCCCATTGTACCGAAGCTATGGGCTCATCTTTTGTTTAGCAAGTGCCTTTAAATTTGAAGCAAAGTGGCTTGAAACTTGTTGAAATCTGTTGAATCTGGTCAGCCCTACCGTGATTCTGCAGGACTCAATAGAAAGTCCTTGAAGTCAAGTTTTCTAGAGACTCCCGACCTCTTTTAGTCCATCGGCAAAAGCTGCCGCTGGCAGCATGCCTAAAGTGAATGTTATTAAAACACAATTTTATGGTTTTCAATACCCGGAACTATACACACAGTGATGCACACAGAGGGGTTTGGGGTTCACCCTTCGAATACAAAAATAAAAAACTTAGTACAATTATTGAGCGCAATACCATTTAAAATCATATTCTTTGTCAGCAATTTTGGAGGAGTTTGAACACCCAATCTACACTAATCTTGATAGGAAGGCAATCCAGCGCACCAATGATCAATGGAGCCTTCGGCCTGACTGCAGGATCTCACACGCGTTGTGGCCGAAACTAGACCAAAAGAGAACTCTGCAACTCTTACGGTTTAGCAAAGCAACACTTCATATTCTCACGGGGGTCTTAACGGGGCACTGCGCCATCGGAATTTTTGCGGAAAGACTCTGTTTGCCTACTACCGATACTACTGTCGCAGCTGCGAAGATGAGGAGGAAATTGAACCCGTGCAGCACCTCCTATGCGAATGCTCTGCGCTTCACAGCATACGTAATTGGTATCTAGGGGACAGAGTGCTGGGCGTTTTGGGCTTGGTTTGTACCACGCCACTGGAGGATATTGCCAGATTCATTCGACGCTCAGGTTGGTTTCAGCCAGCACCGAATACAGGATGACAAGGGCGTGCCACACTCTCATCGGGCATCACAATGGGTCTTTGGGGGCCTCCGAGTGTAGTTGCTGAGAACCAGCAAGCCGCCTGTCTTACCTAACCTAACCTAACCTAACCTTGAACCCTCAAAACCCCTTTCCATTGCTTAGTGCTCTACCCAACTTTACTATCTTTTGACCCAATGCAGTCAGCTAACTCCTGAAAGTGACTAGCTGGAAGTAGTAACTATAATAACTAAGGACTACAATGGCCTCAAGGACTCTACACATGTGCTTGGCCCGGGTTGGAAGTGTCCCAGTTAGATTGTAAGAAGAGAGCTCTTTACCAAAATCAAAGTCAACGAAGCTCGTGTAGTTATTGATCAGCTCCCTGTCTATAGAAAAAATAAAATTTAATTCGTTGGTGTCATGTGAATGCTTCTAGTGTGATCAAGCCACAACTTAAATCCTACCAAATAAATCTTCGTTTCTGTTGCTTGATAGCAAAGGCAAAGCATCTCCTATTTCAAAAAAGCCAACCAGCCAGTTGGGAATACCTACTCTTCCTCTTATTTCTATACGATTGTCAGAGGAATGTGATTTACTTACTTACCTGCTTACTTGCAAACTTATTCTTTGTTTGACGTACCTTGGGCAGGAAGGCAAGCGAGAATGGAGCTCATAAATATATTCTTTAGTTGTCTATATGGCAACCCTATGAATCAAACAGACCGATGGATCAACCGATTTAAAATTCCAAGCCAATTTCTGAGCTTAAATGAGCTGAGCAATAGCGCCGTTTATTTATTTGTTTGAAAAACTTATTTAGTTTAAATGGTTCATAGAATTGAGGAGAACCGAAGAGAGAAGACTCGTATGTGTATAAGGCAAATCAACTTCCTATTTTTACTCTCTGTATGATAGTGTATACGTCGGTAGCCTGAAAAGTCTCCATTCCAACGAAGATACAAGAAATTGTCCCATCAAGTTTATTTGTATTTGTCTACGAGTCTCCTTGTCAGTCTAAGCACTTCTATCAGCATTGCTCCCATCTCTTTAATTCGTCTACATATAGCGTTGAAAATATTCTTTCGAACACTGCTCTAACGTGAGCTTTCTCACACCTTAATCTTGATTCAATATGCGATAGGTAGGGTAGGTAGATGTGGCTGCTCTCACGAGAGCGCACGTAGGCCAAAAATTAGGCCCATTGTGATGCCACTGGATCGTTATTACTATATGCGATAAACACATTAAATACGCCGATTATCCAGGACCATTTGGTGCAATTTAGTGATGTTATCATTAGTGATTGCGGTTTTCGAGGTCTTGAGCGTTCAGGGTCTCCTAAGCTGGTACGGCCACGTTTAAATTGAGCTGCACAAAATTTCAAGGTAGTAAATGGTGGTGCTAAGTCTCTGTAAACAGTCTCTCAAAAAGAAATGCCTAATGACTACTTTATACTCATTCATTTTCATTAAAATAAGTACCTACTCACATTGACTCACTCAAATCATTATCAACCAACATCTTCGCATTCAAAATCGTTGAGTACCTTTCAAAGGACTCTGTAAATAGATGTCTTATTTTTTGTTGTCAAGTGCTGCCATATTCCTGTTGAGGTCGCAGACTTTTCAAACTCTTTAAAACACTTGTATTTGTTATTAGTAAATATTTTTTTTTAATAGGCAAAGCTGCACAATCTTCTCAACTTAAGTTGCAATCAAATGTTTAATGAAATGTGATCATATTTCTTTAAAAAGAAAATTCTTATACAATCACTTAGATTACGGCAACTTTTATGCATTTTACTTTACTTTGGTATATTAAAAAGAAATTCACACTTGTTTATGAAGCTGCAATTTACCGGGTTCTCAACGAGTGCAGCACAGTGTGTAACTTCCGGTTGGTGCTTACTTACAATGTGTGAAAATATTTTACTTTGCTGTACTTTAATCTGTATTTTTGTGTATACAGCAGTCCGCATACAATTTGGATTTACAATTTGCAATTTTTATGTGTGGGCATGTGTGTGTGTGTGGGTGTATTCATACTTTGTATGCGCAACATGCGGGTAAATTAAACGCGTGCGCATTGAATTTCGAACGCATGGAAAATCATATCAGGCCACGATTGGCCTTCGTGAGTTCAATTAATCGGAAGTAAATGCATGTAATTAAAAAATTGCATTAACATGTGAAAAATGTGAAAAACATGCAGAATCATTCGGTGTGAATGTGAGTGTTGGCAATTCGTCATTTATACAAATTAACTGCGCGGACAGTGTCATTTTAGTTAGTAGTGGAATTAATATTTTTATTGAAAAAAATTAGTAATTAATTAGAAATAAATTTTATTAAAAAAACGAGTTAAGTTAATTGTAGTTAAAAAATATTTAATAAAAAAAAATTATAATAGGTTATTTAGTTATTTAAATTTTATTAAAAAAAAAAGTTAAATTCATTGAAGTAAAAAATTATTTAATAAAAAAAATTGTTTCATTATTTATTTATTTAAATTTTATTGAAAAAAGAGTTGAATAAGTTGGAGTAAAAAAAAATTAACGCAGGTTAAAATTGTTTTATAAAAAGAAAGTGATTGCACTCATTTTTGTACATTTTCAAAAACAAAAAGTTCGATGTTGTTGGTTTCATTACTGAATTAATTTTTAAAAATTAATTAAAAAATTAAAATGAATAAACATTATAATTGAATTCAATTGTTAAAGTTGTTAATTTATCAATTTAGTTTTCTGTATGGTTATTCAGTTTATTTAGTATTAGATATATTCAGAATTTAAAAATAAATATTCAGTTTATAAATTAAATAATTAATTTTGTATTTTTCCTAAAACTTCAAATTATTCTAAGGACCAACAAAAAAATCTATGATTAAAACCATACAGGGTTCAGACGATCACAAAATAGCTTGTTGCTCACAATCGTAACAAAATAGCAAAATGGTTAAGTTTTCAAGAATTTATTTTTAAGTTACCGTGTGTTCTAGTTGAAGGACATTCGGCCAGGGTTGATAGACGGGTAGATAAAATTTTTATGAATACTTTGCTTTACTCAGCGACCATTAATCCTCAATGTGGCCATTGGAAATACACCCAGCACTTTCACTGCAGTCTATAAAACAATGCATTTTTTAATTAAATTTTGCGAAAACCATGCTTACTGACATAAGTATCATTCCGCCAAGTGCCATCGCATCATTGCCATCATTGATTTTAAATAATTAAACAAATTTGTGGCTTGTGTTGATATAAAAAAATTTACTGAAGTACAAACGCGCCATGAGAAACTTTCACATTGAACTTTCGATTTAAAAAAAACAAGCATTATTCACAATTTCCATTGAAAAATGCAAATTACTTGCAATAAGAAATGAGAACTCAAATGTGCACACAAATTCAATGTCGATACCAATGCTACGCAGCAATTCATGGAAAAACCAAAGCATTATTTAATGCACATTACGAGTCAGCAAAAAGTTAAAGGAAGTGAAATTTTGCAAGCAAGCGAACGACAAACATCCAAATCTTAAAACAGTACAAATCAAATACATACAAACAAGAAGGACAACGTTTGAAGCAGCCTGCAAGAATGAATGGCGCATTTTTCTTTATTATTTGTGATTTTTGTATTTTGCACAGAGCCGATTTGCTATGCTCGTAGATACTCAATGCGACATCTGATGTGCTTCAACAGTTGCGCCGACAGACCACTCGGCTGGGCGAGCACGTGGCTGAATGATTGTTGCAGTTGCAAATGTTTCGCATAAAATTCACATTTCGAATCGTAATTGAATCCATTAAGCATTCAACTCGGACTAAGAGCAATGCTTGAATGAAGAGAAAAAACCGCAAGGACCCAAACGTTATTGGGCAGATTAACATGTAACATAATTAAGAACAGCAACAAAGAGGCACACAGAAATAAAGCATTGAATAATGTTGTATGTCTTCTTGGAAAGAACTGGTTGGGGATTAATTAATTTTAGTTAAACTGTAAGTACGAAGGTTTTCATATTGTTTGGCATTTTTTTTAGAATAATCTGAAGTTGAAAGGAGAATCTAAATTACATGGAAAAAGTCATTTGATTCATTGCTGTATTTAGTTTGATTTGGAAAAAAATTCATACACAGAATTAGTTAGAAATAAATTCATTTGACCTGAATTGTAAGCAAAAAGGTTGCCACATTCTTTGGTATATTTGGATATTTTTGGAATTACCTGAACTTAAATACAGAGACTGAAGCACAGTGGAGAAGTCATTTGATTCATTATTGTATACTTTCGAGATATCAGCGGATGTGATATGTAGTCTTCTTAGGTATGGAAAATGCGCGGTCTTTCTAGTGTTAATATATAACAATTTAACTTTAGTATATCTCTCTTCTTTTTATAGTTTTTCATTTTTGATTTTTTCTTTATTATTTTTTATAATTTTTTATGTTTTTATTTCTTTAACTTTTTCAAGATAAAAATTTTATATTTATTTGCTATTTGGCATTGATTGAGTTTTTACATTTCCTTTGATTCGTTTTGCAGAATTTTGTCAAACGATTTTTGGACCATAAATTAACTTTAACATAAACCATGTTTATACGATTGTTCCAGTCGATTTGCATTGACTCGATATGCTTTCGTGAACAGTGAATTGACTGAACATGGAATGAATATTATTTCTTTCATTTTTTACTTGTGCGTTGCTTGGTTTTTACTTGGAAATGAACAAAAAGCTGAGTGTGCATCATCCTCAGCTGATTTTGAAAGTACCGAGAAAACATTTAACATTCCAAGGCTCTGTTGGCGATGTAAAATCCATGGACCCTAAATTATTTTAAAATTGTATTCAAGAAACTGGGCTGAAAAAGAACTTCTGTTAAGTTTTTGATGGGTCATGGACATAGATAAGTTCACGAATGACAAAAGAAAATATATATTCCTGTTTTTGCTGATTTTAGTTTTAAAAAAATAATAATAATTATGATAAGCCAAAATTAAGACTAAATATTTTTGATATGTATTTTGTTGAGTGGTTTATTCAATTTTAATTTTGAGCCACAGCACAACAAAATTCCAAAAAATTATAGTCTCAGAATTTAACGATTTTGATGTCATTTGAAAGGTAAAACTCCAACTAAGAAAACTCCAAAAAATTTGTGCGAAAAAATTATTAGTGCAAGTCGGAACTTTTTTCACAAAAAAAAGTAAACACATATTTTCTGTTTTTTAGTCTATTGAAAAAAAAACATTTTAAAAATACATGGTTACCAGAGGTTTTTAAACCTTTCAATATAAACTAAGAAATGTTGTGGCCATTTCCGTTTTTAATGTTTCCTCAAAATTTTCAAAGCTGAGGCATTTACCTCACTTTCCAGATTTCTGCAGTGTCTTTCTAAGCGGAAGTTCAGGCCATTTTCAAAGCCCTGTCTATGTTAAAACAGTGCAACCTACCTAAAGATATGGTTCGCATTTTCACTGACAGCCAGGCAGCAATTAAAGCCCTCAAGAAGGTATCAACCACATCAAAAGTGGTTGCTCTTTGCCGCTCCCTACTAAATGAGTTAGGGCATGTGCCAACATTACCCTTGTCTGGGTGCCGGGCCACAAAGACATCAGTGCCAACTGCGTTGCTGATGAGCTTGCCAGACGTGGCACCACCTTCTCGTACTTCAACACCACAGTTAGGTTAGGTTAGCATTCCTTTTACTTCCTGTAAACTAAAAATCTGCTCCCTCTTCCTCGATATGGCCAACAGGCGATGGCAAGAGGAGAACACATGCACCATAACCAAACAGCTCTGGCCTATTTTTAATTTTAGGCGCACAAGAGCACTTTTTCACTTAGCAGGCAACACATTGGCACATTGCCTTCAGACTAGACGTCAACAAATGGGACTTCTGCCGCAGTTGTCACAATGAAGAGGAGGAGGAATCTGTTAGTCATCTCCTCTGCAACTGCCCGGCTCTTTCTAGACGAAGATGGAAAACCCTAGGCTCTCCTTTCTTCGACAACTTGAATGACCTCAGCTTAGCTAGTATCAAAAACTTGCTTGAGTTCATCCACAAAACGAAATGGTTTAAATAGGCTTCTCGACTTGCAGTAAGACAGATCTTCCATGGTATCACAACGGGCCCGTTTCGTGGCCGAAGTGTGTCTCAAGGCAAGTCGCATGCCAAGACAGCCACTATAACGTAACCTAACCTACCTCACTTTTAATTCAAAATTTTTTTCTAAATTAAATATCTGAAAACTGACAAAACTTAGAGGAAAATATCTAAAAAGCATGTGAAAGTATGTTCCTGGATTTTTTTTATTTTAAGAAGCATTTTTTCTTTGTCGGATAATGTAATTACATCCTCTGATATCTTTCGATCTCAGAAAATAATTCAATTTGAAAAGTGGTCTAAACACCAATTTTTCGACAATATTTTATTCATCCCTCAAAGTATGGAATCAGTATGAAAAATAGAAAAAACCGCACAAATGCAAAACCTACATCTATTATTATCATTTTTATTACAAAACTAAAGGGTCCTAAGAAAATTTCTGTTACTCTTTGCAATTATTAATGTTGACGTTACCGAGTAAATGTAAAATCTGAAAAATTTAGCACCAAAAAAGACGAAAATTGTATATTTAAGTCTCAGGCATTTCCAAACTACGAAAGTTGAAGAAAAACAAAATGGAGATTTCAATTCAGCGGACCATGATTAACTAGTATACTAAATTTTATGAAGAACGGAACACTCCTTCTAATTTTGTCCCGCGGTTGTATGGAGTCGAATCACTGTGCACTGTGACCATAAGCATTCAGTGGTTGGAATTTGAATGATCGAATTTTGCCAACGTTACGACCAGTGGTGCATACAGGATTTCATTTGGGGCGAGGGCGCACCTGTGTGCGCCAGTGGTTACGAGACTAATCCTTCATGACTCATACGCTTGAATCTTTCCAGGTTGTTTGATTTCTTGTTTCATTGAATGTGTAATGCATCAATGTGTTCTAATAAACAGTGAAATAAATTGTCGTATAAACGGGCTAATATATAGTAATCTCATTCCAACCGACTTCTCTGAATAGTATTATAGACCCATTTATTTGCTCATCTTAACTTGCAATACTGTCAACTCTTTTCTGAACTTATAAAAAGATAAAAAGATATTTTCAAGAAGCAACCATCAAGTTTCATAAATGAATTTATTATATTCCTTCCCGACCTGTCACCCTTAGTTGCGTTTTCCTTGCCATTGCAACAAATAAACCATGTTTGCTTTTAATAAAAATGTGAAATTTCTTTGCAAACGACAAACGCACAACCACACGATTCAACCATTGGCAACCACAGCAGATTCTGGTTTTGTAAATCAGTTCGGTGTCGTTCAGAGCGCAAGCCGGAGGCGGCGAGCGTCGGGGGAGTAGCCACAAAATACGACACCAGCAGCTCAGCGACGAGCACGCAAATGCCCGCAAACGAAGGTTTTTGCTTTGATGATATAAAAACAATAATAAATACGAACCGATGATGTTAATGGCAAACCAACAGTGGCGCAGCACAATCAGTGCAATGGGCATTCAAAGGTTTTTGCAAATATGAAAACTCTCGTTGCTTGCAAAACTTGGGTCGAATTTAAGTGGCAAGTTTAAAGTGTAGTCTGAGTATGCAAAAACTTTATATTACTTTTCATACATAGTATCACCTTTGTGTATTTTTACTGGTTTTTTGGGAATCATAAAAGGAGAACACAGCGCAGACATTATAAACAAAATATATATATGACTACTTAGGGCCATAAAATCGAAAACTGAATCGAGTATTTGTTATTTTTCCAGCATAGAGACATCAGTTCAGAATTGAAGGTGACATTGAAGTATATATCTATATCTGCATCCTTGCTTTTGTTTGTGTATGTGTGTGTATTAGCACAGTTTGTGGCTTTCGACTTGCAACTAAGTGGCAGCGCATTTGGAGTTCTATGATTTTATTATTTAATTTAATATGGTTTTTTCATTGAGCTCTGTAACCTGTTAATGCAGTTTGCTATTTTTAGTAATCACTGTTAAAGTTTTGTAAACTTTGATGATGTTTGCTTTTGATATGCTTTTTGCACTTTTCTTCAAATAATAGCAACGACAAACGTCAGCACTCGGCATTGGCACTTTGTACTGCGTCATTGGCTGACTGAGAGCGATGTCCAGTTTGTTTGTGTTGGCTGTTGATGGTGACGCTGACTGGCGAAATGATTTCATTTGCGATTTGGCAGACTTAAGAGATTAGGGGGTCGAACGAAATGTTGGCAAGTTGAGCTGAAATTGTCTTTAAGCGCGCTGCATACATGACTGAGATTGTTTTTGTGTACGTTGGCAGTTGGAGTGTCGCATTCGACATGTGTATGGAACATTGTGTGTGTCACAGTGGGCGGGCTGAGTGTAAGGAACGCTTCGGGCAGCATGGCAAACATATTTACTTGACAGAAATGGTCTGAACTAGACTGAACTGGACTGAACTGAACTGGACTGAAACATGGAGCACATTTCAAATGTAATGGCTTAGTGGATTGCGGGATGGAGACGGTGTGAGGCAAAAGTAATCACGTTACGATGGAGAAAAACCAAGTGCGACACACACAGTGCCCCAAGCAACACCAGTTGCAGCAGAAACTGTTGCAAGTTGCACGAGTGTGAAATGCGTGTGCGGCATACAGAACATTTTCAGATGCTCAGGCACACGTTGGGGTAGCTTTGCATAATGTCACGTGGCATGAAGGCAGCAGATAGTTCACTTTATTTTGTAAACTTTGTTTAGATGTGCAATTAATTTTAATTTAATTAAAGTGCACAGTGAAATTTGATTAAATCCCTGAAGTATGCGCCACAAACAAACACACACACACAGACACACATACATACTCGTACGTACACGTGCGGAGATATGAATGAGTTGTTGTGAATATGAAAGAAGTAAAGTAGAGTTTTTTTGTATAAAAACTGATTCATAGGAGCAAAGGAATGAAGTTTGGTAAGCATTTTTGCTTTGTTTAGAGTTTCAGATTCTTGTTGGCTTATAAGAAATATTTTTTTGATAGTTCGAAACTATAACAATTAAAAATATTTACATATCCGTGGAGTTTTTAAAAGACAAAAAAGAATCTTAGAAATGACGTTTAGAGTTTCACATCCTTGTTGTCTTATTAAAAATACCCTCTTCAAACGTCTTAAAATATTACAATTAAAAATATTTGCATATCAATGGAGTTTTAAGTAAAGACAACACAAAAAATCCGACCAAAAATTGAAAAGATAAAAGAAATAGTGAAAAAATGGAAGCTCTACACAAGTCAGTTGGGTATGGAAACAAAAACCTTCAAAGAAACACGCTCTAGGTGCCAGACACTGTATCCTAGAAGAAGAAGAGACGAATTAGAAGACAAACCCATGTTCGAACTTTAGACCACTTGTTCCGCTTGTTTCAAGTCGAGAAGGATGATGTCATCTATCATAAGGCAACCTCACTGTTCTCAGTGTTCTTATTCAAGAGCAGTTACAAACAGTTATGGAAAGATTGATACATAACTAAATATCTGTTGTTGCATTCGACAAAATCAAGTTTGTCTGTTAATTCTTTCGTCCATCAGATACCAAGCACGCTTACTGCTAAAATATTTGAAATATTCAAGTGTAATTTTGTATAAATTTTGACGTAGCTCCGACTAGTTTAACCCTTTCGACCCAGAATTTTATCCTGTGTATCAATATTACTTTGTGGTATTTAAATCATGAAACACTTAGTTAAGAAGTGGGCTCACGACATTTGAAGTTGAACAATTTTAGCTTAAAACGGGTTAAATAAATTTCGTATCAATATTTTTTAATTACAGAAAAATTATTTAATATTTATGGAAAAATACAAAATTATCACTTTTTGATTTTATTTAAAGTAACCGGGTTCTGATCAAACGCGCCCAATTGTAGACTTCAATTAGAACACAAACTTTCCCTGATATCGCTGCAAATTATTGGAAACTATTTTGGGGGTAACAGTGAAATTTTTGGAATTTGCTTTGAATTCACTTCAAAAAATTTTAATTTGCTGGTACCTACTTAAATTAAACTCATAAATCAATCGTAGCTTTTGCTATAAGATGACAAATAGGTGAAGTTACTCTCAGGCAATTTTGGGGTCGAAAGGACTAAGCTGAACTGACTATGTCTTTCACTCGAGGGCCTGAAGACACCATTGCAAGTGCTTACTTGGCTCAAACTGTAAAAAGTGTCTAAGAGAAGAACTGGTGAAAATATAAGTTTTAAACTATTTGCCGATTTTTGAAAACATACAAGCTATACTAACCTGTGTCTACAAATTTTGGGCGATTTTGTGTACAACTTTTGAGCCGAATACCATTCGAAACCCTCAATTTTTGTATTTGGGGGGTTGCATTCTCCAAATTCGCACTGCGTCTGTCTAGATTTCTACATATGAACTTATTTACATACTCTCCTACCCGCCCACCTTAGAGCAATAAGTTTAAGAATCTAGGTTAGGTTAGGTTAGGGTGGCAGCTAGAAGAGCTCACTTAGGCCATAGTACGGCCCGTTGTGGTACCACGTGAAGGACGTGGCCGCCCTTCAGGCTTGCACACCCCCCCGGGTGTCAGGCAGGAGCCATCCCGATTCCGTGATGAATCGGGCGATGCGGCCGATGCTGGGTCCTGAGAGGTCGGCCAAACCGCTGAAGAACGGCGCTCCCAGCACCCGGAGACGTCTCCTCGCTAGTGCTGGGCAGTGGCACATCAGGTGCTCGACGCTCTCCTCCGCGTCCACATCGTCGCAGCTGCGGCAGTGGTCGTTGAAGGGGAGGCCGAGTCTCCTGGCGTGCTCGCCGTTTGTCCAGTGTCCTGTCAGCACAGAAACTGTGGAATAGATGGAATTCCGCTTTAGTCGCAGTAATTCGCGTGTTCTGTCATGGTTAAGCGACGGCCAGGTTTCTCTGGAGATCCTACAGTGGATCTCCTCCGCCCAGAGTCGGTTAGCCAGGCGAAAATACGCTTGCCTGACCATCAGTTTGACAGTCGCAAGAGGGATGCTACATTGCGTAGTGGGTGCCGGAAGTAAAGTGCCTTTCCTGGCCAGCTCGTCCGCCACACAGTTGCCAGAGATGCCGCTATGCCCAGGGACCCAGCTCAGGTGAACCCTGGCATGTTCCGCTAAGCTATTCAGAGCGGCGCGGCACTTTGCTACCAGTTTGGAGGAGGTATAAATACCTTTCAAGGATTTAATTGCAGCCTGGCTATCCGAGAAAATACATATAGCCGAGGGAATGGGGGGTTGCGATCGCAACCGGTCCACAGCCAGCAGTATTGCCATGGTCTCCGCTTGGAAGACGCTACAGTGGTCAGGGAGCCGAGCAGTAATGCTGGCCCCCAGTTGGTCGCAGAAAACCCCACACCCGACTCTATCCTCAAGTTTAGAGCCGTCTGTGAAGATTTCGACGACGTCTGGCAGTGAGCAACGGTCCTCTGACCAGTCGTTCCTGCTGGGGATCCCTATAGTGAACTTGCGCTCGAAACTAGGGGAAAGGACTATGTAGTCGGTCTGTGTCGGGGTTGAAAGATCCAGCCCGAGAATTCTAGAGTGGCCTAAGTCCGCCCGTGCCCAACTGCGTATGGCATTCAACCGTACAGCGGCAGTTTTTGCGGACTGCCTTACTAGTAGGGTCGAGGGGACCCAATTGAGCATAGCAAAAAGCGCCTTGGTAGGCGTAGAACGGATGGCTCCTGTTATGAGGGTGGCAGCTAGTCTCCTGACTCTGTCGAGCTCATTCAGGTTAGCTCGGCTAGCCGCCGCGGGCCACCATACAACAGCGCCGTAGAGGAGGATTGGCTCAACCACTGCCTCATAGAGCCACATAACAACGCGAGGCTGAAGCCCCCATCTTGCCCCCACTGCCCGTTTACAACAGTAGATGGCCCTGGAGGCTCTTTTTGCCCTTTCAGCGATGTTTACGCTCCAAGTTAGCTTGGAGTCTAGTATGAGCCCCAGGTATTTCACCTCCTTACTCAGTTTGAGCGGGGTACCATTTAGGGCGGGAAGTCTGAAAGACGGGACCTTATATCTCCTTGTAAAAAGAACAAGATCCGTCTTTTCCGGGTTGGCCGTAAGGCCACAAGAGTAGCTCCATGAGGTGAGGATGTCCAGGAAGTGATTCATCCGCTCGGAGAGCACACTCGGAAATTTGCCAGCTATGGCCATCGCAACATCGTCGGCATAGGCCACGACCTTGCAGCCAACAACCGCCAGGTTGACAAGCAGTCTGTTCAGGGTTAGGTTCCACAGGAGTGGCGACAGAACGCCCCCCTGGGGGGTTCCCCTGGTGACTGACCTGCGAAGATACGCCGTTCCCAACGTGGAGTTGATGCAGCGGCTGCTAAGTAGGGCGCTGATGAAGCCTACCAGTTTACTGTCAACGCCGAGATCCGAAAGAGCCACTCCTATCGCAAGAGGGCAGACATTATTAAATGCGCCCTCTATGTCTATAAAAGACACAAGGGTGTACTCTTTGTATGTTAGCGACTTGTCTATGTAGTCGACTAGGGAGTGCAACGCAGATTCAACCGACCTACCCCTTGTGTAGGCATGTTGCGACTCAGAGAGAAGGGTTGGATCGATAAGGCTCCTGATATGGACGTCGAGTATCCTCTCGAGGGTCTTCAGGAGAAACGATGTCAGGCTTATTGGCCTGAAGTCCTTTGCTTTGGCGTGCGAGGTCTTCCCGGCCTTAGGAATGAAGACGACATCCACCTCCCGCCATGGGAGAATCTAAGAATCTAAAATTCTACCACGAGCAGTTTGATGTACAAATCTAATGCGTAACGCAGGAAATCTGCTTTGCAGCACCGCTTCAAGTTAAAGCGACTTTTAATCATACACACATACACGTACATACATTCTCGTAGTATTATACATGCATACAAGAGTTTGCACATGTGAAATTCGTCCAAAGTCAGTGCGAATCTCCATGAATTTAATGCCTTCAGTATGGATAGTAGAAATGGCATGAATGTCATATTTTTAGCTGGTTTTGGCTATACACACACACACACTATCATATGAACATAAACGCAACAAATGCATTTCTCAATATCGGCTTCGTCCTACTCACTGCCTCACAGTATTTCGTTCTTCTTGCGCACAGTTTTGTCGGACCGGCCGGTGCCCGTTGTCATGGTGCAGAAACGCAGATATACGCATGAACCGGCACACACACACATATAGCTGCAATATTACTCCTAACAAAGACTGCTGCTTGATATAATCTGCTTACTTGTTATTGTTGTTGTGCTGTGTTGAGTTGTGCCGAATTTTCCTCATCATTAAAATGCGCAGTGAGTGATGCAATCTGCGTTTGGCTGCGTATTGATTGCGTTACGATAGAATTTTACTTGGTGTGCGCAGAAAACAGGTTTAAACTCTGCTAATGCGCTTTCGGTTAGCAGTAACTGGATTGTTGCTTATCTCAAATTTTCGGGAAATCTGTAGTCTTTAATAGTTTGTTTGATTTGTAGAAAATATGTTTTCTAATGCTAAGTATTACTTGGATTAATTAAAAAGGCATAGATAGATAGACAGATAGATGGATAGATATCCTTTCTGTTTGGTTCCTTTGAGCTAATCTATTTGATCCCTAAATATATATGAAACAAAAACGTTTGTGAGATTCTTTTTGATCCGAATTACACATTTATATAAAAATTATTCTTTTCTTAACCCTTTCAGTACCGGAGGCTGATATATCGGCTCTTGCTGCACTAGCGAGAAGTGCCAGAGCCGATATATCGGCCCTTGCCTTGTACCGTTTTACTATTCGCATTGCGGGAGAATTCTATCTCAAAATAATTTTGTATTACGTTATAAATGATCTAATTTCATTACGAGAGAATAAAAAAAATATCAGGTGTACAACTTTGCTTCCGCCGTTTTCCGATAGGTGGCTGTACCGGCTGAGGCTGGTTGAAATACATAGATGGTAATGCCTTTAAAGTGAGTGTGGACAGTGCCTAACGAATTGTCATCGCCGTTTCAGTGACAGTTGTTCTTGTTTTCGTATTATTCATGCTCGAAAATGTCCGTTTATGTGCCCAATTCCCGCCATTTGCGGGAAGTTTTACTTTTCTGTTACAATTCGAAAAAAAATGCAGCTGAAGCGCATCGAATGCTCTCAGAAACTTACGGTGATGCTGCTCTGAGTGAAAGAACGTGTCGGGAACGGTTTCAACGTTTTAAAAATGGTGATTTCGACATGACAAAGTCATCCTCCAACACGACAATGCTCGGCCTCACGTCGCAAAAGTGGTCAAAAAGTACCTGGAAACGCTGAAATGGGAAGTCTTGCCCCACCCGCCGTATTCCCCAGATGTCGCCACTTCTGACTTCCACCTATTCCGTTCGATGGCACACGGCCTGGCAGATAAACATTTTCAATCCTTCGAAGACTTGGAAAAATGGATTGCTTCATGGATAGCGTCAGAAGAGGACTCCTTTT
This sequence comes from Melieria omissa, assembly GCA_963971225.1. Lineage (NCBI taxonomy): Eukaryota > Metazoa > Arthropoda > Insecta > Diptera > Ulidiidae > Melieria > Melieria omissa. The sequence goes on from OZ020268.1 coordinate 33,273,968, forward strand.
TTCGAGCCGGGATCCGAAAATTGCCGGAAAGATGGGAGAAAGTTGTCGCTAGCGACGGACAATACTTTGAATAATACATCTGTAAGCACTTTTTCGCAATAAAGCTTTTAATTTTGGAAAAAAAACGGCGGAAGCAAAGTTGTACACCTGATAGTTTTTTGTTTTAGCTCTTTGTGGACGTTTATGTTATCGGAACTTTTCGGCAGCATGTTATGTAAATAACTGTTTGAAGACTTTCGCAAAATAACATTGCAGCGAATAACATTCCGCTTGTGTCAAACATTGTTGTTTTTGACAAACCAACAATTAGCAATACAGGATTTCGGAAATTCTATTTATTCTCTACTTCATCCTTAGTGTAATGCTGTTTGAATCATGTAAATATTGTTTCTCGTTTGGTTTTTATGAGCATTTTCCCAAACCCTAGTAAAACTGTGAAATTCGGCCGTTTATTCTCGCATAGGCACCTCTTTTTCGCCTGGTACTAAAAGGGTTAATCATTCAAATAAATAAAGAAAGAAATAAAAAAATAAAAAATAAATTAATTAATTAATTAATTAACATATAAATAAAAAATAAACAAATAAATAATTAAATAAATAAATTAACAAATTAATAAAAAATTAGATAAAAAATTAAAAATAAATCAATAAATTCATAAATAAATAAATTAATTAAATAATGAATTACTAATATGTAATTAAATAAAAAAATAAATAAATAAAATAATTAATTAATTATTAATAAATAAATAAATAAATAATAAAAATAATAAATAATAAATAAATTAATTAATTATTTTAATTATTTTATTTATAAGTCATTAAATAAATAAATAAATAAGTAAATAAATTAACAGGCATAAATATTTGTTAAAAATTTGATAAAAATTTTACAAATATTTTTCACACTTGCAAAAAGACTAGAAGAGCCTCAAGAAATTACGCGTCCTGTCAAAGGACCCTATGCAAATATTAATTAATTTTATTTCATATATATTTACTGTGTATTTGGCTGGCTATGTTAAACACTGCTCGAGTTGTTATCGACTGAAATCCCAAAATTTCGGTGCATTAACAAGCATCGTTGTTCTCACCATCGATCGAACCATAGCCAGCAGAATTGTCTGCCTCTGGCATTGGCACTCTGTGGTGCGTACAAGTAGCAAATTATTGAAATAGTAATAACAATTAAATAAGCTCTATTTTCTAATTGTTTTGTTAGTTGTAAGCCGCGTAATCGTGCTGGCTCACACATCAGTAGTCGCGCATGGAGCAATGCAAATGCACTCAACGTGTGAGTGTTGTGTATGTGTGTGTGTTTCAGTGTGCATGTGTGCATGAGCGCCAATGTGATTTTAAAACAGCTAATTTGCCTAATTGTATTTGCGTAGTAATTTCGCTGTTGTTGTAGTTGTAGTAATAGTGCGCAGTGCAAACTTGATGCGATTCCAATTTGAATGTGTGTGTGGGTGTGTGGTTTTTGTGGGCATTTGGCGCGTGTTTGCAGCGATAATTGTTACTATATAGTCTAATTCTATATGTAGTCATTATGGCGAAAATATTTTGCCAATTGAATTTCAGCAATTTTCAACTCATGCGGTGCTTATATCGGTTGCTGCTGTGCGCGCAATTCCGGCCAATATTTAGGCATTTAAAACCTGCTGAGAGAAAAATGTGAAATTGAAAATGTTAAAAATAACCATAAATTGTATTTACTCATGTTCAAAGCATAAATGAAATCATGAGTGTGTAAAATTGTTACCCATACACACACACACACGCTTACTTGCACCAATGTAATTGTGTTTCTTATTAGTCACACGCTTCTAATTTTGTCTCAAACTTGCTGAAGTTAAAGCCTACGCCGCTCATTTCGCTTCGGCCGCCTGTCGTGAATAATGTCCTGCTTAATGGCGGCACAAAGTGCGTAACGCATGGCTGCCGTCGTTGATCGCCACCATAACGACGCAGTCAACGTCATCGTCACCGTCGTCGTCGCTTCTGTTGCTGATAATAATGTAGATGCCGCTGATATGAGGGGCGCACGGCAAGCAGCACGTCAAATGTGATAAATGCTCGACGACATCAAAATGCAATAAAAATCCTTTGTTGTACTGGCAGCCCGCCTGGACGCGTTTGTCCTTATGAAGTTATGTACTTTTATACAGGAATGTATGAGTTTCTGAATAATGTGTGTTTATGTGTGTGTGTCTGAGTGTGAGTTCATTTAAAATATGTGATTAAAGTATCTGAATAATGTAGTAGCACCGGTGCGCGCATAACAAAGCAGTTAAAATATTTGATGCTGATGGAAATTTATGAAGTTTGGCGAGAGAGAGAATGAGAGACTTTGTGTTATAAATTTAAACAAAATTTTAATTTATTGTTTATTGCACATATTCTGTCATGGGATGAAGGGGCTGGAGAAGCTATGCTGAGCGGTGTTGGTTAGTTAGGATGGGTTTAGCTGACAGTTATGTTGCAGATGCCATTTAGCTCCTGTGGCACACAGTGTTGTCAACTTTGCAGCTAAGCGAGTTTATCACAGTTGCTGGTGTTGCAAATTTGTTGCTGTACTAATATGTGCTCTGAGTTGACTACTGATGCGAGTTATTTATAATTTTTTTATTTAATGGTATAGTGGGTGGAATACACAAATTAACGTGAATAAACAAATGGAATCGTAACTGCTTTCACAAATAAAGCAAGCCATGCTTAAAATTAAAACTTAACACTAGAACACTCAATCAATTGAGTAGCGGAAAGTCACAAGGAGCCCTGTCAGTTGAATATGAAGCTGGCAAAGCGGTACGTGAACGTTGTTTTTGGTCAAATAGTCGGGTGCAGGATGGGATGTGAGAGCCGCTGTTCGGATCGGTTAGCGTTATTTATCTACGATATTTTGAGCATGAGACATGTTGAAGTGCTGGGTTTTTTGCAGAAACAGAAACAGAATGATGTCACCAAACAAATTTTACGGCCTCATTACCTCCCTAAACAAAACTCACGACAGAGTCAACCATAAATAAAGATTTTGTAGACCGTTTTCCTCGATTGCCAGACATTAAATAAATAAATAATAAGTACTACGTGAGCGATTGACGAACGATTGAAGACGAATTGAATTGAATCACAACTTTTGGTTTCTTAACCTTTGCTTTACCAAAGATTTTTGTAGATATACGTTGTTTACCAATACCAAAAATTACAATAAAGAAATTGTATTTCCTTATAAAGAAAGTTTTTCTATAGTCGCAAAATATATAATTAAAGTTAGGCCGCTGGCCTGTGGTTAATAATACCATTCCACCACATAAACTGTCCCAGCAAAGCCAATAACAACGTTTTTTGCCGTTATAGATAACTACATAGTAGGCAAATCTTAACCCTTAACCCTATGTTGACCACCTCAGATTCTGATGAATATTAAAGAGAAATATGTACTTGTTATATTATTTCTCATTTGAAATGCTTTCATCATATTGTTACGGAAATGACTTCTCTAAGTTCGTATCTGGATTGTGCTTGAAAATAAAACCACTTTAATTGTTCAGCGCAAAACGCAGTCAGAAACCAACCATCACTTTATTTACAAATTGACACTTGTTACTACTTTACATTACTACTATTGCATGTTTCCTCTTTTCTTGCTCGAACCAGAATCGTCCCTCTGCGCTGCAATTGCTGCCTTGTTTGGTTTATTGTGCCGATGGTTCTTGCATATTCCATTACCATTCGCGAACCTTCCTTGCCATATCGATATTATAACATGCCGGCCGTACTTCAAAGTGCATGCCTAAAAGTATGCTCGTAAAAGCATTCATGCATATCACATCAACGGAGTGCCTCATCGTTACAATATTTATGTTAAAGTCATTAGGCCAATTAACCCTTAGCTGCATGACATTGCATATGAGAAATATTGACTTTTCATAGATTTGAAAACTGTTCAATGCAGCAGTTTGCAATCGTTCATTCTTTAGTTGTGTCCTTTATGTTTAAATATTTGATTACTAACGGATTTTTGCGAATAACATTGAAATTAGTGCAAAAGAGTCGAAAAAATAACCAGTGATTCGACTAGGTGAAATAACTGAAATAGATTATTGATGGCAATGATGACAAATCGGTCGCAGTCGATCAGCTACCAAACATCAGTGTTGCATTACGAGTATGTAGTGATGCCCGACCTAGGTTCGACTCCGCGTTATAGCCAACACTAAAAAATAAATAAAACCGTTGTCCTTTTCCCGGTGGCATTCTCAGCAGGATATGTCAAATTTTCACAAAACTTCTTCCATAGATACAGGAACTCAACTAAATTTAATTTTTACCATCAAAACTGAACAAGCAACAAGAATAATAAAACAATAATGTGTTTTCTTCACGGAAATTAAGTCATGCACTTAACTTACTTAACTGGCCATAACAACTCGTAAATCCTGCAACGAAGGGTTAAATCATGCTTCTCTCATACTTCCAACCCATTGTTGGCTCCGTCAGTTTTTAATTTCCAAAAAAGTAAAAAAAACACGTGTTAAATTATTCTTCATTTGGAACACTCACACCAATCTGAAAGTCAATAAGATAAATTGTAATTCATATTTTTTTACAATTCCTTCATACAAACTTTAAACCCATCTTTAAACCCGTCAAATAATTATTTTTTTTTTAATTTAAAATATGTTCAAGTGGTTTTTACTAAGTTTGAAGTCAAAAAGTCCATTTAATCATGAGTCTCCATACAAACTTTAACCCTTTGTGTACCCGTCAGATTTTGATTTTATTTATTTTATTAATTATTTCTTATTTTAAGTGGTTTTACTAAGTTTGAAGTCAAAACACCCATAAAATCTAGCTTTTCCATACAAATTTTTAACCCTTTGTATACCCTTGTAGATATTGATTTCAAGTAAGGATAAAACACGTGTTTAATTATTTTTGATTTTAAATGGTTTTTTATAGACTTCTTTTATACGAACCTTTGCTGATCCCATTGTTGTCATTTTTCCATTGCTGACCCCGGTAAATTTTGTTTTTTGGAATCCTTAAAAATATGTGTTGAATAATTTTTCATTTTTAGTACCAGTGAAGTTTATTACTGGGTGAAGTTTGCATTCAATGGGCTAATTTATTTTCATTTCATTTCATTTATTTCAAGTCTACAGTAAATGAACTTACAGGATTGCAATTATTTCACTCAAGTTCAGCTCCGAAGTGAAGTTCAGTTCGATAGTTCAGCGGGTAGTGCGCTGGCTTCTCCTACTAGAGGCCCTTGGTTCGATTCCTAGCTTGGGTTCGTGAAACACTTGTCTAGTTTCACATGAAGCAGTTAAGAATTACAAGAATCACGCAAGTGCGCTCTTGGCTGTTAATGTAAAACTCTCAAATGTGAAAGGAAAATTTCCACAAATTGCTGCTTGGATTCGGCGTTAAACTGTAGGTCCTCTCCCCTTCTTCACCAATCCGTTTGAAATGTGTGTTGTAACACATGTTGCATACGCAAAAAAAAACAGTGTTGCATAGACATTTTAAACGAGTGGAATTTTTGGTATCACAATGGGCTCATGTTGAGGTGTTAGTGTGTCTCATCACAGATTAAACAGTATACTGTATGTTCTGTGGTCCCATATAGAGGCAGCCACTGCAACCTACCTACCTACCTACCTCATCCCCAATTTTGTAAAAATCATCCATTTTCGCCGTTGTCAGCCCATGCAACATGCGCTTCCCAGTAATATTTGCAGCTTGTGGCAAGGGACACGCTGCCAGTCGTAATTGTCTGCAACATGTGTTCAGGCTGCAGTCGTGTCTACGGTAGACAGTACACAATGTTTAGCTATAAAATAGAAAATATAGAAACTATAATACATATGTATGCGCGTACTACATATATATGTATGTACTTGTGTGTGTTTGCATCGAATCCTCGCATGTAAATTCGATTGTGCTGAGCGCTGTGCGCTGTGCTGTTGTGTTTGCCTGTCTGCCATGCAATATTTCATATTTAGCTGTAATATTTGTGACAAAATGAAATTGTTGCGGCATTCGGATGAAATTAAAACTTCAACGTTGCTGAAAATGCAAAATTGTTGTGTTCAAATAGTTGAAATGCTGCGTCACGCTGCTTAATTGCTACAGTTTTTATTATGTCCTGTGTCTCGGACAGGACTGCTGCTGCTTTGTTAGTTACTGACACTGTTCGGAGGGGGCATTTAATTAAAAAACGATTTTTCTAATTTATTTTCAATTAATTTTGATTTTTTTCTTATAATATGAGTATGTAAGTAAACTGCAAATAGCTTACAGTTCAATGTTTTTTGGCCACTCACGTTTTCGTCCAAATTCTGCTGACAAATATTGTCACTGCTACTATTTGTTGTATATGTCATGTTGTTTACATGCAATTAAAAAAAATCCACAAAATTGGTTGACAATATTTTGAAATATTTAAACATATGTATGTATGTATATGCAGGAGAGTTGTCTTGTACTAAAAAAATTAATACCCCAAGCAAAAATTGTGTATTCTGTGGTCTTTGCTCTAACTTTTTACAAGTCATTTTGTTTTCAATACTTATTGCCGCTTTTCAATGCTTGTTTGCATTGCTTTTATCTTCAATGATATTTTGTTATTTGCTGAGGAAATTCAAGCAAAAACCAAACAATGCTGAGGTCTTTGCGAATTTACAGTGGCATTGCTTAGATTGCAAATGATTTTCTTTTTCAAATAATAAAATATGTGTTTAAGAATTTCTTAGAATTGCAAAATTTACATTTGTTGAAATATTTTCCTAAAAGAATAATTGCACAGATAGAAGAATGATTTACGGTTGTGGTAAATATTCACAGTATTCACTAGAAATAAGAACCACAACGTTAGAACCACAACTTTCAATGCCTCAAGCGGCAAATTCTGATATGGAAATTTCACTTAGCACGTTCGTGGAACTGAAAGCTATGCCATTTAAATTTGTAAAGCTCATGATGATTCGGACAATTATATGTAAACTGAAATTCCTATTTCTTATAACTTAATTGCGATATTACAAAGTAAGTTTAATCTGATTTGGAATTGAAAAACTGCCATTTCATGGAACATTGCTTGCCCACTTTACAGCTCACAAAAGTTTTTACTGAACACAAGACTGAATTTTCGATATATAGAGAGTGATTCCTGATGTTTTTGATATATAAAGAGTGATGCCTACATGTCTTGTCGTATAAGGTACAATTTTTGTTGCAAGCTGCCTGTGCAAGGAGTACCTGTCATACGACTGAATGAAAAATTCACATTTTCTCACAAATATTAAATAATTTCCTCTTAACACTAAACTACAAATGCAATGGGGCAGGTTAATGGTTAGTTTTTGCTTCGTAGAAACCCAAAATTTAACAACCTCACAGCTCCGATTGTATAGGAGATGCCCTCTGCTGGTAAAATTGTGAACCTTAATAAATTTTGTATTTTTTGCACTTAAGTATGTTGCAGATTGCTGAATATATCATTCAAATTGGTTCAGTAGTTTTCGATATAAGGTGTTGGCTATCTTACTTAATTACAAGTTTAGAACCAATTCCATGAAAAATGACCAGATTTGTATGACCGCCCCCTTAAGGATTAGAAATAGCGGGTAGATAGATAGATGTTTGTAAGAAACATTCGGAACAAAAAATAATTTATTGTTGGTCTTAGATTTCACACATTTGGGGCCAACCTGGGAGCAGTTCGAGGCTATTTTATAACAACTTTAATTTTGTATGGAAGCCCCATTAAGAGTTGCAGATAGAGTATAAATATGTTTGAAAGAAATGTCCAGTAAGAAAAATTAGTGTAGGTCAGTCATAGATGTTAACCCTCTAAGAGCAATTCCTGAGCAGCTGTGGCGCAATTTGCTGAATTACCCCAACTTTTTTGTGAGATTTGAGATGGATGCGCCTCCATTTGACCCCAGTTTAACAACACAATTTTTTGGCTCATGTACTTTTTCACCAAACCACAAAAAAACAGAGGTTCTTCTAAACACGGTTTTGCTTAACACAGCATTTTCCAGGAACGTACCTTGTGACCGAAAAGTTTCCGGAAATTTTAAATAAAACGCAAAATTCTTAATCTTCATCAATATTTATTTTATCTCCTTCAAAATATGCTCCATTAGAAGCGATACACATATGCCAACGTTTCTTCCAATCATCAAAACATTTTTTATAGGCGCTTTCCGGTATGGCTTTGAGTTCCTTCTGCGAATTCTGTTTTACGTCTTCTATGGATTCAAAACGCGTTCCTCTGAGTGGTAATTTGAGTTTGGGAAACAGAAAAAAGTCACACGGTGCAAGATCAGGTGAATACGGTGGCTGTTCGATGGTATTTATTGAATGTTTCGCCTTAAAATCGTTGATAATATTGGCTCGGTGCGAGGGAGCATTATCGTCATGAAAAATCCATGAATTATCCTTCCACAATTGAGGCCGTTTACGGCGGATATTTTCACGCAAACGTCTTAAAACATTCAAATAATAGTCTTTACCGACTGTTTGACCTTCAGGGACGAATTCATGATGCACCACACCACGAATATCGAAGAAAACAATCAGCATTACCTTGATTTTCGAGCGACTTTGGCGTGGTTTTTTCGGTTTCGGCTCGTCTTTTCCTCTCCATTCTGATGATTGTTGGCTTGTTTGCATGTCGTACTCGTAGACCCATGTCTCGTCACCAGTTATGATGCGTTCCATGAAAGCTGGATCGGAATTGGCACGATCAAGCACGTCCAAAGAGACCTGTTCACGGTACTCATTTTGAAGAAAATTCTCAACAAAATCGCAACGCACTACTAAGGTGAACTGGTTTCAACAGCTGCCGTAAACAAACTGTTCGACAGATCGCGCTCATTTTTGGCTTAGTAATTAAGGACAGTGCTACCAACCTACAGAAACTTAAAATATCGAAAAATATACAGCGCGCGAATTTTAAATGAGAATTTCCGGAAACTTTTCGGTCACAATGTATACTCCTTGTTAAGCGAGATCTTCCTGTATGTGTCATTGCCTTAAATACAGCAAAATTTATGTTTTAACAGGAAATGGCAAACTTCTGAGACGTGTTAAAATGTTCTTAAAAACTTCCAAAGTCCATTCTGCCACTGTCATTGCGTTCTCATGGCGTAGCAAGAGCGATTGCAACACCTGTAGGGCACTTTGGTCACTTGGGCACTTGGTCTGAGATCTTTAACCTAACCTTGGCTCTCGCTTTCTAGGGGAAAATGCGATTTGTGTTCTTGAATCGAATTTCTATTCAGCAGCTCGTTGAAGTCATCACGGGACGCTGTCCTATTGAATCTATGCTCATCAAATGGTGTCTCTCGTCCAGTGATGTCTGCACAAGTTATAGCGATTGTTTGGCTCTGCAGGAACTTTGACCACGAACTGTGGGGTCAAGACAAACCTGGATAGAACGACAAAAAATAAAACTCGAACCTGCTCTTCTTCATTAATAGGTCGAACTGGTTTGCGCCAGATTGAGAGAATTATTTAGCTTCAAAGAAATAAAGAAAGTATTCATAATGAGTCAGTTCGGCCTCAGAGTGGAAGTGGGTCGGCGGTCTGTGCTGCACACACCATTCCCTAACCAACCTGAACTCATTTCCCATTCGTATACGAGTTCAGTTTAATCTCGTTAATGGCTTATCGCCAACATTATTGATTTGGATTATTTAAAGATAAGTTCTTCAATGTTTGACGCATCAAAATTCAACTATTGAGCAGACAAGAAAATTACATAAAATTACAAACATTGTCGGCACAAAGACAAAAAGACAATATTGGATATTTCAATAATTTATTCCATTCTGCATTTCTCATGAATACTGAGCTTTCGCTGCCATACGATTTAATCGACAATAAAATCAAAAAGCTGTGCCATTGATCATCGAACAAATTTCCGAAAACCATTTCACTAAACTGACTGGTTTGGGAACACTTAGATTGTACATAATTTTGTGTACAAAGGAGAAAGACCGAGGAAAGCGAAAAGCAAGTTGCTTTAGCCAAAATTTCAATGCTTCGCTGGACTGGCATTACTAAAGTTCCGCACACGCTCAACTCACAACACGAGTTGTTAAATTTCGACAGAAAGCAGTAATTGTGGCCAAAATTTGCTACGAAATGAACCCTCAAGTTTACTTCGAAATGTTAGAAATTGTTTACGAAAATATGTGCAGCCATAAAATGGCAGCAATGACAACAACAGCAGCAGCGCATAATGCACCTGCAACATGCAATCTGACACAATAATGCAACCGCACACGAACACATCTGTGCGGCATGTGGCCGCAACTGTGAGAAACTTTTAATTGGATGTCGAGCTTAATTATTGCCAGCAGCAGATTTACGCGGCCAAGCAGCGCAGTGCATTAATGTGTATTAAATTTGGTTGATTAATTGGCAAATGACGCAAGAGAGTTGACGGACGGTCGAACGGTGTCGATGTGTGAGTGTGTATCTGCGAGTGTGTGACCTGCATTTAAACAAATTTAATTGATTGTTGTTAATTAAATTTAATTATGATTTGATTTTGTTGTACTTTAAATGGGATATCAGCACTTATTCACACAGACGCACACACAGCAAACACACAAATGCTTCGATGTGCATCGGCCAGGATTTGGTTTGCATATTCAAGTTACAAAAAAAAAACGAGAATTGTCCCACGCAGCTAAACTATTTTCAGCTTATAGAATGACAAGAGTCAGAGTAATTTTTTTCGTAGAAAAATGTTGTAAAAGTTTTTCTCTTGGAAAAGATAATTAAATAGAATGCCAGCGGTAATGTGAGTTGTTGTGCAAACTTTTTTTTTTCACTTGGCGTAATGCAGTGATAAGGGCACTGAATTTAATGTGTTTCACTTCATTTGTTTTTATAAAAAATGAACTAAGCCAGGCGAAAGAAAATTTATAGGTGCTCCACAAAAAAAAAAAAATCATGTACACATTTCGTTGACTAAAACCTCAGCAAAACTTGAACTGTAATCTATGAGCATCAATTTGGTGTTCAGTATTTTCCAGGCGTTGGTGCCAGCTATTTTGGTTGCTTTTATTTAGATTCAGAGGAACAAGCATTTTCAAGCAAAGAGAGTAAAAGGTTTTGCATTAAATTTCAAATACATTTTTAAACGAGTCACCACGCCACGAGTCACCAGAATACATTTCAGTATTTTAGTAAGTAATTCGTTGGTTCTGTAAGCATGAAAAGGTCAGGAGATGTGAGACTTGGAGTGTTCTCAGCTGCAGTGGGTGTTTCAAAGAGATTATCAATCATCTACTGGGAATATGTGGATGGTCCAGGGAATTGTAAGAGAGTTGAACTGCCAACCAACTAGCAGCTGACTCAGTTCGCCTACAACACACTATGAGGAAATTTCATAGAAATGCAACATGTTGCAACATGTTGGGTGGATTTCTAAAATAATGCAGAGCTCAGGCGTTCACAAAGTAGCGAAAGCGACAATTTAAATTGTTGCTTTAATAAGGACATTTCAATTACTTCAAAGCAGTTGACAGAATGCCACAAACTCTTGAATCAACTGGGTAGATGCAACTTCGTATAGTTGCACCGGACACCAGGACATGAGGGACATAACGGTAATGAGCACACGAAAAATTTGCTTTAGGTCCAGAACCGGACACCGGTGGCCGAGAAGCATATATGCCACCCGAGGCAAATCATCAGAGTGCCACCATAAATTTTTTTTTAATTTCTTACGAAAATTACACTACTCGACAAGAAAAATGCACCTAAAAATGAAAGTGTTTTCTAGACTAACTTTGGTCCGCTGAACCCAAAACTGTAAATCAAAAAATTTTTTTAAAAAGCGTTTTTGAAAAATCTTGCAAAAACCAGTTTTTTCCTGTTGTTTCAGTTATGAACACATATCTCGTAAACGAATCATTCGATTAACACGTCGTTTAAAAGATAATACCTTAGCCTTTTTAGTGTTATACAGATTGTCAAAATCAAATGAGATTTGGGGAAGTTACTGTTAGTGAAAGTTTTAAAAAAGTGATTTTTTTCAACCATTTTACAAAATCATAAATTTTCAATTGATTGTTTTATAGATAAATACATTTTCTCTTCTGGTTTTTAAATCCAATATGAAAGATATGTTATTTGATCAAATATTAAGCCAAGCATCAGTAAAATCGAAAGAAAAATGACAAAGTTAGGATGTACTGAGTGAAAACACCAACTTTACATTTAGGTATTACACCATGCGAAACAATTATATTTTTTTTGACAAGACCCAACAAAATGTTGATATGGATGTGAAACTAGAGGTCTTATATACATAGTAATCTGGCATAGTCAGTTTTTCATTTTCTGACCCAAAGTTCGTTTTAAAGGATTTTAAAATTTTAAGGACATTCAGATTTCAAATATATTTTTAAATATTTGCGGCTGTGCAATGATGAAGATATGGGTATCAAATGAAAGAAAACAATTATCTTCTTTAACTTAAATTTCTTATTTTTAACTTTTCGAACTTTGAAATAGAATAAAATTTAGATGTATGAACCTACAAACTGAGATCCAAAACATTTATGTTCTACATACCTGACGTAGTTTGATTTGGTCCTCATAGTTCATATAATTTAAAAGTTACATATAAAGAAGGTAAAGAAAGTTACATACAAAGAAAGTTACATATAATTCGTATAGAAATTAGGGGGTAGACCAAAAATTTGCTGGCCAATGAAGAACTACGTTATGCAAAACAGTTTCGTACTCTAAACACAGAAGTGAGCCTCAAACTTTCCAATGATCTTTATATTTTCTTCCTCCTCTTCACATGATGACTGGGGCATTGCTCACTTAGATACGATCTCACAAAATATGAGAATATTCTTCAGATGTGTGTAGGATATGTCAACAGCCACAAGGGACATCGATTTATGTTCTATGTGAATGAGCAAAAGGATATTTATACGGTAGAGATATTTCTCCAGCACAGATATTTTTCCAGCACAGAGATATTTCTGTTAGCAGGAACAAGGTACATCATTCCATGTTCTATGTGAATGTGAATCTGTGTATCAAGACTCAGCACAAAGATTTTTCTCTTCTTAGTCAGGCGACAATATCACAATTAACCATTTGGAAGTTGCAAACTCAGATAGTGCTGGAATCTAATAAAAGCCTAAACATGAGAGGTAAAAAAAAGGCTTCATAAAAGATCGTGGTGTCTATAATCTATATAGTAATAATAAATATAATGCAACTCTGCAGAAACACCGTTTCGTACTTTGAGGATCAAGAATCCTGATGGACCTCGTATCTGTTCGCTTTCGTTAACTGGTTTACTTCACGTTGATGCTCGAGAGAAAAAACAACCAAGGATTTACATTGGGTCACTGCAGTTCCCCTTTCGAGTGGAAGTGCACTCTCTGCCGCACACATATACACACACATTCCCTTCCGCACAACTTAACTGGCCGTTAAAATTTAATTTGTAGCTTAAATTGAGCGCTGCTTTATGCTGCAACAACATTGGTTCGACAACACAGTTGCGCTCGAAGCCATAAAACGACAACGCTGCTTATCGCAAACGCGACCAATAGCCACAGCGCAGCAAATTTAATACAACTGCTCGACCTAAAGCGTAATCACTTGGCGCATCAGACGGCCAGTCAGTCAGTCGATCGACTGTCAAGTGTGCGGCGTTGACTGGTCAGTGTCGGTCAGTGTGAGTGTCGGTGGCGATGAAGTTTAACTGACCATACACACAGCTGTCTGTCGGCTGTTGCCGCTATCCTTGCATCGGTTCTTCCCACTTTTGGCGCCCTCCCGTGACGTATGAAGGCTTTGCTGCTGCTATGCTTTAATCGCTGTTGCTGTGTTGCTGTTGCGTTCGCTCGCTCGCGGCACTGGCGCTGGCACTGCCATGGCGAACGACAGTAAATCACAGCGTTGACACTTTCATGCTTGCACGCATCACTGAGCGCTAACTCACTTTATCAAGTTGCGTCGGCCGCCAACTGTGAGCTGTATGGAGCTGCACACTGTGCGCTGCCAACGTTGTGTCGGCCACTTTGTCACGCTGTCCGCTCGCTCCGCCAATCGCGTGTACGAGTTGCATGCGGCCGGCATTTTTGCTGTTGCTCGTCTATTTCCGGCGCTGTCACAGACAAATTGCCGCACAGCGCATCGCCACTGCACACAAAATGTAGTTATTAAAATTGTACAGAGGCTGTCTGTGTCTGTGTTCGTGGCGGATGCGCTCTGAAAAATGCATCCAATCAGGATGACACTAAAGCACTAAAACTGCAATAGTCGATATTTTTATAGAAATTCGAAACGCTCTCGAGCGCCGGGCGCAGCTCAATTTGCAAATAGCAAACAGCGAACATAAAAGTTCATTTTGGCAAGTGGGTTCAGTTTGACTCGTCGATGCGCACAAGGACTCAACCTGCGTTGGATGCAGTGTTGTGGTTGTGATTTAATTGAGAATGTGAGAAGAAGAGAAATTCTATGACTTTTTGCACAAAATATGTTTAACGAAATTGAATTGCCATCTATTAGGTGGTTATGGCAAATAGTTTTGGTAGATTATAGAGCAGTAATACACATTTTGTGCAAGTCTGTGCAACCGGAGTTCGGTTAACTGCAACAAAAAGACCTGCAAAATCGACTGGTAGGGAGGCTTACTTGACTGTACTCAATTTTATTGCTGTGCGACTTGTAACTCGAACTCTATTTCATATTTAAGATTTGAGTTGTATGGGCGGTAGTTGTATGGAAGATATCCAGGCACCTTCAGCTAGACATCATACTACCCATTGTGCCCAAATTGCAGATCAGTTGTTCAAAGAGTTTGTGCAAACAAACAGACAAAAAATCAGGTAACACTGATCAACAGCAAAATGGCTTTTCTGTGTTTGACATCAGTTCTAGAGTAATTAGGAAGCGCTGATTTCGAATCCGGAAACCGTTTTTAAAACTTAGTTTCGGATTTTTACTGACTTTTTTCACGTTTGGGATTGTAATCTCTAAACCAATAAACCGGTTGTCGTGATTTTCACTTTGTGTCATTTACAACACCTCACGGCTTCTTTTCCAATATAATTTATTTTTTTAAGTTTTACAATTCCGCGGCAATTGGACCTCAAAGTCGGAAAATATGGAATTTCATGGCGTTTCATTTAATGTTGGAAAACATGATTATTTTTCGTAAATCAAGTATCGAGTTATGTATAACAAGAAAGCGGAAAGATCAAGTAATACAACACAGCCAAATTATTTGGTGTAATTCCCATTCTCATCGAAATAATTGCAAAAATGTACCATAGTAATTTTCAACACTTTTCATACTTTTTTCTTAAAAAATTAAGGGCCTCAAAATTTCGAAATTTGTTAATTGTGTGTAATTAAGCAGTCATTAAGATATAAATAGTCAAAATAGATAAAACAAATACTTACTTAACCTTTGCAAAAAAACTCTGAATCATGTAGATCCATACTAAGTACTATTAAGCTACAATACCTGTTCCAATACCAGTTTTCCTGCGATATTTTTTAATATGTTACCAACTTTAGAGGTACCTCTAATACACATAAATTCATAAAACAATGTTCAAATAAGAGTCTAGTTGTTTTTAATGTTCCATTGTGAACATAAAAGTGAAAAGTTTCTTATTGACCCAGCATGTTCCCTATGATTGAAAAAATAGGTGTGTTCTTCGAAGGTTAAATATAATTTGCGAAATTCAAAAAGAAATGGCCATAAAATTAGTAGAAAAGATCTACCATCCAAGCGCTGAAGGGTTAGGGCTGCGTTTTCAACATCAAAAACAAACATGGAAACATTTGGTACATTCGAGTACATAATGAGAATTCCGTGCATGCAACTCAATACATTAACAATATTTGATTATATGGAAACACTACAAACATACACACTAAACATACATACACTCACTACAGGTAGACCTCGCTTAACGCATACTTCTTATAACAGGTCCTCGATCGAAACCGGTTCACGTTTTGCGACACATTTTTAACTAACTTTAAAAAAAGTCTTATTATGCATGGTTTGTAAATCAAATTGCGCGTTATGAGTCCCTTATTTAAACACATGCATATACATACAAACATACACTCATTTAATACGATATTACAAAGCATTTTGATGATTGCTTCGTAGAAACCCAAAAAATTTACAACCTCACAGTTTCGATTGTATGGGAGACGCCCTCTCGTGGTGCATTTCTGAACCTTAAGTAATTTTGTATTTTTTGCACTAAAGATGGTTGCCGATCGCTAAATAAATCATTCATATCGGTTCAGTAGTTTCCGAGATAAGATGCTTTCTCGCTTACGCTAAGTACTAAATTTACAAGTGGGACGCCAATTCAATAGAAAATGGCCAGTTTTGTATGGCAGCCCCCTTAGGACTTGAAGATAGCGGGTATGTATGTTTGGAAGAAACATTCGGAAGGGAAAACAAATGGATGTCCGCCATACATTTGACACGTCTGGGGCCAACCTGGGAGCAGTTGGTGCCTATTTTTTAAAAACTATCATTTTGTGTGGAAGCCCTATTAAAGGTTGAAGATAGAGTATAAATATGTTTGAAAGAAATATTCAGTAGGGAAAACTAGTGGGGGTCAGTCATAGATGTTAATCCTCTAAGAGCAACTTCTGAGCAGTTGTGGTGCAATTTGCCGAATTTCCCAGCTTTTTTTAGAGTTTTCATCTTGCGACGTACGAACCCAGGTTCAAGACTCCGTTGCTGATAACACCGAAAATATTTTATTATTATTTGATCTCAATGCGACGCCATTTAACTCCACGTTAGCCCCCAAATTTTTGGGCTTATGTACGTTTACACCAAAGCGCATAAAATGAGAGGTTCTTCAGCATTGAGAAGTCATTATTAAGAATCTTTATACAACACTAAATCATGTACATTGTACATACAGGTAGACCTTGCTTAAAAAAGTTTCACTTAATACGATATTTTGCAGGAACGTAATCTCCGTGATAAGGGAACAGTGGGTTAAACTCTCCTAAAAATTGCTTGCTGGTACACAATTTAGTTTCAAATGGTATTTAACTCAAAAGTTGTATGAAAACCCCCTGCCTCCCGCCCAAAATTAAATCCTGTGTGCGCCACTCTAAGCGAGGTCTACCTGTACATCCATACAGCAGCTAATAAAGCATCTGCCAGTAGTTCTCTTACATTTCCTGTTTGCCTTAGCAAAAAATAAAGGAAATTGCACAGATATGACAACAAAATTGCAAAGAGAGAGAGAGAAAAAAAGTGTGCGGCACATAAATCGCACATAAGCGCTGCCAGTCTAGCCGTCGTAAAATAAAGCAACAGCATCACGTTTTGCTGTGGAAATATTGAGAAAAAATTAAAACATGCCGCAATAAATATTTACGCGTCATAAATACTGCCAACTGCAGCTGTGGCAGCAAAACAACAAAACCAAACACGTATTCGTGTTTCGTATTTATTGAAATATAAAACAGTGGAAAACATAAAAATGAATACACCCACGTGCGCGCACTCACACATAGACATTTTAGGTTTAGTGGGCAGAGCGGCGCATATAGAACAGTTTAGTGCAATTACGATTACGATTACGAAGATTATTCTATGTGCGTTCCTGATATTTTGTACTTATCATAGCTTTTTATATACTCGTATTTATTTATTGCTACTTAAGCAGACTATGAGCTAATACTTAAAATCGCCTGAAAGTATACTTTGGTGGTTGCAATTTAGAAAGTGATTCGATAAGCCGAACGAGACCTTGGCTCAAAAATGTTGCCTTGTAATTTCGCCTACAATTTTAGAGGCGGCTTTTGCTGTTATTAGTGTAGATTGCGATTGTAGATTAACGTTGTATGTTAGAATTGCAATTCACAGAAATGCAATCTAATTTAATATTTCTCTCTTACTGGATGGCTTGATATCCTGGAAATGTTTTGATGCTTAAACCTGCTAAGAATTTTGATTATAAATTGAAATCCGAAACAGTGATTGGCGGAGGTTGTTTTCCCAAGATAAGCAAAGCAGAATTGGTGCTATTTGAAATTCTGAGCAATGTAAACAATTTTATTACCTTCTCAGTCCTTAAGTATGAACATAAATTTTTATAGTTTCTTATTTTAGTGGCCATCACAACCCCTTTCCGGGTTATGGCCTGCGTGCGCCTTGTGCAGTTGTTCACACCAAAAGATGATATGCGGTCCTCAATGTGGTCTTTTCAGCGGAGACATGGTCTCCCTCTTCGCCGTCGACTTTCAATTACAGCGTCGAACACTTTTTTCACCGTAACTTCATTGCTCATACGGGAGACACGCCCCAAAGCCAGCATAGTCGCGGGATGTTAAAATTTATAGATCCTTTAGTTTTTATTCAATTTTCTGGATTTAAAGAAAAATAATCAAAGTTAATGTCAAAAAACAGTTCTGCACTCAATAGAATGAAAAACGACTATAAAACCAAGCACTCAATCTCAATTGTTACTATTTTTCTTCTTAGGTATGTTGAACATAACTTCTGATCAAAAAAATACCCGAAATTTTTTTAATAAAATAAAAACGAATCAATCTTTCATTGGTATTCATTAACACATACATACATATATACTAGTACACATGTTCTAATATGTTTTCAATCTTGGAAACACTGATGGGCAGAGTTTTGAAGCTTTTAGCTTCATTTGCAAATTCTCCTTCACTGCCTCAATCGTATCGAAAAGCTTACCGCGAAGTGGTAATTTGAGTCGCAGGAATAGCAAAAAGTCACAAGGAATCATTTCTAAACTGACGGAACGGTATGAACGATGGTTTTGGTCAAATACTCGCGTGCGAGGTGAGATGGTGACGAGTTGATGAGTTGTTTTAAGAACCGCGAATTTATTGACAATTGTAGGTATTTGGGGCGAACATTTCCTCTCAAACGTTTGTTTGAAATATAAGTTCAACTCTTTACTTAAATAAATTCGACATTGTGAAATTCGCAGTACACAACTGACTGACTGTTTAATAGTGTCTGACGTAAGGTTAGTTTTTGACCGAAGCAGAATATTCGGCATAACTGAAATATGATCGAATAATAATACAAATTCTTTTGAGGAAAAAACTGATCAAATTAAGACCTTCTTTATTTATTGAATTCTTTGGTTCATCTTGGAAATAATAAAAGAATATACATATGTATCAGGTGTACAACTTTGCTTCCGCCGTTTTTTTTCAAAATTAAAAGCTTTATTGCGAAAAAGTTCTTACAGATGTATTATTCAAAGTATTGTCCGTCGCTAGCGACAACTTTCTCCCATCTTTCCGGCAATTTTCGGATCCCGGCTCGAAAAAGGAGTCCTCTTTTGACGCTATCCATGAAGCAATCCATTTTTCCAATTCTTCGAAGGATTGAAAATGTTGATCTGCCAGGCCGTGTGCCATCGAACGGAATAGTGGAAGTCAGAAGGGGCGACATCTGGGGAATACGGCGGGTGGGGCAAGACTTCCCATTTCAGCGTTTCCAGGTACTTTTTGACCACTTTTGCGACGTGAGGCCGAGCATTGTCGTGTTGGAGGATGACTTTGTCATGTCGAAATCACCATTTTGAAAACGTTGAAACCACTCCCGACACGTTCTTTCACTCAGAGCAGCATCACCGTAAGTTTCTGAGAGCATTCGATGCGCTTCAGCTGCATTTTTTTTCGAATTGTAACAGAAAAGTAAAACTTCCCGCAAATGGCGAGAATTGGGCACATAAACGGACATTTTCGAGCGTGAATAATACGAAAACAAGAACAACTGTCACTGAAACGGCGATGACAATTCGTTAGGCACTGTCCACACTCACTTTAAAGGCATTACCATCTATGTATTTCAACCAGCCTCAGCCGGTACAGCCACCTATCGGAAAACGGCGGAAGCAAAGTTGTACACCTGATATAATATATTAGTGTATATTAGTATATATAATATGGTGTATATATGAATACAGTAGCGGATTCAGGGGGGGAAGGGTCGACTTTAAAACTATATAGAAATTAAAAGACATTTTTTGACATTTTAAGAATACTAAAGAATTACTTTTTGAAACCCCCCCAAATAACCCAACAAAAAATTTGAAACTATCCCAAATGCGCGTTTTTCAATTGTAAATTGCGGGATCAAAAAGGTGCTCCTTGCAAATTTCAATAAAGTCCTCTATTTTCAGTTACGAACTATGAACGTAGAGAAAGTTTAAACAAAAATCATTAATGTAGAAAAATCGAGTCTTTATTATGATTTTTTCTCCTTACTAACAGTTCAAGATTAATTTATTGCTTGTTTTTGGTATTACCCGAAATTTGTCTGCCAAGTCCTTTGAATTCTTCAACGATCCAGAAACAAAGTCCTTTCATAATTTACTGCCAATGCGGGAACTTCCAATTATCCACTCAAAGTTATAATTGCATTTGAACTTAGTTTAAGGTAATCAAGTCGACACAGACGATTTTGAAGCTGCACAAATTAATTTCCTGCTAATTTTCCACAATTAATCGATTTTATGGGAATTCACTAATTGGTGTTTTGGGCGGCGTTCTTATGCAATGCAAAGGAAATCTCTCTTTCAGTGTTGCCTTTGCCCAAAAATAATCTTCTGTAAGTGAATGAGTGGGTTCCGTTATGCCAGCGACGCCAGCGGGGGTTAATTTTAATATTCGCTAATGAGAATTTTGATTTTTCACTTTTGTGAAAATCATAAATTCCATAAATTGCAGACCTAATAGCTTTTGCTGCTGCTTTTGTTGTTGGTGTTGTGCAACTCACCTCTGATTACATACATTCGGAGGGGACTGTAGGTGGTTTGGATGGTGGAGTTCGTTTTCCTTCAACTTACGCAATTTCAGTTTTATTTAATTACGAGCTTATTAAACTTTCGTTTATTGCGCGTTCCACGCATTTTCACTTTGTGCAGCCGATTGACAGCCGGCGTGGGCTCGCTCACCATTGGCTGCCTTAATGTTGTTGGTATCGATGGCGGTGGCTGTGGCTGTGCGTACATGATTGTTATTGTTATTGTAGTTGTTTTGATGGAATGGAATTTGGGGCAAGTTGATTTGGATTTTCGTATTCTGTTTGTTATTGCGATTGTTGTTGGTATTGTTGTTGTGTTGTTGTGGTTTCGGTACGCATTTGTCGGCCCATGGACCGAAATGCCACCACGCAAAACTTCTTTATTGAATTTGGGCTTTGCTGGGCCGCTGTTTATGTATGCGTTTCGTGTGTGTGTGTGTGTGTGTGTGTGTGTATGTATGTGTGTTTATGCTGCTCGGGCGCACTCCGAATTCGACTTTGAGGTTGAGTTTGGGTTCGGTTAAGTTTCTGATGGCAACTGATTGTGTATCAATTAAGTGAGCTTCTTTGGCGCGGCGACAGAAAACTAACAGAAAATCGATAAAATCCAATAAAGTTCGAGTGTGTCTGCATGATTGAGAGTACAATGAGTAGTAGCGAAAAGTAGCGAGCTGAGTGTGAGTGTGAGCCTGGGATAGCGGCATCATAGGCCACATGCATGGCTGGTTTATTTACAAACAATACATTTGCCAATTGCTTCTGCCCCCGAGATCACCCCAAGATTTCACATGCTGTCTTTGAGCGACTTAAGTCAATTTTAAGCAAAAATATTCAATATCTGCTGGTCTCTTCTTGCTCTGTGTGATGCACAAAGCAAGCAACAGGCGGCTAATCAGTTCAGCTGCTCGCCATTGTTTGTTGCAAATAGCGCAGAGTTGCCAGATCAGGAGGTTTCCTTCTAAATTTAGGAGATTCTTGATCTTTGAGGAGAATTTTCAGGAGGAAGAATTGTTTGGGACAAAGTTTAGGAGATTAATATTTTATGTTAGTAGATTTTCGGATCCTTAGTGGATTTTTGGGAGATTTTCGGATAACGAAGTATTGGTTAACGAAGTATTCGAAACACTGCCAACAAAACATATTTTGGCATTTATTTTGATAGTCTAAGCACCAGATTGTGTTAAAAATATTGAAGCTTGCAAAATGTTAGCTCGTTTTATTTAATTCAATTATTTAATGTTTTGTTTTTGTTACGCTTTTGATTTTAAATAATATAAATAAATTAATTAATTAATAAATAAAAAAATGCTATAAAAAGTAATGATATATAAATAATATAAGTATATTTTTATTTTTTATGAAAAGTTTAATTCCTTTAAAAAATATCTTAAAAAAAATTTCAGGATTTTTTTGAAATTTAGGAGAAAGTAATTTCAGGTATCTGGCAACACTGATTCATTTGGGGTATTCACGATGTGGTGTGATTGGTCTTCTGTCGAGTATTTTTTTGTTAGCAGTAGGAATTCGGTTTTAAGGGTTGATTTCTATACCATGCGCCTATGAAACCGGTAATTATTTTTGAAAAAACACGTTTATTGTGAAGAAATGATTACAATTTTATTCTTCAAAGTAATGGCCATCGATAGCTACACATTTTTCCCATCTCTCAGGCAATTTATGGATGCCTCGCCAAAAAAATGTTTCGTCTTTTGCCTGAAACCAATCATCGATCCATTTTTTGACTTCTGCGTGAGAATTGAAGCGCCGTTCCGTTAATGCGTGGCCCATCGATGCGAACATGTGATAATCCGAAGGCGCCAAGTCTGGTGAGTAAGCCCCATGAGCAAGAGCTTCCCAGTTGTACGATGCAACCAATTCTTTGGTGGCTCTAGTGCGGTGTGGTGGTGCGTTGTCATCGAGGAAAATCACTTTGTGTTGCCTGGCTTCATATTCTGGGCGTTTTTGGCGTATAGCACGGTTCAAATCGGCCAATTGTTGTTGGTAACGTTCACCGTTAACCGTTTCACCAGGTTTGAGAAAGCGTTTTTCTTCAAATGGTAACACAAAATTAATTGTGTCCGCAAATCGTAATTTGTAGGCACGTAATCCGACATTTTCCGGAGCGTCAAACAATGCGTTGTTGGATGAAACTTGACAAATTGTGAACTGAATATTGTTGACATATGACAGAAGAAGTAAACATGACATTTGGTACGGTTCCGAAGTTTATAAATATTCGGCTATTTACCGCTAGATGTCGTTACCGGTATACATTTCTTCTATTATCTGAACCAGCTATAATGCAGAGTTAATGTTGATCATTTGAAACAATTTTCGAACATTTTTATTCTTCACTAAATTTTTTCAAATATGTTGAACACTAGAAATACCGCAAGGTTTCCCATACATACAAAGATTACATATAACCGCTGATATCTCAAAAAATACACATCGAATTTTGCTATTTTTTCACAAACTAAATGAAAAATATATGTGCAAAACTTTTCACGATAAAATAATAAGTCACTAAAGCAAAAGCTAATAGAAATACTAAAGAAAATATAAGTATTTAAAAATTAAAGACTGTCAAAATGAACGAAAAATGGAGATTGGAATAGATACCAACTTCCTCCATAGCATTGATACAGAACATAAAATCTGTTTATCACAACGTTCGTATGGAGGCAGTGAATTTTACCAGTACATGACCACCGACCACAATTGTTGCCTTAGCCAAAGTTTGAACTATTTTTATTTTGAAAGCATCAAAACCAGATCAGTTGGCATCAGTGCTCCAAAAAATGTATTTATTAGCAGTTTTCTTAATTTTTCTATGTGCCTTTAACAATAATTTTAGATAAAATAAATAAATTACTAAACATTGCTATTTCTTTTAAAATGATTTAAAAAAAATTCAATGGATTTAGACGAACTTTTAATAGACAAAGTGAGCTCATGATTTCCAGTTTGTGATTAGGCCCACTGTATGTTTGTGATGTTGTTGTTCTCGTTTTCATTGTAAAGAAGTAGTCGACTGAACGAAAACTTCGATCAATAATCTTGTAGTCATATAGTCGTATCGCGGTCATCTTCAATGTGTTCAGGCCACTTATGTTCGCCTTTATGCATCATTTGTCACCATCAACAAAGGATTTCTTTTTCCCGGAAACTCTTAAGCATTTCATTTGTGTTCAGTTATTGGCAAAGAGAAATATTTTTTCTTGACGCTAAAACTTTTCGCAGCGCCTTACAAACTCATTTACAAATATTTAAGCTTATAACTTGTATCAAAGTTTCCGTTGCAAGTTTGCCAACTAAGATTTTTCACTGCAATTTCTTTTCGCTTTCGATTTGTGTTTGTTATGTATTCGCTTTTTTCGCTGGAAGAGTGCAAATTTGTTTTTTATGGTTGCGTGCATTTTTCTATTTCTGCACGAGCTCAAGTTTGTTGCTGCTTTTGTTAGTGCGCAAGAAGTTTGTTGTGCTTTCTAGCATAAAGGAAAACTGCACAGAGAATGCAAAACTGTTATTGTGTGATATAATGTACAGGATTATGCAGTACGGAGAGAGCAACAGAGTTGCCATCTGTGTTGGCCAGAGCAAGGAAGTTTGCAATTTCAGGTGAAAAGTTTTGCTATTCGTTACTAACAATGTTAAAAAGCTGAATGAAGGTGAAATATGGGCGCAGAGATGCTTTGCTGAAATTCATAAAGAATTTGTTAATAAAAATGCAAAGATGACTGAGTGAGAAAAAACAACAAATGGGTGTTGGTCCGATTCTTTATAGGTCAAAATAAATGAGCTTTTAAATTGCAGCTTCATAAAAATGTATCACTTTAAAAGGCGCTAGACGTGTATAACGAAAAATTTTCTTTTAAATAAAATATTTGTTAAGACCTTTTTTAATTTTTACTTACTTTTCTTAATTTTTTCTAATTCCAGCGTATTGCAACATTCAAAATCGCTCTTTCCAAATACGAGGTGTGATAGGTCAGTAATTTTTTTAAATAAAATATATATTTTTTTCAGTCAGAAAACTGTTTATTTTTCGACATAGTCACCCTTTAGCTCGATAAATTTAATTTAAAATTTTTTTTAATTATCTATCACTTTCAAATAATAGCTTTTTTAAGGTCCTTTACACTAGAAAGACCGCAAGTTTTCCATACTTACAAATAATTACATATTATAGCCGCTGATATTTTGAATAGTACACATCGCGTTTGACTAATTTTTCACAAAATAAATTTTTTAAAAATTAAAAAATTTTTCATGATCAAAAAATAAAAGTCTGCAAAGCAAAAGTTGATAGAAATACTAAAAAAATTCAAATATTTAATGAAAAACCGTCAAAATGGCCGCAATGATCTTTCTAGTGATCCTTAGCCTATTTTAAGGCGTTTGTTTCAAATTGAAATTTTCATGAATGACCTCATTTGTTGACCCAAATCTTTTACCTCCAAGTTATTTATTCAGGTTTGGAAGCAAAAAATAGTTCCAAGGACCTAAGTCCAAAGAAAAATCTGGTGGTGGTAGCAACTCGTAGCCCAACTAATGGAATTTGCCTTGGCAACTATACACGTGGGATCCATTATGGTGGGAGAATACTTTTTCTTCGACAAATGCGATCGGTTTGGCTTCAAATTTGTGCATTTTTTGCGCAGCGCAACGTGGCGTATGAGTGTCATTTATTTATATTAATATTACAATTAAATGACACTCATACGCCACGTTGCGCTGTGCAAAAAAATGCACAAATCGCAATTACACAGTTTGAATGCATTTGTTTTGGATTGGTGTCTTAAGCAAATTTGTTGGTCGTTAAAATATCTGCAAACTTGCCGAAGACAGTAAAGCGATATTCGGAACGATTTAGGACCTTTTAGCATTTGAAAATGAGTAAACTTCAAAGTCGGATTTCTCTAGAGCCAATCCAGCCAAACGGCTGGTGGATCTCAACTCAGTATATCTATAGAAAAGTCACCCAGTAGGTCTCCCCATGTCTAAATTTTGGACTTGCACGGTGTTATTGGCGGATTCACCTTAGCCTTTTTTGTTCTTTGGTCTATGATGTGTTGTGATAGAGTGGCAGTGGGCAGCATAATGTGTCCTTGCACTGAGTTAATCAGGATACTCAAAAACTACAATCACTTCCTCTCTGGTTGCCCAAAAAACTACGAGATCGAACAGTTGACAAACGAAAACGCAAACAATTTTTTGTGTACTTTCGATTGAACATTTTGGGTAACCATGCATTTTTAATTAAAGTATGCAAAATTCCCAATTCCAATTACTAAACTTGTTTTCTGCACTCTCTCATTAAATCCCTGTCAACACTTCATTAATTATCCAACTCGATAAATGAGGCTACAGACGAGTGTCGCAAACAGCGTTTGCAGCGTTTCTCCGAAGCGTGCGCCAAGCAAATGTTTGTGTCACTGCCAGTGTTGCCAGCATGCTGAAATGTCATTTGGCGCAGCAAAGTGATAAACAAAGATAACTAAAAGAGTTTTCGTTTTTAAATTAAAGTTTTATAATCACGCTGCCGGGCTGTCAAAGAGGCCGAGTTGGCGGCGCAATGCAATGCAATCAAAGAGGCGCAGAGCTGGCGGGGCGACAGCAACTAGTGGCAGGAACTTTACTAAATTATGGTACATACATACACGTACATACTGATCTACCCACACAAATACAGAATGAGAGAATGCAGCACCATGCAAATGATGTGGTCTGTGGAATTGCCATTTAATGAAAAGTCTAATGAAAATTTAATTCTCGACAAATTCTGCTTTAAATTCATCAATGCTTGAAAATGAAGAAAATGAAATCAAATAAATCAAATACTGGTGAACTTATTTTGTGTTTAGTTGGTTGTGTGAGGGGAACAAGTTGAGCATGTAAAAAGTCGAAAAAAGTTGAAACCATCTGCAAAAGAAAAGTGGAGTGAAGAGGCAAAGAAGCATTGAACTTTTACAAAAGCGTTGACAAATATTTTAAGTCGATTGAACTTTTGTCTCCACAGCCGACTACTTGGCTGATTGCCATTTGTCGCCATGTGGCTGACAAAGTCAAAGTCACTGTCTGCAACTGGTGGCACACATCTTAACAATGGCCCAGACAGGTCAGTGCCGTTGTCTCCGGTCGAATGGAGGCCATTTCATTTGTCTCGTTTTCACTCTTTTCCTCTGAGTGCCGAGTTGAATGAAAATGAATAAGCACAATAAAACTGAAAATAATTAAAATCGACCGCAGTCGGTGTAAACGCTTTTCTTGCTATAACCTTGAATGGCTGTTAATTGGCTTTATTTGCGTTTTCGATTGCATGGCTGAATATTTCGAAATTAATTTTACATAATTTGAATTTTCTTGCAGCATAACTTTGCATACAAAACAGCTGAAAATTTGCGCACAATTTAAGCGCGTTTTGATGCTCACTTGTTGCCGCCGTCGGGCGCATGTGAGCTCTCTAATTTCAATTCCAATACACACACACAGACACACCTACGTATAAATACACATGTGTGCGTAAGCTGTGACTGCCTGCAGTCTGCCTGGGTCGTGTGAACTTGACGCTGCCACCTTCTTCCATTTTCATCCGCTCCGGGACTATCGCTGACATTCGCATATGACAGTCTAAGTATGGTATGTGACATTGGGCGCTCTAGCGAAGTGAGAACGGTCGCGCAGACAATCGGGAGCGCAGACAGTCTGATGCGGCTGGTGGACAAGGCAGCCAGTCACTCAGACTGTAAGCAGACATTTCGACTTGAGTTTTTTTTGTGATCAGGTACGCAAAAATGCGATTGGGTACATTTTGGTATTTTAGCAAAGCGTATTTCATGGGAGTCTCAAGTGTATTGAAAATTGGCATTCAAACGTTTAAAGTTTTGACGTTTGGCTTAAATCGAACTAAATTAATGTGGCTCAGATTTTACAACTTTGAAATATTTACTATATGTTTTTATATTTGAATTGTTAGTGAAGTGTTTTTTGATAAATTTTAAGCAATTTTTTACCAAGCTGTTAATTTGTAATTTTATATCAGGGAGATAGGAAGATTCATACTGCAGTCCTCGTGAATTCTAATGCGAGAGTAGTTTGATAAGTTACTTCTCTTCGTAGTAATTTTAAATGCAATTTTCCCTGTCAATTACCAACCTTGGCCCATCCAAATGTTGATAAATGAATATGAATATGTAATACTTATACACTCGATACATATATCAAAACGTCTACGGCTTACCAGTAGACTAGACCAATTTGTGTTGTAAGTCAAAGTATCCACCAGAAAAGCTTATTTTATACAAAAAAAGGAAAACAGAATACATTTTCCATACATAATTCTTGCTTATTAGACATGATTAAGTGCACGATTTTTCAATTTCGATGCTCCGCAACCTCTTATTTTATGTGGTTTGGTGAAAAAGCGCATGAGCCAAAAAATTTTAGGGTTAGAGTGGGTCTAAACGGCGTCGCATTGAGGTTAAAGTTCACAAAAAAATCGAAAAAATGCTCCACAGCTGGTCAGAAGTTGCTCTTAGAGGGTTAACATCTATGACTGACCCTCACTATTTTTCTCTACTGAACATTTATTTCAAACATATTTATACCCCATCTGCAACCCTTAATGGGGCTCCCATACAAAATGGTCGTTTTTACACAATAGGCTCCAACTGCTCCCATGTTGGCCCCAGATGTGTCAAATGTATTACCGACAACCATTTATTTTCCCTTCCGAATGTTTCTTCCAAACATACCCGCCCGCTGTCTCCAAGTCTTAAAGGGGCTGCCATACAAAATTGGCCATTTTCTATACCATTGCAACGCAATGCATTGGCTCCCCACTTGTAAATGTAGTAGTTAAGTAAGCGAGAAAACATCGTATCTCGGAAACTACTGAACCGATTTAAATGATTTAATCAGCGATCGCCAACATTCTTGAGTACAAAAAATACAAAATTAATTAAGTTTCAGAAATTCATCAACAGAGGGCGTCTCCCATACGATCGGAGTTGAGAGGTTGTCAACTCTTAGGTTTCTACAAAGCAATAATACAAAAAATATAGAAATGCGTATCTCCTTCAAATTTTAAAGTCCTTTTAAAGATTGAATTAGTAAATTAAATCTGAGTATGCCAGGTTACTGCGAATGACCTCTAGTTTCACGCCTGTATCCACATTTGAATGAGTCAGGACAAACGTGGTTTTTTGTCGCACAGTGTAAAATTTTAACCCTTTCAGTAACAATGTCCAATATATTGGACTACAGCCCAAACAATTCATACAGCCCGGTTTATTTTCATGTCGGAAAGGGTTAAGCATACATTTACGTCATTAACTTTGTGTTTGATTAAAAAAAAGGATTAACATGTGTTCATTAAGCTTTTTTTTGGCGCAAGGTTGCTGAGGCTGTAGTCATCACAACTAAATAGGCACCTCACATATTAGGTACATAAATATTTTGAAAAATCTATACGTGCAATGGGTGCCATGAAAATTCAACCAAAATCCGAATGAGTTTTTTTGCCATTTAGTAACCGTGGAAAAAACATGAGGACATCACAACGAACTAGAGACCAAGGAAAGGTCAAAACTATGGACATGCCCAGGTGAACGTTAGCAAAGATGGTCAAGTTGGTTGGACAATGCAGTAATAGCGGCAATTGGAATGCACATCGATTACCTTGAAAACAGTAGATAGATATATTAATTATGGGTTAGTTGCACTGGAAAGATGATGATGATGTACTTCCTGAAAATTGTAGAGATCTGAAAAGAGGTAGAGCGATCTTCGCAAAACACACAAATTTGACGAAGAAACCAGTGCTCGCAAAGTCGCCATGGCAAAAATTCATAATTTGGACTTTGAACTGATCCTCTACCCAATATTTTCTCAGATTTGGACCCCTGCAACTTCAAAACTGAAGCAATGTCTTGGAAGTAGAAGATTTGGATCAACTTAAGGGTTCATCACTGAATCAAATGCCTTTTTGAGGATCTTGAGAAAACCTATTATTTGAAAGTGATAAAAAAATTGATAAAATGGTTGACTTCATGTATTGAGCTAGAAAGAAACTATGTTGACAAAAAAACGCCTTTTTGCCGAAAAAATATCTTTTATTCAAAAAAGCGTCTACTTATCAAATAACTTTGATTCATCAATATTATCTCTTTGTGTGTAGCAGAGCTTTTTCAGTAGAACGCTGCAACTTCAACTTAACCTTCATTAGCAATTTTTCATACTATAGTATTATTAGGTCAAACGGTTTCTAAAAATAAAATGTATTGTAATTTTAATTAATATAATTTAATTTTAGCTAAAAACTTGTTATGTTTTCTCTTCATAACAGAAGTTTAGGTTGTGCGTTCTCACATTTCTGTCGTTTCGTTGTTGTTAAGTTTTTTCATACTATACAACGCATATTACAAAAAATCATATTCCGAGAAATTTTTTTCCAATTTTAAAGTTTCTTATTCGTTACTCTTTGAGCGATTTTTGCCATTTGTAGCGCAAACTTTAGTAATTTTAATTGAGTGGTTGCTTTTTGGACGATTTCGTGGAAAGTGTTTAACAGAGCGGCTGTAAAGGGTTGGAGGGTTAAATATTTATGTTATATTAATGCTTATATATATAAATATGTATTTATATATTTATTGAACTATCGAATATGATTTTAAATGGTAATTTAATTTAATTTAATTTTTGCGTTCTCACATTTCTCTCATTCTTGTTAAGTTTTTTCAAACGATGCAAAAAACCTTGTTCCGAGAAATTTGTTCCTATTATAAAATTTCTTATTCGTTACTCTTTGAGAGATTTGTATCATTTGTAGCGCAAAATGTTTGCATGTAATTTTAGTCATTTTAATTGATTGATTGCTTTTTGCAACGATTTCGTGGTAAGCGTTCAACAGTGGAGCTGTTATGGTGTTCAGTGGCGTACGACAAAGGTTTGGGTATTAAAACCCATTAAAATATGTATTTGTTAAAAAAAATTGGGGTCAAATATGATTTTAAATGGTAAATTTAGGTTTTACGTTCTCACATTTCTGACACAACTCGTATGTGAAAAAATCATATCTGAGAAATTTTAAAATTTTCGAATGGCTTCTCTTCCCTCAATTTTGTCATTCCTTGCGTAAAATTCTTGCAATATTAGTCATTTTAATTGATTGATTGCTTTCAGCAACGATTTCGTGGTAAACGTTTAACAGTGGAGCTGTTATGGTGTTCAGTGACGTATGCCAAAAGTTTGGGGATTAAAACCCTCCAAAATATTTGTTGGGCAAACAATTTGGGGCTGTCAAATATGATATTTGGGTCAGAAATTTAATACAAAAGCCTCTGAATATGAAATGCTGTGTGCATCACTGATGGGGTTGCAGCTAACTTTTTTCATTTTGTCACTTTGTAATTTGTCATCATTTTGTCATTTTGTCATTACTCCTGTGGGTTTCCAAAGATCATCATATCTCAGCTATGATATCTCAGAAAATTGTTATAAATTTCATACAAAGATTTAAATCAAGAAGTCACATTTATGGCAATGTATCCAAATTCAATGCAATCGAATGCTTGCATTTCTTTATTTTTGTTTTTGAATCCATTTCTAGAAGAAAAACCTTTTGCCTTGAAATCTTAACTAAAACAAAATCATTAACTCTCTGATTAGTCTCAGATTAAGACTTTTTTTAAGACATGTAAACAGCTCGTTTTTCATTGCCTACAAATGAAGCGCAGTTTTAGCTCATCTGTCAATTAATCGATGGTTTAGCCAACATGGCAACAGTCAACCAGACAGCCGCCAATTCCCTAATGGCATTAACCAGTCATGAAATCCTGTGTCTGTGTGAATCGCTGCAATGATAATGAAACTGAAATGGGAAAAGTGGAACCTTGCAAACGCTTCGCAGTAATCTTGTTGCTACTTATTGCTGTGGGTTGTCTAATAGCTGTCGAGGCTTTTCAAATTTGTTCTCTTTGGTTGTGTTTGTGCAATTAAAGCGGCTGCCAAAACAGCACAGTTGGCAAGCCAACGTTAGATAAAATTAATGTCTGCACACACACAAACAATCATGTTTGTGTTCGTGTATGTGTGTGTGTTTGTATGGGTTTCGTAGCATTAATTAACTTCGTTAGACAAAGCGCTAAGGCGGCAACCTAAAAAGGTAAAGCGCACCTCACTCTTTGGCACAGGTTTTCGGCGTTGTTGTTTGGCTGCTGGTAGCAATTTTAGCGCTCATTAAGGTTGCACGCTTAAGACACATTATTTGTAATAACGAGCTAAGGAAGTATTTTTGCATTGAGCCACAGCAACAATTCCGTTTCTTTTATTTGCTGCCAAAATTTGAACGGCCTCATTATTCGCCTCAGTCCTGGGCGTGGCCCGAGTGCCGAGCGTGTTCCAAACAGAGCGAATTTGTATTTCTATTTGCGGCTGCTGTTTGTTAATAATGAACGGTCTCCAGGTGTGTTGTGTGGAATTACCAAAAAAAAAAATATATAAATATATTTTTATGTATAAAATTCCGCAATATTGGCAACGTGCGTTGGGCATTTGTTGCGCTCGTTTACTAATTGAATTTCAGGCAGGCAGTAAATTTGAAATTTGATTTGATTTGCGTGATATTGTTGGGTGTTCTCGGAATGGCGCCGCGAAGCACCGCCGCGTAGGAAGTCGCAGCCCATGCGGCAACAACAGTTTCTTTGTCTTTGATTGTTGAAAAGCGACGCAATTTGGCAATATTCGAGTGATTGAGATTACGTTTGAGCGACTGTGAGACGGGGACATGCAGAGACGTCTGATTCGTTGAAATTAACAGCAACCACATAAATGCAATATTTGCCAATCGCAGCTGGTACATGTGGAAAATCACGCACGGCAGCTGAGTTTGTGTGGGTTGCGCGTGTAACACGTTATTGCCCTTTGTTGCTGTTGCTGTTGCTGCACGATACAAGAATTGACGATAAAGCAATTTCGTAAATTAGCTGTCTCCGCCGGCAACAGGAAAGTGATTTGAGCGCCGCGCATCCGGTGCAATCGCTGAACGTCAGCACTCATTGCTCCACGCGGCGTTCGGTGCGTATGAGTGATTTTAATTGCATTGAGTGCGAGTATTTTTGTCTCGGTTACGCATTGGGTATGTTATGGCTGCTGTTCCTTGCATCATCACACGCCATATTTGCTACTCTGCCACATCCGCTTCCTTATCAAAGCATTTTATGCTTTGCATACCAGCGCGCCTCAAGCAAAGGCAGCATTTACATACATTTCCACGCTCGTACAGCACTTCCGTTTCCGTTTGTCTGGTGTGGGTTCTATTTTAAATATTTCACATTAATTTCGACAAATTTGGCAATTTCAGAATAATTTTTGTCCCACATTTGTTTGATTTGTTGCAATGCTTTGATTTGTTTTAAATCAGTAAAATCGAATGCGTGGGTAAAGCTTTTGCAGAACTTCCACCTAAATATACATGTTTAGCTATTTTTAGCAGATTTTTTAAGAAATTGTGCTCTATACTCCAACGCTGTGTTGATATTTTTATTTGGATAATTTTGTAATTTGTTACATTTCCGTAAGGATCAAACAGCACAGATTGCAAATAGATGCTATGTTGTGCTATGTTGTCTGCAATATAGTTTAATGTCCCATCGTATTGACGAAAGAGTTCAGTGTTTACTCACTGAGACAAGTGGTTGAATCAGATATCAAACATTAACGCTTTAATACACTGATGAGTTGGTAATAAACCAGTACTTAATTTAATAATTTAAGACTCCATTTAATTAGTTTCATAGCTCTTTTTGATCGTTGTTTTAAGCCTTTTCTACTCTACTTCTCTGAGCTAAGTGTCTGAAAGAGTGAATTTAATGAGTTTATTTCTCGACTTCTCTTCAAATTTTTAGTTCCAGTCGTAACAAATGTTTTAGTAATTTGTACAGGGTGACGCAAAAGTTGTCACCCAGTGTTGTTTGGTTCTTAAATTAATGATAATAATTAAAAATAATAACTTTTTAGGAGAGGGTCAAAGTTTCCCCTTTTTGCACACATTCTTATGGTGAATCGGCCTACGAAAACCATGTAACCTCACATTTTAGGTATATGATGTGTTCAGCAATTTGATGTAAAATACTACGAAGAACATTGTTGTGGAGCATTTTAACCCTGTAGCTCCTATTTGTATGGGTCAATTTGACCATTTTTCTCTAAAATGCCATAAATGTTCTGTAAAACAGCACTTTTTAAGGACGAAATGTACCACGAAAATATTCGCCATAAAATTTTACCATAAGTCTCTGAATACATCAAAGCTCAGAAATTGACTTGAACGCCAGAAATAAGTCAAAACTGAAAATGTGTTTTTGTGTTTATTTCGTACTTATTCAAAATTGGTACTCAAATATCCTATAAAACTTGATTTTTCAGGGTAACTGTGTATTGGAAAAATGTTGAACACAAAATTTCACTATAAGTCACCGTAAAAAGAGAGCTCTAGATATAATATATTGTAACGATGAGGCACTCTGTGCTGTGCTATGCATGAATGAATGAATGCAAAGGGGAAACATGCAGTAGTAAGAGTAGTAGTCTAAAGTCGTAACAAGTGTAAATTTTGTAAATAAAGCGATTGTTGGTTTCTGACTGCGTTTTGCGCTGAGTAATTGAAGTGGTTTTATTTTCAAGCACAATCCAAAACGAACTTAGAGAAGGCATTTTCGTAACAATATATAGAAATATAACATAACAATAAATACAACAAATTTAGTTTCAATTGAATAAGCTGTTTTTATGTCAGAACCAAGCAAAACACTTCTTGTAATGTGGAATTGTTTTTATTTCTTTGGTCTGACACAATTGTTAAAAAGATTGAAGTTGTTATTGCGCGCTGCAAAATTGTGTAAAAAATATTTAGCGTTTTTTCTAAGATGTGCAGTCAATAATTCGGTGATTTTGATGTCAAGGATGCACCACACTCTGGAAAGTCAACTGTTGAAAAGGTCAATAAAATTATGAAAATGATTGAGTTTCATCATCATGTAAGCACTGTTTGGATTGTCCAGTGGCTTAACATTGCCATAAACCATGTTGTAGCCACTTGAATAAGGTTGGATACAAAAAGAAGCTCAATACATGGACCTCATCGACCGAATTTCCATTTATTAATTGCTGCTGAATCGTAACAAAATCAACCCATTACTGAAACGAATGGTAACTGGTAATGAAAAGTGAATTACTTACGACAACGCCAAGCGAAAACTGTGGAGGTTGAATCACAGTGAGTTGGTGGAAATGGTGGTTAAGCCAGAATTAACAGTCAAGAGGGTTTTGCTGGCTGTTTTTTGGGATTAACAGCATATAATCTACAATGAGCTGCTCTCCTACGGGCAAAATCTTAATTCTTCTCATGGAAGCCATCGCCCAGAAGTGGTCAACTTTGTCCAATAGGACATGAATTGTGTTTCATCAGCACAACGCCATGTCACACACATCGATAGAGACTCGCCAGAAGCTCGGCTAGTTTGGCTATGAGGTTCTTATTCATTCATCTTATAGTCCAAATCTGTCACCAAGTGATTACTATGTGGTCCTGTCCATGGCGAGCGATTATGATGGTGAACCATTTGAGGCGCATAGGAAAAACTTACGGTCAACGTCAATGGTCAATGGTTATCAAACAAAACGTTTCACATTCAACCCAAATCGAAACATTCTAACTATGATAAATGATGCCTTAAATTTGTGAAACAAACAATTTACTTTTCTTTACGAACCCTTATTTATTATACTAAAAGTGCAACAAAAATGAAGCATCCTTGAAACTTTGATTAATGCAATTTTTTGTATGGCTTACATGATATGTGGAGCCAAGTAGATCCATTAAGGTTTATGGTTACAGGTTATAAACTTGGTGTTTGATTTATTTATATGTTCTCTGAAAGTCAAAGAATTTATTAGCTTTTGCCATTACGTTAGAAATACAAAAACACATTGGCTTTTGCCTTTTTTAATTGGCGCTACAGCACACAGAAACCAATCTGTTTGAAACCTTTTATTTACGTAATGTGTATAGAGCTAATTTATATCGCAAACACAACATTAGTGCCGGTTACACGTCCTTGATGTATAAATTTTAATTAACAAAACTTTGCTTCGAATGAGAGCAACACAAATGTAGTAAAACTAAATTTGACTATTACCGCCATTTGTCTTCAACTGCTGGCAATGTACATAGTTGTGCAATTTGATTACACAAGTGCCAAGTGCACAGTACACAGTACACAGTATAATTAAAAGTAAAGGGTTTTTCAATAAGAGCGCTACAAAAGTTTTTTTAAATAAAACAAAAACGGTTTTGGATATCAATGAAATTCTTTATTCCTGGCGTCGTTTGCTGTCCCTATCGGTCTACTTTTGTAGCGCTCCTTTTGAAAAACCCGTTAATTTACAATATGCTCACACTCACCAACATCCATTTAACTCATTTACTTAATATGGCTTACGACTTCCGCCCAATTTATTTTCATTGCACGCAGCAAAGTCGCTTCAACCATTCGCATTCGGCGTAAGTAGCCCGTAACAAAGCGTATTTTTTATTTAGCTTAAAATTTAATATATCCGATATCTGGTTGTAATTTCCTCTACTTTAACATTGTATAGTCGGAACAATGCGCAATATCCGGTCTGGCAGCACAATCCCAGCGGAAGTAGGCTT
This sequence comes from Melieria omissa, assembly GCA_963971225.1. Classification (NCBI taxonomy): domain Eukaryota; kingdom Metazoa; phylum Arthropoda; class Insecta; order Diptera; family Ulidiidae; genus Melieria; species Melieria omissa. The sequence continues at coordinate 33,310,545 of OZ020268.1, forward strand.
CGAATGCCATTAGGGACATATCAGTTTTTAAGCATTATTTATCTGGTATGCAGCATTTTATTACATTTGTGTACATACATGTACATACATATGTAAATACATATATAAATACACAAACATCTACAAACACATTCACACATGTGCTGAACAAAGAGAGAAATGCAACACGAGTGCTTCTTCATTCAATATTTTATTACTATTTCTGTGTAATTGTGTGTGTTTTTGTGCTTATCGCAGCTTAATAACTCTATTGAATTTGTAATAAATACCCGCAGAATTTTGTGCGAGTGCTGCTTTTGTCATTTCTAGTGTTAACATTTCGCATTTACTGCTGTAAGCCGAACTAATTGCGGCCGTTGTTGAGCGCCAAGTCAGCGAGGCTCAGTGCTGACAGTGGTAACAAAATAAGCTTTTGACTTCAAAGTGTTGTGTATGCAAAATTTTAATAATTTATTTTAATTTTTACCATAAGCACATTGTAAATAGTTCAGTGGAATTGTGTTTGGATAATTGAAATAAAAAATTTAAATTTGTATTATTTTTTGAAAAATTTCTTACTAAACCCACCAAACAATTCTGTAATTGTTACTATTCACATTTAAATTATTCGAACTGATGTACTATAAAACCTTAGTTTTTTGGTACAAAAACTAATAAATAAATAAAAATAAATAAATAAATAAATGATAAATAAATAAATAAATAACTTCCTAAAGCTCTCACTTTGGCCATTCGAATACGGCAACGTCTTTTAAGCAGATATAACTACTGTAGGAATTTATTTAATTTCTTCCAAAGCTACTTATGCAGCGATTCAGACAAACAGGCAACAATTACTTAAGTCTTTTGTATTCATTACATCAAAATGGGACGCAGACTATGTTTGCTGCCTTAACAGTGTAGCAACCAACTCGCAAGTCAACCTTTTTGGGGAATGGCTTAAAGAGGTATTACTGGCCATTGTGAGGCCGAAGAATACGAGACTGGAAACACAAATCAAATGGATATCCCTCTTTCTTACGTTGGCGTCCTCTTTGCGTCAATCAAACAAAACACAAAGCATTGTTGTGCTGAAGATGTCAACGGAATCTGTGCAGAAGAACACACCTGCAATGTTGTTAGATAAACTTGGCCAACATAAAATAGAAAACAGTGTAAGCGGAGCATCTGGCGAGTTAGTATCGATGTGTGCGTGTGGCCTGGCATTGTGTTGATGAAACACAATTCGACTTCTATTGGCCAAAGCCGGTCGCTTCTGGCCAATTGCTTCCTTGAGACGGTCCAATAGTTGAAAGTACTGGTTTGAATTAAAAGTTAGGCCTTAGGGCAGCAGCTCATAGTAGATTATTCCCTGCTAGGTTCACCCAATACACAGTAAAAGCTTTTTGACCGTTAATTCTGGCTTAACCACCAATTTCACCAGCTCACCGTGATTCAACCTCCACAGTTTTTGCTTGGCGTTGTCGTAAGTAATTATTCACTTTTCATCACCAGTTACCTTCCGTTTCAGTAATGGGTTGATTTTGTAATCCAATAGCCATTCTAATTACTGAAGCCATCAATTGAAAAGTGTTTTGAGCAACAGCAAACAAATAAAAAGTAGGCGGCGGATTTTGGGTGTGAGGCGGCTTTATTTTAGAAAGTTCACATTTGGTTGTGCCTCAACAAGAGTGGTTTTTTGTCGCACGGTGTTATAAAATGTTTATATTTTTTGATATCAGGTGTACAACTTTGCTTCGTTTTTTTCCAAAATTAAAAGCTTTATTGCGAAAAAGTGCTTACAGATGTATTATTCAAAGTATTGTCCGTCGCTAGCGACAACTTTCTCCCATCTTTCCGACAATTTTCGGATCCCGGCTCGAAAAAAGGAGTCCTCTTTTGACGCTATCCATGAAGCAATCCATTTTTCCAATTCTTCGAAGGATTGAAAATGTTGATCTGCCACGCCGTGTGCCATCGAACGGAATAGGTGGAAGTCAGAAGGGGCGACATCTGGGGAATACGGCGGGTGGGGCAAGACTTCCCATTTCAGCGTTTCCAGGTACTTTTTGACCACTTTTGCGACGTGAGGCCGAGCATTGTCGTGTTGGAGGATGACTTTGTCATGTCGCTCTTGATATTTTTAAAACGTTGAAACCACTCCCGACACGTTCTTTCACTCAGAGCAGCATCACCGTAAGTTTCTGAGAGCATTCGATGCGCTTCAGCTGCATTTTTTTTCGAATTGTAACAGAAAAGTAAAACTTCCCGCAAATGGCGAGAATTGGGCACATAAACGGACATTTTCGAGCGTGAATAATACGAAAACAAGAACAACTGTCACTGAAACGGCGATGACAATTCGTTAGGCACTGTCCACACTCACTTTAAAGGCATTACCATCTATGTATTTCAACCAGCCTCAGCCGGTACAGCCACCTATCGGAAAACGGCGGAAGCAAAGTTGTACACCTGATACAAAAAAATGAGTCCACCCGTTTGGGAGCTAAAAAAATAAGGCGCTTTCAAAGAATGATGTTTCTGTTTCCATTTGGAATAAAAATAATAAAGAAATTCTTTTCCATTTTTCGAAAGAGTTTCTCAGCTTTTTTCCATAGTCCCAAAATAAATCATCAAAGTTGGGGCTTTTTTCGGCCCCTAGAGCTATGTTACCCTTTAATAATATTTTCAGTTTGATTTGATTTCAGTCTCTTACTGAACTTTATGGCTACGAGTTATGGCTCTTTGTTGTGCTGACAACAATTTAATTAATAAAATGCATTCAAAGATTGCAAGTGAGTGGAAAAATTGCCCAAGTTAACCAAACAAAAACGCCTAAAAGGCGCCAAAAGAGCCAAAGGAGTGGCAACATGGGCAGTTAAAGGCACTCGGCGCTCACAGGATACTACACACATATGCATATAAATTGCACATTGCTGATATTTGTTGCATTTCCATAGTGCAAGTGTTGCACAGCGCCAGCTGGATGGTTTTTTGGCTTTGTTCCGTGCAGCTCAAACATTGCCACATTTGCAAATATGAAAAAGCAAAGTGCAATATTGTCGAAATTAAATTCGCAATAAGCTCTGCTGAGGCAATAAGGCGTGCACTGTTATTTGCATAAATGCATTTAAATATTTGTGTATCAGAAGTGTTTTTAGTATTTTCCTGCTCATTTTAACTAAAAAAAAGTGACTTTAGTGAAAGGTGCGTTTACTAATGGTCGGTTTTTTTCTACCCTTAATGCATTTTTATTGTTTACACATTTAAAAGCGCGGATAAACAATATAAATTTGTTTTATATTTGATGGTTTTTGCGCACAGGTGAACGATTTTCTCTCGCTCTACAGACTCTGCACACAAATACAACACGTTGCATGACAGCTAATGCAATGTGAGGTTTGCTTTTTTGCATAACATAAATTTGCGCTGCTGTCAGCAATCAATATTTCTGGGAAATTTATAATGCTCTGACCTTTAACTAGAATTTTAGCTATGCAGCGACATTCGAATATTCTTTTTATCAACTAGTGGCGCGCATTTCGAGATGCTGATGACTGGAATTTGTCATCATGAATGCATTTCTCCATTTCACATGTTGTGTGGCACAATTAAAATTAAGCGCTTCAATTGGACCACACGTCGTATGAGGAACAAAGAGATTCGCATGAAAATCTGCGTAATGGAAAGATTTGGCGCGTGGGGTTTCTTCAGAATTGAGTCGACAGCAAGAAGTTGCTCCTTTTTTTGAATGTTCCAATATTCCCAGAAATCTGAACCTTCAGAAGCATAGACAAATAAAACCTCCATCGCTTGGTAGTTGATGCATTGTCTGGTAATTTAGGGACGACTTGTCCCTATTTGAGTTTCGCTTCAAGTTGTGTAACTTTTGAGTGGACAATGGCTAATCTGGTTAAGTTAAAGCGTGTAGAAACGTAATCCTACTGGGAATCGATATTAAACTTCAGATACCAAGCTGCAACTATTTCACTAAACCGCTGTCACTCAGTGATTGATGCAATGCCTGGTAACTCAGGCAGGTTTCAATAGACAATGACTGATTGAATGGGCAATGGTTTAGTTGGGTCATGGTTTGGAAACGCGATTCCACTGGGAATCGATATGAAATGGCAGGTTCCGAGCTCCAACTATATTTTGTTGTTAGTCAAAATAGCCATCAGACTTAACTTAGGGACAACTTGACTTTGAGTTTCGATTCAATTGGGCTACCTTTTGAAAAGGCAAAGACTGCTTGAATGAACCATGGTTTGTTTGGGTCATGCAGAAACGTGATCCTACTGGGAATCGATATGAAAGTGCAGGTACTAAGCCCCAACTATAATTGTCGCCAGTCAAACCAGCAATCGTCATTAAGTGATTGATGCATTGCCTGGTAATTCAGTGACGCCGTGGGTTTGAGTCTCACTTAAACTGGGCCAACTTTTAAATGGATAATGACTGTTTGAATGGACAATGGGTTAGGTGGGTCTGTTGGGTCATGGTTTAGAAACACGATTCCGCTGGAAATTGATATGAAACTGCAGGTACAAAGTACAAAGCAAAGCTACTTCCGGCGCCACAAAATCGACACAAAATATCTTCTTTTCTTCACAAATGTTTTTATTCAGTTGAGAAAGAAGTATATAGTATTAGAAGGAAAATATTTAGAAAGTAATATTTAAATAGTAGTAGAAGAAGTATTCGGCGTTTTTCTGTTCACTTGTCTTTAAATTATCATAATTTTAAAATAGTTTGCTGCATTTGGTAACAATATATTTAATTTTTCTGAACCGTTTTGCCACGACAAGGTGAGTGAAAATTCAGAAAAATATTTATAAATTTAGGTGTTGTTACTTTATTCCAAACAACTCTCGGGAAATGTTTCTTTGCTTGCTTTTTTTTTGGAAATGTTGAAGGGAAAAGATGCTCTTCGCTCTGGTGGATCCATTGCTAAAAAAGTGGTTTAAAGCAGTTTGAAGAGGATCGTTATTTGAGCATTGATGAATCTCCAAGAAAGGTGTCCAAGCCGGTATTGATAACAAATAACTTTTTACTTATTTATAGAGCTGAAAAGCATCGAACACCAAAACCTGATGCCGTTCGATGCAGATGTTAACCTCGAATCACATCTTTCTCGTTCTTTCACTCACCCGTTGGGTTGAGTGTTTTTGCACTAAACTCAATTGTCCGTAGTCGTCAACAGTTCTCGTACTTTATATACTTAACTTCGGATCTAGTAACAGATAACTCTGGCCGACGAAGAAAGTGTTGGCTTCTGTTTAATGCGTACAGAAGGAGCATTCTTTAGTAAAAAAAAAAATCTTTAGTAAAAAAGAGTGGGTTGCAAATATGGTTTCAAAAACTATTGGACTCAAAAATTGTGTACGGAACCGTAAACAAAAAAAATCATTTGTGAGCCTTTGGTGAGACTGGAAGCCTCGAACAATTGATTCGAATCTTTAATGTCACCAATTAATGCGATTAATGTAAGCAATTCATCTTTGTTGATCCGACCAAAACTGAAAGATGGCTAGAATGTTTTTATGCATCCACGGTACAGTCCTGACATTACATCGTCAGATTAGCATTCGTCAGATTTATCTCTCTAACACCCTTTTTATGGGAAAAAATTTACCCCAAAGGAGTCTGCAAAAAGCTCCTGCGCCAATTATTCAATAGTAAAATCCCGAAATTCTATAATAATGTCTTAAACTCTATTATAATGTTTCCATTTAAAAATGGTAGAAGGTTGTTGAAACGAACAAGCAATATTTGAATTAAAAAAAACATGTTTTTTGAAGGGAAGAACATTTTTTTCTAATAAAAGAATATTTTGTATATTTTACCAAGAATCGCCGAATACTTTTAAAATGTTTTCTCTTTTTTGATGCTTTGAAATTGTAATTCCTTTAAAATCTATTGTACCTACAATTTGTAAGCTGACATTGATTTTAGAATATGTTTGCGAAAATATTATTCAATATTCGAAAATGGTTGCCTTGCATTTCGCGTTGCCATAAAGTTGTTGCATAACACATGTTAAACGTTGAATGGTGTAAGCTGCCGCCCACACACACACATGCACACACATACGTGCTGTTGCAGGTATACACAAACAGGTACTTATTTACAAAAATTTGCAACATCACGTTTTGATTATCAGCAACGCGGCACTGCGCTCGATTTGTATGCGGCATGCTTGAGCGACGTGCATGTGCAGCAGCTGTTTGAGACCGGAATGGGGAAATAAATATTGCAGTTATTTCTGAGCAGTTTAATGCCAAATCGGCTTAAGTTTTGCTTTCATCGTAACGTATGCAAGCACTCAAAGCATTTTAGCTGCCAGAGCTGACAATGTAATGCAAGTTTGCATTATATTGCATCTTACTTACGTGTGTGCGTGTGTGTTCTATTTTGGGCACTGTATGCATGCGAATATAATTTCAAGTTCCCAACTTAGAAGCAACAAAACACAACACAAAAGCTTAACAAATTTGCATCTCCATTGGTTCGACAGTTAGTTCATTCGTCCGTTCGTTAGTTAGATCGTATGTAGTTCATTTTCAACTCACTGTGCTCGATGAATGGAACAGTTCTTGAACCTAATACATTTGCTCAAAGTAAGATGCAATTTTATCTGGTTGGTGAGACAGAATTTTTTGAAATTTGGGGTCTAAAAGGGCGAAGCATGGGTTAAGGTGTTGTGTGGAGAAACGCGATTTAATAGTCCTATTGATTTCAAACTTGGAAAACACTTGAACACACTTTAAATAAAAAATAATTCTACATTTATTTTTCAATTTTTCGAAAATATAAATTTTCTGGGGTGTATCAAGAGTTAAGGTTGGTATACGAAAAGACCACAAAAAACCCTAAACCGATTGATCTATTGACTTCAATAAAATGAAATGAAAGCATTTAAATCAAAAACAATTTTACACGTGTTTCTAAAAATTGATTGATTTGAAAATCAAAAGTTAAAAGGATGAACCATGGGTTAAAAAATTGTAAGAAGAAATATAATTTTTGCAAAACTTTAAATTTGGTAAAAGTATTTTTGGTGAGAAATAATTCGACACGTGTTTTTAATTTTTTTTTTGAAAATCAAAATCTAACGGTATGACCCAAGGGTTAAAAGTTTGTAAAAAGAAATATGATTTTTTACTTCTTTTGAAAATAGTTCAAATGTAAAATTATATGATACGTGTTTTTTATTTTTTGAAAACACTGACGGGGCCAACGATGCGTTGAAAGTTCCATATATGAGGGACTGTGGAAATGAATTTATGAGCCTTTTGACTTCAAAATTGTTGAAAGTACTTTTAGCGAGAAAACATTTGGCACGTGTTTTTAATTTTTTTGAGAATCGAAACCAAATGAGGTCAAATATGGGTTAAAAGTTTATATAAAGAAACAAGATTTTATGGGCCTTTTGAGTTCAAATTTGAGTAAAGTACTCTTAGTAAAAAATAATTTGACTCGAGTTTTAATTTTTTCGAAAATCAAAATATAACGGGGTCAAGAATGGGTTAAAACTTTGCATAGGGAAACAAGAATTTATGTGCCAATTGACTTCAAATGTGTTGAAAGCAATTAAAATGTGAAACAATTCGGTACATACTTCTTTTTTTCGAAAATCAAAATCTGACGAGTCAACGACGGGTTAAGAGAATGGACCTATTGTCCATAAACTTGGTGAAAGTACTGCAAATGAAAAATAATTCGACACGTGTCTTTTACATTTTTCGATAATCAATACATTACAGGGTCAACTATAGGTTAAAAGTTGACTTGGAGAAATACGATTTTATAGGCCTTCTGTAAGCACTTAACATGCGCCATAATTCGATACGTGTTTTTCACTTTTTGAAAATCGAAATTCGCGGGGGTGAACTATGGGTTAAGAGTTTGTATGGAGAAACAAGATTTTATGGCCAATTGACTTCAAATGTGATGAAAGCACTCAAAATGTGAAATAATTAATTCGGTAGGTGTTTTGAATTTTTTTTGAAAATCAAAATTTTACGGGGTCAACGGGGTTAAAGGTTTGTAAAAAAACATGAATTAATATACCTATTGTCTTCAAATTTAGTGAAAGTAAAATGTTAAATAATTTTAAACTTGAATAATAATTTGAATGATTTTCACTTTTTGAAAATCGAAATCTGGGGTGAACTATGGGTTAATAGTTTATATGGGCAAACAAGATTTTATGGGCCTTTTGACTTCAAACTTGGTAAAAGTATTCTTTGCAAGAAGTAGTTCAACATGTGTTTTTAATTGTTTTTTTTTAATCGAACTCTAATGGGGTGAACTAAGGGTTACAAGTTTTTATGAATATACGTGATTTCTTACGCCTTTTGACTTCAAACTTAGGGAAAGGACTCTTAGTAAAAAATAATTCGATATGTGTTTTTCATCTTTTTTAAATTAAAATTTGACGGGTCAACAATGGGTTAAAAGTTTGTATGGAGAAACACAATTTTTTGGGCTTTTTGACTTCAAACTTGGTAAGAGTACTCTTAGTAAAAAATAATTCGATACCTGACTTTAATTTTTTTTAAATCAAAATGTAAGGGGTCAACAATGGGTTAAACGTTTGTATGGATAAACGAGAATTTGTTGCGCCAATTGGCTTCAAATGTAATGAAAGCAGTTCAAATGAGAAATGAATACATAAGTTTTTTTTCCATAAAAATCAGACGGGATCAACAAAGGGTTAAGAAGAACTTGATTTATTGGCCTCATTGGCTTCAAACTTGCGTGCAAAGTTGCGTGACCCTGCTAGTGTTGCATACTTTATTAATCGACTGTTCTCGACTGTTTCGCTGTTTCAGTTCGTGCCATCTGCTCACCATTCACTGCAATATACTCAAGTAACATGCGATTTTTTTTCAGAGTACGCTCTCGTCACTATCTCGCTTCTTCTAGCTTCCCACTATGAGCACAAATTACGTCGTAAATGAATTAATGCCAATAAATTTGCGCCAATACTTTTCCCGGCAATATTAACTCATCAACTCAAGTGTCAACTCATCATTGAGCACACGTCACTAATTGCTCACTCAATGATTAATGAGTGTTCAATGCTTAACAAATATTAATTGATGGCAACACACGCCCGCACCGTGGCCGAGGCTTATGGTTCGACGAGTCGAAATGTCAATGCTAATGGCTGCAATGGCGGCTGTAGCCCGATGTCGATGTCGGTCGGATTAGATGCTCGACGCTATCAGCCCCATTAGTTGGCAGCAGTGCCAACGATGCTGTTCAACTACTTGTGGTGCACTGTATGAGTGTGTGTGTGTGTTGCAGCCACATACACAGACACAGCCACAGCCTCAGTGCATTCAAAGCAGTCATGCTTGTTGTGGCTGCAATTGGCAATGAGCTGAAGTGTTGGCAAACAGGTGCGGCAATGCATAGTAAAACTATAAACACACAAACAGAAACGTCCACGGGCTGTCAAGTCACGCTCCGATACAACGACACCGTTGCAGTTGCATTGTTGTTGCAAGCGGCCGTTTGTTTGCATTTTGCATTTTGGCTTTTGTGCGACAATGCTTACAAAGCGTGTTGTCAACGCTGCCCTGAGGACGCGTGTTTTGGCTGACAAAAAGGATTTACGATTTGCATTTGTGAGAACTTTATGTCTGTGACGCGTTTCCGCTGAGGAAAATAATTTCCGGCTTTAAATTGTAAATTCGTTCAAGGCGCACGCAATTTTCAGTCATATTTTCCAGCCGGTGTGCTTCCTTACATCGTTTTATCAGTGAAGAATGTGGAGAGGTTTGTTTTCGCCTTTCGCTCTCGAATATAATTACCCTTTCATGAGTTGGTCTTTGAGCGTCACTCAAGCGTAATGCAATCGCTGAAAGGGATGACTTCGGTATTTGGCATAACGCCGGATGTGGCGAGTAGCTGTTTGTGATTCGAGGTGCCTCAAGCTTAACTTTGTGTTATGCAATATTGGTTGGAATTGAAGTTGGCGACAAGACAAAGAAATTCCAAAAATATAGGGTTTCCTATACTATACTACTATCAAATAAGTTTATAAATTGATGCGGTCTGGCAACTCTTAGCAATATTTTAAATCTCTTACAACCGAAATGCGTAGTTTGGTTCATCATTTCGTACTGGAATGATTTATTATTCAATTAAGCGTTGTTACAAAAAATTTCTTGCTATAATTCCAGTTTCATGTATTCTTTGAGGTTATGTCAAGTCACTAATCATTGACAATGCTAAATTTAAGAGTTCAAGTACAATTTTCGGCCCGAAATGGCCACATTTAAGACCGAATGTGGTCGAAAATTAGGCCCACAAGATGAAATATCAATGCACAAGTAATACTTTAAAATTGTCTTCTGCGTATTTTGGAGCTGCATTTAATTCGCAGCTCACCGTATTATTTTTTAAATTTTATTTATTTATTTTTTTTAATTTTATTTTCCCCTTTTTCGTACAAACGCAAAGTAGACTCTGCATGTATGTGTATGGTCCATGTAGATGGGCCACATTTTGCATTATCATTGGTAGCGTAAGTAAGAGTTATGCGAACAAAGAGCAAAATGCCAAAAGTGCCAAAAAATACCAAATGCAAATGCAAATAAATTAAAGATAATAAAACAAAAATGAAATGATTACAATGACAGCCGTTCTCGACGCCATTGCGGTAATAAATACGGCCGGCGAAAACAAGGCCCCGGCTGCGCGACGATAACGTCGTGTTGGGGCCGACTTCAGATTCGCACGCAGGCAAATGGTGGCCAGCGAAGAATTTATTATGAGACGAGAAACGGGCCGGGCCGGGCCGGGCCGGCCCGTGGCGCGCTGTCAAAGTGCGAAGTTGATAAGAGCGAAAAATAGGCGCACAGAGTTGCTCCTGAATGCGCAACATGCCGCAGTGGCAACAACAATCACAACAAGTACAACAACGATGACAACAGTAACGACACTAAAGAGATAGAAATAAAGCCCACAACAACAGCAACAATTGCTGTTGTAGCAACAACATTGCACCATAGATACGATGAGGATTGCGTCCGCCACGCTAATGCGGCAGCCAAATGCGAAGGGGCATGTGCGCTGTAGGGGAACGGTGATGGTGTGGAGGTGAAGTGCCACTGATAATTTATTTACACCGACGGCCTGTTGTCACCGCTGGCGGTAATTTGCTTGTTAATAAAACCTAAAAGAATTCTACACGTTAATATTAAAATTGTAATGAAGCTGTCACTCAGCTGAAGCAGGAGCCGCAGTAAATTGGCAGCAAATTTGCGCAAACTTTTCACGCTCCAGAATAAATAGGAGGTTTCGGTTTAAGGGGGGAAAAAAGATAAAAGAGAGAAAATCGTGTGAAGTTTTGTTTTAAGCAAACTCGGAATAAACTAAATACAGCGTAATGAACAAACAAAATTTGGGACAAATTTTTTAGAAGCTGGAAGATCTAAAGTTATTTCTTGTTTTGGTGATTTATTAAATTCTGTGCAATTTGTAATTTTCCACATAAATATAATCCAACAGATAAGCGGTCTTAAAGGCTCTATAAGCTAATGCGGCTTCCTTAACACTTGTGAAGGATTGCTGTGATTTTCTGAACATAGAGTTACACTAGATCCCAGGATAAGGGCTCACGAAGGCAATGGAAATTGCTTACTGATAGGCACTGATCTATTCTGTAGACAGCACACATAACGCAAGCAAGAAAGGCTGGAACATTTTGCCGAACAATGGACTAACAGTATGGGACAACGTCAGGCAAAATGGTCTTTAACGCCAGACAGGGGAGTGTTCAGAAAACTCTACATGCTAAAGAAGGATGACTTCCGCTTTGATTTCTTGTTAGCTTCTCAGTAAGTCTTAGCCTGAGTCGTAGTTTGACCCTGAGATTGAGTCTGAGTTAGAATTACAGTCTAAGTCAGTATTAGAGTCTGAGTTTGAGTCAGAGTCTGATTTAGAGATCGAATTAAAGCCTGAGGCAGAAACTCACACTGACTGAGCCCAAACCTAAGCCTGAGCGCGAACTAGAACCAGAACCTGAGCTAGAGACAGACACAGAACCTGACTCTGAACCACGTAATCGGGCTGTCGTGCCCGTCAAGAAGAAAAAGAAGAAGAAGAACATTTGCCTAAGACATTTGAAGTCGTCACGCCTCTTTGTTAGAGTTCAAGAGCTAGTTTACTTTTGCACAATTTTAGCTTAAAAATGGGTAAATAAATTTTGTATCAATATTTTTTAATTACAGAAAAATTATCTTATATTTATGGAAAAATACAAAATTATCACTTTTTGATTTTATTTAACAATTATAAAAGAAACAGGGTTTTGATCAAACACGCAATAGCTCATAGACTTCAATTAGAATATAGACTTTCCCTGATGACGCTGCAAATTATTGGAAATTATTTTGGGGATAACAGTAAAATTTTTGTAATTTGCTTTGAATTCACTTCTAACAATAAACATTTTTTGGTGCCTACTTAAATTAAACCCATAAATCAATCGTAGCTTTTGCTATAAGATGTCAAATGTCAGATGTCAATGTTGCTCTCAGGGGTAAAACACATTTTAACTTTTGCATCTTCACTCTCTTCAAACAATAAAAAAAACACTAAAATAATAAAAAAATTTGCGGAACTCATGAGGTAACTTTCCAGTTATCCAGAACCGCATATTTAAATAATATAAAAAAATTATTGGACGCTTTCTGCTTTTTTCTGTGTAATTTTCTAACAAAACACAATCTTACTGAGCAAACAAAAGCATAAATAAATTTTAAAATGAAAATGTCTTTCAACTAAATAAATAAAGAATGTTTCGAATGTTTGGTCAAAGCGAGATCCCAAAGAATGCTGAAAGATCCCTTGAATTTCCGGGTGACAAACCCAATATGCCAACGCTGGCCATTCAGATGGCAGCTATTTGTGAAAGACATGTGTGGCATATGAAAGCGATAAATTTGCGCTGATTTGGAACTACCATTAACTAGAATTATTTACCAATAACGCTATTAAATAGTGTATCTGTGCCTGTTAATCTTCATCGCCCATTGTTGAACGCGCGACTTATAAAGCGACCTGCTCGAACAGTTCATTATGAATTAAGAATTCCTCGAATTAACGCCGACCTTTGTCAGCAAATTGAATTGCCGCTGACTTCCTTAAGCCATCGCACAGAGCCGTAAGCTATTTAATCCACCATTACTTACCTGTCCCTGAATACATGTAAACACCTGATAAATGTGTCTGTGCCTGTGTGCGAGTATGTCTAACACAGTTCCAAGTGTGAGTTGTTACTTGTCAAGTGTGTCTATGTGCTGCAACTGAATTCAATTTAAGCACTTAGACGCTCAACAAGTTGTTAAGTTAATTTCAAAGTGTTAAGAGCAAAACAGCAGCAACACCAACGCCAACACCAGCCGACGGCTTAATTAAACTCATTTCAGTGCGCTACACGTGAGCGCTGTGTTTCTTCATGTTCATACGTACATTTCTATGTATGTATGATCTCTTGCATATATTTATGTTTGCCTGTGTGTGTGTGTCTGTCCTTGGAAATGCCAGCACTTCCCTCAGGACACACCAGTTAACCGAAAATCTCAGCTCAGCCAATTCGTTCAAGTCCCACATTAGTTTCTAGCCGTTAAACAGGGGTTCTGACGTCCTGTGTGCGTGTGTGTGTGTGTGTCAAATTGACATACGTGGGCTGCAAGTGGAACTTAATTAGTTTCTGATGTGTGAATGTATAAGAGTGGGTGAAATGTCCCTGAATGTGAGTGTGTGCGTCAGAGTAGGCGAACAGGTGCTGTCATTTAATATGTGAACGCGCCCACTCATGGTTGTTCTCGTATTAACTTCTATAGTTTCAACTAAAAAATTGCCATTTCCGCCAATTATCTTAGATTATCTCATATTAAATGCTTATAAAGAAATTTACTAGAAATATGTGTTATTGCTTTGGAAAAATGTCCTTCTTGAGTGCTTATATTTACTCATATTTTGTTTTGTTCATTTCTTTCTTGCAGCATACGCTGGCACATCACAGCATAATAAAATGGGTAAGTTTGTGTGGAATTTCTTCTTAATTAAATTGAAAATATTACCACAATAATAAAAATATTTTTTTCTTTGGCTAAATTAAAGCAGAGGAAGTTGTTTGATGTTTGATATGCAGCATTCACAGTACTCGTATCATTTCAGTTGAATACATTATGGTTTTATAAACACTTCTGATATCACAATTGGCGTTTGAGCTAATTTAGCGCGACTTAGGATTAGCAGGAAAACCCAAAGTTGTCGCGGTCAAAGCAAATCTTGATAAAGGCTGAATGAATGTGAACGGTTGCCAGGCCGCGCAATAGCTTTTTTATAGTAAAATTTTACTGCTTTTTGTTACTTTATTGATAATGATTTAGCTGGATGATAGTTACTCGTGATAAACATTTTTCTTTTTCGAAACACTTACGATACTATTTATGAATTTTTTAAGCCATGTAAAAGCGGAAAGTTATGTCAATTCAGAAAGAATGTAAAATCTGTAATAACTATTCAACTTTTTAACATCGATTCTGAAAGGTTTTAGGTGCTAGAAAAGCTCTGTTCAGGAGCAAGAACTTTGACTCTAACCCATCATATCATACGAAAGATTGCCGCAGACGGACTTTTTCAAAAGCAATCGTTAGGGTACTTTGTGTTGTATGTAATTTTAGCTTCAATTATTGCTATGTCACTGTTTGTAATACTTCATCCCACATTAATTTGTATCTCTTCAACAACTAACAACTTGCAGTGGTCAGTTTGATCTATTGTCGCTAAATTAGAATTTTACTGTCGTAAGGTCCGAAGCTAAAAGAATGGTCGGAAAACGTTCAGAAGGGTGAAGATAGGAAGGACATAGGACAAAAATTGTTGGAGGAAAAGGTTCAAGAGAAGAGAGCGCCAGCGCCGGAGGAAGTAGAGAGAGAGGTTGTCTGGTCAGCCAAATGATTCACAACTTTTTATCCTCGAATGCCAAACTTTTTTGGTCCTTGATTGCAGTAAGTGAGTCCAGTCTTTCTGTTAACATGATTTAATCTATTTTAGAGTAGTGACTAATCAATAGTGCGAGTGACAATTTGGCTTAAAATAAGCCTTGAATGAAAGCTGTTTGTTTTAAAACTGTTTGCTCCATTTAGTAAAAACGTTTTCGTTCTGATCAAAGTAAATGTGACTGTTCCAAGGACATTTAATGGAGTTTGAGCTGTGTTAAAGAAAATCGATCCAACCAACTACGAGGATATGAGTTCACTTTCCATCGAGATTTCCTCCTAGATTTGGAAGAACATCGGACTCTTGGGAGGAAGAATTGCTTAGGAGAAAGTTAAGCAGATTGTAGTTTTCTTATGGTATATTTTTTAAATTTTTAGGAGATTTTTGGGTAACGCAGTAACATCAGCTGAACCAACATTGCATGTTATAAAACTTTTTATGAGTGGGGAAGTTTACAAAAACGTTTTTTTCATTAAAACTTTTTAGTTTTAGTTCAATTACCTTTTTTTTTTATTTTTATTAATTTTTTTAATTTTGTGGAAAAAAATTTTAGTTATTTTTAAATTTGGAAGAACGTCTTTTCATGTATCTGGCAACTGGTATCCGACCGACCAGCTTTCTTGGGTTCTTAATGGATTTTTGGGATAGTTTCGGATAATGTGGTAACATCAGCTGAACAGACATAGCAAGTTATGAAACTTTTTGTAAGTGAAGAAAGTTTACAAAAGTTAAAAGTTTTAGTTTAAGTTCACTTTTTCGGTTTTTTTTAGCAAACTTCGGTTATTTTTAACTTTAGAAGAATATTGTCTGAAAACTGGTGTTCGATCCATGAAGAGTTTGTTTTCCTTGGATATTACCACTAACACAGCAATAGGTCCTGGCGAGTTGAAGCCACTCGAACAGATTTACGCCGAAACTTTCAGATTTGGTAGGTTAGCAGTTATCAACTATTACCAGAACTAGTTCCATGTGTACCATAATTTTAATAATAATTTAAATAACTTGTTGTTTGTTTGTATCTCTTAAACAAACATTGGTTCTACACCTGTTTAATCTTTTTAAACAATAGGCTTAATGTGAACTTTAACTTTTTCAGGTTTTAACCATAAACACATTTTTGCTGCATTTAATTGTGCACAACTTATATCAAAGTACTTCCACGCACATTTATTATCTTCCAACAATATCGGTTGCAATAAAACGCACACACTACACGCACATGTGGCTTTTTTCGGCCATTAAACAAACCGAAACAGACTAAAGCCTGGTTGGGTGAAATAAATGTAGCGACAAAAATTGATGGTCAGTGGTGCGTTGCTTCAGCGGTCATTGGTGCTGTTCATACTTATTAAAGTCAAACGCCATAATCAAGTCATAAATAATGAAAGCAAGCGGCATTCTTTCTATATGGAATCTGATGGCATAGCGCCACAGTTGGCGTGGCTGCATGCAATAAATAATTCGACCATTTCCTAAAAATGTTTTCAAGTCCCACCTGTGTGCGCGTGTGTTGCTCTGTGCTCGTAGTCTCTGTGTTCGTATT
Source organism: Melieria omissa (assembly GCA_963971225.1). Lineage (NCBI taxonomy): Eukaryota > Metazoa > Arthropoda > Insecta > Diptera > Ulidiidae > Melieria > Melieria omissa. The sequence goes on from OZ020268.1 coordinate 33,327,097, forward strand.
GAAAATGCCATTTGGCTGCGGGAGTACGGACTCGCTTGCAGCAGTTCGGCCGGAATATTAAGCAGCATTTATTTAAGCAACAAGAAATAATGGCAACACTGGCAGGCGGCGGGCAGCAGCAGACTCGCTGGCGAATGAAGCAAAAAGCGAAAATTCCTTGCTGGAATATCGGTTAGCGCAAGCAGCCAATTCATTAAAAACTAATTTCCCACAAAATATGCACAAACTTGCTTGCTTCTTAGTGGCCGCAAATGTGTTTTACTGCCACTCCCCACTTTGCCACTAATTCAATTGCGCTCATAACTGCTATTCACCGTCCAGTCACTTCGGACGTGTATAATTACAAGTTAGTGCTGCAGTTGTATTTTTTTCATGCAACAGCTAAAAGGACCTGACCGCGTCTTCATTAGTCGCGCGCATTGCCCTCTGTGACCGTTTGACGTTGAGTGGAGCGCAAGGAGCCATTTCTAGAACTATTTAGACAATGTGAAGCACAAGTCCCCGCGGAGCGAGAGCATAATTTTTGCACGGATGTGACAATGTTTCATGAGACGTGCCAAAGTCCAAAAGTCTCTGTTCAGCCGCACGGCCGCCTACACAACACACCATTTAATGATGGAGTAACGACGCCAATGTCAATGATGACATTGATTGAATGAAGTGCTCGAAAAGTTGACTGCTGTAATCGCAAATTGCTGCACGTATCCGTTTGAAGCGCTCAGAGCACGAGCGACCAGTTTTCGTCGAGTTTTTGCTAACTGAATAAACGTTTTGAAAAAATTGGGCATGAAACTTTGTGAAGAGGCGTTAAGTATGCCAGCGAGTGAAAAGGCTTAATGTGGCTGGTTAGAATAATTGTTGTTGTTGGTAAGCGATTAGTGGTGTGGCTACTGAATGTGGCTACTAGTTGAATGTTTAAAGTCAAAAGTGGTTAGTGATTACAAGTTTGTAGTTACTACAAAGTTTAGTTTAGTTTGCTGTTAGTTGTACCTAATTACTTGTTGATAGTAAAAACTGTTTCGTATTAATTAAATTAAAACTTTAAACACACAAAAATTTATATATTCGCGAAACTAGGGGCCAAATGTAATAAAACTGCATTTTTAGTTTTTCTCTCTTACGTCAAGATTTTTTTAAAATGGACTTTGAAATTTCAAGGACATGTTTAAAAAAAAAAAATTTAACGTTTTAGTGCAAAAGGAAGGAAGAAGAGGTATTGAAAATGTCCTTTTAAAAGTTTGTTCTTGAATACCCTTGGGAAATTCCATAATTTTTTTTTGAAAAAAAAATATATCATAAGGACTAATATGTACACTACCACATCCCTGAATTTCGTCCTTCTAACTTTATTAGTTTAAGATATACAAAATTTAATACTACTAATTTTCCTTTCCAAATGAAAGAGACAATTCCTTAGAACCTTAGAAAATTTAATGTTTTAGTGCAAAAGGACGAAGAGGTATTGAAAATGTCTTTTTAGAACTTTGTTCTTGAATATCCTTGGAAATTTCCGAGAGTTTTTTTTTGAAAAAAATATATCTTAAGGACTAATATGTACACTACCACATCCTTGAATTTCGTCCTTCTAACTTTATTAGTTTAGGATATCAAAAATTTAATACTACCAAATGAAAGAGAAAAATCCTTAGAATCTTAGAAAATTTTATTTAATTTTTTGTTTTTTGGTGCAAAAGGACGAAGTGGTATTGAAAATGTCCTTTTAAAACTTTGTTCTTGAATATACTTGGAAATTTCCAATAGTTTTTTTTTAAAAACATATATTTAAAGGACTAATATGTACACTACCACAGCCTTGAATTTCGTCCTTCTAAGTTTATTAGTTTAAGGGGGTCCTCTAGTTGAAAATTTTGAAAAAAATCGATTTTTTTTATTTAATATTTTTATAGTATAACTATCATAGAAAAAGTATACGAATGGATTTTGTCGAATTCGTATACGTCTCTGAGATACAAAGCCTCAAATCCATCTCGTTCACTACGCAGTAACACCGTTTGAAAACTTTAAACGCATTTTTCTCGAAAACACATTTTTTGACCATTGCGCCATGATTCCGTCGAAACTAATTGACCGATTCAATTGATTTTTGTTTTGCTGTATTTAAAACGTTTTGCTCCACGGGTTAACCTACGGAGATTGCGCTTCATTGACTAGCCGATTTTTGGGGGGAGTTTTTATGCACAAAAAAGGCGAATTTCGAAAAAAACACGTTAAAACGATGCCGCGGGTCCAATTTTGATCAGATCGGGTACTTTGATCAGATCGGTACTCAGCTGGCGGACCCCAACAGTGTTCGCGGTAGGACGTGTAAACAATTTTTTTTTTAATAATTCAATATGTAAAGAATAAATATACGAAGAATTATCTCATTATCATTTGCAGTTTCTGAAAAACAAAATCCCAAAAAAAGCTTTAAAAAACACCGTTTGTACTAGAGGATCCCCTTAAGATATACAAAATTTAATGCTACCAATTTTCCTTTCCAAGTTTTGATGTTTATTGCTGAGTCTAAAATCATTTGAAACCAGGAGGTCTGTCATTTTCATGTCTTCCAGTTTAAATAAAGTCAATGGAAACATGGGCTGTCCTTCTCTTCTGGTTCCCTCGGACACGGCCTCTTTAATCTTTGATCTATCTGTTTCTAAACCCAAATTCATTTCCTTTGTCAAATCCCAGTTCCTCGTTAAAGTTCAAGTCTTACTGATTTGTTAATTAGTCCGTAAGGATTGTAGTCAAAGACTCAAAATTAAATAAATTAATAAATAAAAATAAATATTGTATTTAAAGAAATCAATTCAATTTCAAATTGCGCATTCAATTTCATCACCAACACATCTCTGTCATGTTTTTCAAGTACTTATTAAAATAAAAATAGAGTGAAAATTATATTTGCTAAAAGTACATTGCCCTTTTAATACCCACCCACATCGACAACAAGGCAAAATTTTTTGTAAATCGGCTGCAAAACATTGCCACCGCATTTGATTTTCAAAATTGAATTTTAAAATCATTTTCCGCGTCGCTTATAACATTAACTGCTGAATGTCATAATCGCCTACAAAGTTGTCATTATGAACATAATCCAAATCATGAATGCAAACATGATTTCACAGCGGTAAATTGATTTGATTTAACCGCCCACCGCGACCAACTGAATTGCGCACAGCAACAGCAGCAATAACAGCAACAACAATAAACAGCATTGAGCGTAATACAAAATACATCATCAAATGTTGTATTTAAATAATCATAAAGCTGAGTGGGCCGCAGTTCAACGCGTCCAGGCGTTCGGCCATGACCGGCAACGCGCCTTCGCTGCAATTGTGCTGCAATATCAGCCGCAATTGTTGCTCATAAAAACGCCATCGTAGAGAAGAAAATGTTACTCTGGCAGTTTAACAAAGTTCCCGCAACTTGGCCCCACCTCCATGAGAGTGTGCCGTCGCCTTTTTAGTGGCGTTTTCTTAGAATGCGAAGCGTGGTGCCATCGCAGTAACTTTTTCGCAAGGCGCCACAACGTGATTGTCATTTTTAATGGCACTGTATACATAGTTGTAATGGCGTTTAACTGGTTGTTGTTGTTGTTGGAGTGTGTTTCATTTCCTCTGAATATTACGACAAATGTATCACCTGTGAGTTTGGGATAAATGTTACAGACTTTTTTTGGAATGTACAAAATTGTTTGATATATCTATTGGACGATTGGTTTATTGTTAAATATTGTACAAAAGTGTTTAGTTATGGATCAATGTTGATCAAATGAAATGGAAAGTTAACGGTTAGAGGTAACTGGTTTGTTGTTTCTAGTTCAATTTTAATCAAAAGTGGTTAGTTAGTGGTCAATGTTGATCAAAAGGAAAGTGGTTAGTGATAATTAAAACTTGACTGTTGGTGATAAGAAGTGATTTGTTGTTGATACTAAGAACTGGTTAGTTAGCTGTTAGTAGCCAATAATTTGTGGTTACTGGATAAATGCTTATCGTAAGAAATTAGTGCTCATCTGTTAGTAGTAACCAGCATGTGGTTATAAGTTAAATTTTTCATATTATACTATCAGGTGTACAACTTTGCTTCCGCCGTTTTCCGATAGGTGGCTGTACCGGCTGAGGCTGGTTGAAATACATAGATGGTAATGCCTTTAAAGTGAGTGTGGACAGTGCCTAACGAATTGTCATCGCCGTTTCAGTGACAGTTGTTCTTGTTTTCGTATTATTCACGCTCGAAAATGTCCGTTTATGTGCCCAATTCTCGCCATTTGCGGGAAGTTTTACTTTTCTGTTACAATTCGAAAAAAAAATGCAGCTGAAGCGCATCGAATGCTCTCAGAAACTTACGGTGATGCTGCTCTGAGTGAAAGAACGTGCGGGAGTGGTTTCAACGTTTTAAAAATGGTGATTTCGACATGACAAAGTCATCCTCCAACACGACAATGCTCGGCCTCACGTCGCAAAAGTGGTCGAAAAGTACGTGGAAACGCTGAAATGGGAAGTCTTGCCCCACCCGCTGTATTCCCCAGATGTCGCCCCTTCTGACTTCCACCTATTCCGTTCGATGGCACACGGCCTGGCAGATCAACATTTTCAATCCTTCGAAGAATTGGAAAAATGGATTGCTTCATGGATAGCGTCAAAAGAGGACTCCTTTTTTCGAGCCGGGATCCGAAAATTGCCGGAAAGATGGGAGAAAGTTGTCGCTAGCGACGGACAATACTTTGAATAATACATCTGTAAGCACTTTTTCGCAATAAAGCTTTTAATTTTGGAAAAAAACGGCGGAAGCAAAGTTGTAAACCTGATAAAATATAGTTTTTTGCAGGTATGGTAAACTTGCGGTCTTTATAATCTTAAAAAAATAAGTAAGCTGTTAGCATTACCTAGTTTATGGTTAGTAGTTAAAAGTTAATATTGAGAAGAGGTTAGTAAGCAGTCAGTTAAAAGCTGATAGCGAGAAATGGTTAGTAGTAAATAGTTTTTTCGTTTGCCATGAGTTGATACTAAGCCATTAGTGGTAACTAGTTTGTTAAGAGTAGACAATATTTGATGTACAAATAGGTAATACACTAACTAACTAACCACTTTTGTTCAAACTTGAACAAAAAACTACAATCCAGTTATTAGTTACTACTAACTAACAATATTTGAGCAACACTGAACCAAAAATTACAATTAAGTTAGCACTTACCGCTAACTAACCACTTCATTTAATCAAAATTTAACTTAATTTAGTCAAAATTTAACAAGAGATTACAAACTAGTCATTACTAACCACTTCTGACTATCATCTGACTATTTGACATTTAACTAGTTACTATCAACAACCCACATATCATTCAACCTAACTAATACAATACACACAAATATTTAATGTATAATCAACATGTAGCTACTTAGTTACTACTTACAGCTGACTAACCACTTTTCATTATTAATATTCACTCATATTAAAAAAAAGAGAGCTCTATTAGGTTTATGAGTTTTATCTATAAGAAACTCATTCTTCCAGTCGAAGGGTGCGACACATTGATGTGCGATTTATAGTTCCAAGTTTACACAAAAACTTTTAGTAACAAAAATTTTCCACGTCCCTTGTTCAACGCCTATTAAATTATACTAACAGAATGATACGTCTTAGAACGACGGTATACAAAATTGCAATGCTATCTGAAAAATTTAGATTGTATGGGAGCTGCCACGCCCACCTGTCGGCTCGAATTCGCACTATGTGGTGTACCGAGTTTTATTGAAGGGGAACATTTTGTGAATGATTCAACTCAATCGGCCTTCTGGTTTTAGTGCCGTGTGACCAACAAACAAAAAAAACATTCAAACTAAAACAAATTTATAAAATACTAAAAAAGCATTCATTGAAATTGCAGCAATTAAATATTTTCATTCAGTGCAGTTTATTTAATTTTTTCATAAATCCTTAAATGAATTCTCTTCTGTCATCACTTAGTGAAGTATTTGTTCTCACCAGTGAAACATTGAGATTTGAACTCATTTGAAAAAAATTTAATCAATTTGTTATCGACAGAGTGAGAGAATTTTACATCGAATCACCTTCAAAGCACTTATTATTAGATTTTCAATGTTTTCGTGTAAAAATACAATAATTCTTTTCGCTGGAAATTATCAGTCAAACCATTCCAGTATACAAGCTGACAAGTGCAGACGTCAATCGAGTTATGGCGTCATTTCAAATGTGGGTACGATGTTCGTTTGTAGTGCACCGACTAGAAACAGTGTTGCCAGATCGGAAGATTTACTTCTAGATTTAACAGATTCTTGGCCTTTTAGGAGAATTTTTAGGATGAATAATTGTTAAGGAGAAAGTTTAAGAGATTTTGATGGTGATACATTTGAAATCTTTAGAAATCTTTGTTTAATTATATTTTATGCTTATGTTGTTAAACTTAACTTAAACTTCATTCAGAATTAGAATGTTGCAATACAACAATATATTTTTTATTTATATATTTATTTTTTATTAATTTACTTATTAATTTTTTACTTATTTATGTATTTTATTTTTTTTATTTTTTTATTTTATTTTATTTTATTGTATTTTATTTTATTTTATTTTATTTTATTTTATTTTATTTTATTTTATTTTATTTTATTTTATTTTATTTTATTTTATTTTATTTTATTTTATTTTATTTTATTGTATTTTATTTTTTTGTATTATTTTATTTTATTTTGTTTTATTTTATTTATTTTATTTTATTTCATTTTATTTTATTTTATTTTATTGTATTTTATTTTTTTATTTTATTTTATTTTATATTTTTATTTTATTTTATTGTATTTTATTTTATTTTATTTTATTTTATTTTATTTTATTTTATTTTATTTTATTTTATTTTATTTTATTTTATTTTATTTTATTTTATTTCATTTTATTTCATTTTATTTTATTTTATTGTATTTTATTTTATTTTATTTTATTTTATTGTATTTTATTTTGTTGTATTATTTTATTTTATTTTGTTTTATTTTATTTATTTTATTTTATTTTATTTTATTTTATTTTATTTTATTTTATTTTATTTTATTTTATTTTATTTTATTTTGTTTTATTATTTATTTTTATTTTTAATTTTTTATGAGAAGCTTAATTCTTTAGTTTATAATGACAAACAATATTTTAAGAAATTTTAAAAAATTTAAGAAAAAGTAGTTCTAGGTATCTGGCAACACTGAGTAGAGAAGGAAACGTGATGCGAAAGTAGATATCAAAATGGTTGGATTCACTTGAAAAAGTCTTAGATGATAAGATGAGAGTACAGTAGTTCTCAATACTCAAAGGAAAGCTGGTTTTAAATAAAATATTTTAAATTAAAATGATTTCCTAACCTTATCCAACTTGAACACCTTAAACTTCAAACTATCCAATACATATTTAGTTTGAAATAGAATCAATAGTTAGTTTATCTATTAATCAGTTATAAGCAAAATATTTCAACTAAAAGTTTAACCTAACCTTATCCAACTTGAATACCTTAAACTTCAAATTGTTCAATACCTAATCTGATATTGAACCCAATGTATTCGTTTGTCCATTGACCACTTTGTACTTATTCCTCTTTACGACATCATTTCTCACTCCAACTCTATGCTTCGTTCGCTTTTACAGCCCTCGTTGCTGCCATAAACCACGAGTAGACCGAAGAGTTTTTCACTTCAGCTGCCATAGTTTGTTGTTGCAAATTGTTGTCTGGTTTATTTTTTACTTTAGAGCATCAATCTTGAAACGAGATGAACGGCGCCGCTTCTCAGAAATTCCAAACATCACAACAATTTTTTTAGCACATCTTCCGACACGTTCGTCCTGCCTCTTTGATGACACATTCAGGCACACAAACGCTGGTCGATTGGCGCACGCGTGTGTGTGTGTGTGTCTGAGATGCCATATTTAGGTGTGCAACTAAAACACCTGACCTGATTCGAACAATCCATTTTCCCGCATGCCTGCCACACCCGGCTCTTACGCACACACACACGCACACATCGAAGTGCATTGTGTGCGCTGGTGCCATAGCGACAGACGTGGGAATTTCAATGTTACGTGCAATGTGTCGCCATCGCAGCCATTGTCGTACTGAATTGAATTGGCTGAGAGTTCCGGCAAACGGAAACACTGATAAGGGGACAGCAATGTGTGTGTACGTGTGTGTGTGTTGGTACCGTAGTTCATACATAGTCGAGTTGAGAGAAGTGCCTTTGATTTTTGTTAACGAGGCAACTTTAGCAAAACTTTTTTTTTAATATTTAGCATTTAATTTGACAACTTTCTTTCCTCTCCTTTCCTTCTTTCAGATACTTTTCGCATACGTCGCTCGTCGTTTTCGCGCTTCGGCGCCGGGGGCAAGCAGGAGCCGCTGATCGTTGTCGAGGAGTCGAACGTTGCGGACGAGGATGATCGCGACAGCTCGGAGACGCCCTCGTACAAGGCCAGCCTGGACATTGATTCGCCGGTGAACCCGTATCTGCTGTCGCCGTGGCGCGATCCGCGCGAAAGCCGCAAGCACTCGCTGCCCTCACAGCAGGTCACCGACGGCATCACCGCCAGCCAGGTGCGTCGTCTGTCGGAGCGCGGCGGCGAGGGCTCCGGCCCGTCTCCCAAGGAGGCCGCCTTCCTCGCCACGCTCTCACAGGCGCCGGCACCGTCGGGCCGTCGCCACTCTGTCGTGACAATCTCCAAAGTGCCCACGGCGCTGTTCGGCCGCTCGCGTCGCGAGTCGGTCGCCGACTATCCCAATGGCAGGTGAGTTGGGGAAGGGGGTTGCTTGTTGTCATTCGGTGTCTACATGCCACTAATTTGCTTATGTTCAACCTTTTTTCCATCTCACCAGTCGCGTGCTGGGCTCGCGCCGCGAAAGCAAAACCTCCACCGGCCCGCCGTCCACCGACCCCATCGGCAGCATTCACAACCTGCAGCTGGACATCATGGACGACATATTGCAGTCGCGCAAGGCGCGCATGAAACTGTGGAACACCAGCAGCGAGAAAGTGTGCGAGGTGCAGACGCTGGACGAGGTGGGCGGCAGCACGCCGCAACGCTACACGAACCGCCGCTACTCGGAGTGCGTCTCGGGCCAGACGTCGCCCGCGCCGAACATGCGCCGCGCCTCCGAACACCCGGCCATCATATCGCCCTGCGTCGTGCAGCCGGCCAGCAATCGCCAGTCGACGAAGCGCAAAAAGAGCACCGGCCTGCTGAGCACATCGATCTTCAGCGCGCTCACCTCGTCGGCCATGGAGATCAACAAGTGCGACGATGTGCCCACGATGGTGGTGCCCAGCACAACGGTCACCGCGCCGGGCGCCACCAAGGCCAGAGGTCTCACGGCGGGCAGCGGTGGCGGAGCGGCAGCGGCCAGCAGCGCCTCGTCGTCGAATCTGCTCGATCCGAATGCGGGCCGCTCGACGCGCTCGAACAGCTTCGACGTCTCCATACTGAACAACGCCAAGCAGCTGGTCAGCGATGCGCAGGACAACAGCTCGGCGGCGCTGTCCGGCTGGTTCGCGAAGCGCCACGAGCCGATGGCGCGCAAGAAGAGCATCCGCAGCAAAAGCACTGCCATGGCGCTCTCCGAGGACATGCTCAAGCGGCTGCAGGCGAAGGACGTGCTGCGCGAAAGCAAGCCCAAACTGAAGCCGCGCAGCAAGCAGAAGAGCTGGACGGACACCACCAAGGGAACGATTGTGGACGCGACCGTCATTGGCTCGGCAATCGAGGGCTTTCTGCGCAAGGGCTCTGCATCGGGCGCCTCCGGCGGCACGCCCAGTGCGCCGAAAAGTAGCGGCGCTGCAGCGTCCGGCTCCAAGTCGTCGACCAGCAAGGGCGCCGCGGCGGGACTGCTCTCGAAGGAGAGCGGCCGACGCGGCCGCAGCACGCAGAGCCAGGCAACCAATGCGATGCGCTCGACACTGAACTGGTTCGGCAAGGGCGACGAGGACGACTCCAAGGACACGTGCGAGGCGTCGCTCTGTTCGACGCTCAAAGATTTGTTCGTTAAATAATTCGCAGTGCGTAAACTGTTCAAGTAAGCGGAGTGTGTAAGCGAAATTGCAATGCGCGATGCGCACACATTGGCAACAACTACTCGATCGAACCTTAAGGGATTTACGTACTCACGTGCATATATACTTAGTTGTATATGAACACCGAATCGAATAGGTTTTCGTTCGCGCACTCGAGTTGTGCAAACTTTGTGCACATTTAATTTGTTTTGTATGTTGGCAAATTGGCTGGCGGCCGTTGTGGCGACGCGACGCACCAACCAATGAGAGGCAGACACTGCGAGTCTGAAGTACCTATAACAATCTATCTGTTGTATATATGAAAACAACTACGTACATGCGTACTTAATATGTATAGATGAGAGAACTATTTTTACTAATCGATTGGCAAACGACGCTATCGAATCGTATTTATGTATACTTATGAATGCGAAAAAAAGTTTTGGATTTTTTCAAGTTTTGTAATATTTTATTTTATTTTATTTTATTTTATTTTATTTTATTTTATTTTATTTTATTTTATTTTATTTTATTTTATTTTATTTTATTTTATTTTATTTTATTTTATTTTATTTTATTTTATTTTATTTTATTTTATTTTATTTTATTTTATTTTATTGGAAATAATTTAATTTTAATTAATTTGTTGACATGTTTTTTAATTTTTTTTTAATTATTATTATTTAATAGTTTTTAACAATTATGACAAGTTTATGGATGGTTTTGTCATAGGTATTTTTTACAATTACTCGATTTGTTTTTTTTTATTAATTTTTTACTTTTTGTTTTTTTTTCATTTCATTTAAATTATTATTAACTCTAAATTTGTTTATTTATTTTGATTTCTTCATATTTAGTTGATACAATTTTTTCATAAATAAAATGCGTAAACAGAAATTCACAATTTTTCCATAAATTTTAAGGCTTGAAGAATCATCCGATTTAGGTCAAATATTCACCGTTTTGTTCGATATCTGGTGGCCATATTTAAAACTCTCGTTCCTATTGGCAAAAAACTGAGGCAGTCGATTTTCCAAAGCTTCTCTTGAGGCAAGTTTGTCAGCAGCAAAATCATTCACGGACAGAAACACGTAGTAATCACCTGGTGTCTGGTCCGGACTATAAGGTGGATTCATGACCAGACTACAAAAACTTCTGGCGACTCACTGCCGATGTGTATAGCCTGACGTTTCCCTTTCTTATTGGCCAAATCTAGCCACTTCTGGGCGATTGCTGCTATCAGGCGAGTCAATTGTAGTTAGAAGAGCAGCTTATAGGAGACGAATTCTTGCAATCCTACCAAATATCCGACAAAAACGAAACCTACTTGATGAGTTCTCTACGACAGATCCTTGCTGATCCTAACTATTCAATTTTTTAGCCGCATCGCTTGTATTTTCGCTTTATCAAAGAACAAATGTGAAACATGGTGGATTTTGCATTTTCGGCATCCATCTTTGATGGATGCTCAACCAAAACTTAGCGAAGCAATCACAAAACTGTCTAAGATGTTTTTTTAGTAAAAAGTCGTATCTTTCTGAAGCCATTCAGCCTAACATTTGTACAATGCGAGACACAAATTACTACAGTCATATATTGGAAAAATAAAGAAGGCCTTTTTACATAAAATCTCATAAAATGTTCCTTTAATTTTATGTGACTTTATTTATGAATTATGAATGAATATGAAGAATTGTATGTGATTTTGTTTTAAGCATTTAATTAGTCAAGTAAACTAATCTTTTATTTCTTTTCCTTGACTTTAAATTTTTATGAAACTTGATTTAATTTAATGAAATTAGATGTAATTTAACTTGATTTAATTGCATTGTTTATTGTTTTTTATGTATGGTTGATTGTTTATTTTTTGTATCAATTTATTAATTAATTGGTTGGCTAATTAATCCATTAATTGGTTTTAGGTTAATTTTAATTAATCTAAGAGCAAACTTGTTAAATTTTTTATTTTATTTAACTTGATTTGATTTTATTGTTTAATTAGTTGATTGTTTATTTATTGTTGTAATTGATTAATTGGTGGACTAATTCACTGGTTCACCGGTGTTAATTTTCTTTTAATTTTAATAAAATTAAATTAATTTAATTTAGATTTAGATTTAATTTTATTTAATTTAACTCGATTTCATTTTATTGGTTTGATTTATTGCATAATTGATTAACTGGTTGACTAATTAATTAATTGAGAGATTTTATTGTATTTGGTTAAATGTTTATTTGATCAATTAATTTGATTAATTCATTTATTGATAAATTCATTAGCTGAGTGGCTAATTGATTTATTTATAACCTGTTTGACTAATCAATTTATTGATTGGGTAATTAATAAATGCATTGATTGGTTGATTAAATGATTGGCTGAAAGAATCAGTGGTTTTGTTGGACTTAATCTCATTTGATTGGTTTTAATTGAGTCTGATTTGAGTGAACTCAATATATTGTTCATTTTTTATTTAATTAATTATATTTTTTTATTATGTTTATTTAATTAACTATTTAATTATTATTATTTAATCATTTAGTTGTTTAATTGTTTATTTGATTTCTTCATTTATTGATTAACTCATCAGCTGGTTGAGTAATTGATTAATTTTTCAACTGGTTGACTAATCAATTCATTGATTGGTTGATTAATAAATGCATTGATTGGTAGATTAACTGATTAAGTAATTGGCTGAATTTAGTCGCTTAATTGGATTTGATCTCATTTGATTGGTTTTAGTTGAGTCTGATTTGAGTGCTTCGCCTCGTTTTGATTTCATTGAACTCAATATATTGTTAATTTTTTATTTAATTAATTATATTTTTTAACTATATTTATTTAATTAACTATTTAATTTTTATTATTTAATCATTTATTTGGTTAATTGTTTATTTGATTTCTTCATTTATTGATTAATTCATCAGCTGGTTGAGTAATTGATTAATTTTTCAACTGGTTGACTAATCAATTCATTGATTGGTTGATTAATAAATGCATTGATTGGTAGATTAACTGATTAAGTAATTGGCTGAATTTAGTCGCTTAATTGGATTTGATCTCATTTGATTGGTTTTAGTTGAGTCTGGTTTGAGTGCTTCGCCAAGTTTTAAGTTTTTTTTTTTTTTTTTAATTTTTATGTAATTAAGTTCTGTTAAGGTTTCTAGTTTGGTTTGTTTTATTGTTTTTTAATGATTTTTTTTAATTATATATTTTGTTTCAATGTATTTAAAGTTTATTTTTCAAATTTTCTCCAAGTTGTTTGTATTACTTTACAAATGTTCTTCTTTTTTTGAAATTTCAGCTTTGCTAAGTTTTATTTAGTTTTATTTAATAAAATTTGTTTCTACCTGAGCATAGTAAAATTTTCTTTATTTTTTTTTTAACTAAATTCATGCTTATTTTAAAAAATTTCTCTTATTGTATTTTCTTCTTCAACTTTTCTTCGCCTACAATGTCCTTATAGTGAATCCCGATCATATACAATACATGATAAAAGCTTTAGCGTTAGCATTAGTAGAACATAAAATGTGTGTAAATATATAGAAATGAGAAGAGTTCAGTTTGAAGATTTGCCCAATTACTTGTATCGAGAACCCTTGAACTATGATTGTATAGTATATGCGTAGTGGTAGTTTGACCTTTCACCGACGAGACAACCAACTTACAGCGTAGCGTAGATGTTCTAAAAGTAAACCAACCCACATGAAGGAGACAATTTTGTGTGGCCGCAGGCATGGAAAATTAAGCGGGAGACGGCAAATGCGCCCGTGGCTGCGCATCTGTGTGCGTGCAGACTATTTTTAATGGCTAACTATAAATAGTAGAGGTAGCGAGTGGCGCACTGGCGGCGTCATAGCGTCTTAGCGTAGAAACTGTATATAATGTTGCAAGATTGCAGCCAACGGCAGAAGTTCAACTATCAAATTTAGGCAAAGCAAAACAATTTAACTCACGTTTGTATGTATAGAGCAGAATTACATAGATGAGCAGCAGCACTGTTGTTGTTGCGGTGGTCATACTTATTAACGTTAGCATGTATGTAGAATAGATGCACCTAGCAAGCAACTGGAGTATGTACGAGTAGTGTAAGCCAATAGCTCATAAAAATCTCTAAGCAGCAATACATTCACTAGCAACAACAACAACAACTACAATTAAAAAAAAACAAGTAATGTCATACGAAGCATCTTAAATATCTCAATGTTAGCGCGTTTTTGGTTGTTGTTTTGATTTCGATTCATTTCTTTGGAAAACATCTTGGTGTGCGTTATTGAAATAAGCTAACTTTAATAATGCAAATAGCAATGGACTTAATAAACCATAAACGAAAAACAAAAAACCAAAAGCGATAAAGTGACAAAAAATCAGTGCTCATGGAGAGATACAATGACTGCAAATAACAAAAAAAAACCATACATCACTATTAAAAGCGAATAAAATACGACGAACGTGTTAAAGTAAACTGAGGTGTTTGATTTTTAGTTTACAACTCTTTGCGTTTACTATTTCAACTTTATAAACAAAACTTGTAATGACATGAAAGAGTGTTGCAACATTTTCTATGAAAGCATTTTGTCTTAAATATTCATGTGACATAACAACAACTTTGTGGTATAAGAACAAGAAAAGTACAATTTATTGAAATGTTTTTGTTTTCTATTTTATAAAAATATTTTGTATAATACATTTTGTTACTAATTTGTTAAATGATTCTCAAGTTCTTGAAAACAAATAATAGAAACTAAGATGAGTTTTGTTTCGTTACTCGCAATTAAATAAGTTTTAATGAAACGTTAAGAATTTTCCTACAACAAGACAACGCAACTGGCCAGAGAATTACAATTTTGACACGTGATCAAGCAGATTTTGTGTTTTAACATACTTACTTTTCAAAAAAATTCTATGTAAATTTTCAAGGATATAAAGGATTAAAATTTTCAAAGGACCTTTTTGATATTCTTTTTTATAAACAGATAAAAAATAAATTTTATATAAATTCTTGAGCTTTTCCTCTTTCAGTTGATATACATATCGCCATATTTTAAAGAGGTTAAGTATTTTTTTTATATTTTTTATATTTTATCTTTAACTTTGAAGTCCTTGTAGAAGGACAAATCATGTAATAATTTTAATTGACTGGCACGACAGCCCGCTTACGCGAGACTAAAGGCTTGATTACACGTAACGAGTAGAGCGACGACTCATCAACTCTAACGAGTACTCGTTTCGTCTAAACGGTGAGGCGAGTTCTTGATTGAGTCAGTGACCGATGAAAGTGGCGAGAGAGTCACTAGAATCACATTTTGTTTGCTAGGCCGAGCGACTACTACTTTACCGTTATATTTTTCTCTTTTTCGCAGCGATTCCCGGAATCGCTCGTGACATGCGGAATCACTCGTAACATGCGGAATGCGTCACACACCACTTTTCGCTCGGTAGAGTTTAATTGCGCGAGTTGCTTAGTTCATTTTATGCATTGTAAAACCGAACTGACTCGCCACGTGTCAAAATACGTTTGAACAACTCGTCGCTTTTGCTCGCTATCCAAATTCTTTCGGCCTAGTACCATTTTGATGTCTCGTCACTGGACTCGTTACGTGTAATCAAGCTTTAAGGCTTAGCTTGCCGCAACCAACCGTGTTGTGCGTGTGAATTTGTACGCGGGTGGAAGGGACCTACAGTTTTATGACGGTTCCGAACGGCAGGTTGGTAGCTTTTTCATAAGCAATTGTTACTCTCAGAGGTTTGCCATTTCCAGCTGAAGCCACCGAAAGAGAAAACGAGTTTTCCCGTTATTTTTTTTAGGTGTTATTACAGGCAGTATTGAACCTGTGGTTGCAGCCTTCGATTTGCGGTCCAAAGCACTAACCAACTGAGCCACGGCGGCTGCCAGGACAAATCATGTAGAAATGAAAAACTGAGTCCGCAGGAATACTATATTTGGTCTCTAGTTTCACGCACATATGGATTTTTGCCGGTGTAAAAAATATTTTCAATTTTTGTCGCACGGCGTATTCTATGTCTATCAGCCCTGTTCCAGAATCCGAATCGGAATCGGATTCGAATCGAAATGAAATCCGATTCCGATTTGAAGAGGTGTTCTGCAATCCGGACGGAACTGTCACATTCGAAGTTTATTTTGAATCCGATTGTTACCAAACTAAACAAACAAATCAGCTGTTTTCTTGAAATGTTCAAATGAAAGAGTAAACTGTAAAATTTTGTGAGATTTTTGTATTTTATTAAATGAGTTCGGTTATTTTATTGGCAGTATTGCTTGAGGACGAGCAGTCAACCGTTGAAGCGCAGAATTGCCGAATTGGAAGCGCAGAATTTTGCGAGACCACAGAAATCCGATGGAATTGGCAGATTCTTTATAAGTAGTTTAAGTTATTTCAGTTATGTTCAAAATTTCCTACTTACGGTTTATTGATCAGTAACGCCTTGACGAAGCAGCATTCACTATGATCTTGACCGAAGTGAAACCTTTTCTTCGGCAATGCTCCATCTCGCCAGAATTGAAATTGCCGATGGCTTTGCGATTTCTTGGCGAAGGAGGCTATCAACGATCGGTAGAAAAGGCTACCGCATCTTCCATATCGAAAAGTATGTGCTTCTAAAAACGTCCACCGCCGGTCGCTATAGCTTCTCTTCTATTATGCGCCAGCTTCCTTCTTACCTCACTTTCCCAATCTCACTTTTTTCCACTTCGTTACACTTTTTGTTGGTGGTCCTTGCCCGTTAAGCGACTGCGTTAAATGCTTCCACTTATTTTCAACTTCAACTTTGTTGCCTTTGCAGAATCTTTTCGCGATGTCCGCTTTCTCCTCCATTAAATCTAAAAGCATTTTGCTCTGGTCTTATGCTTTCCCATTATTAAAAATTAACTTATTAGTTTTATTTAACACGATGTTTAATGTATTTTTGCTCTCATTTTCGTTGTTTGTTTTCGTGTTGCTGCTTTCTGATTTCAATTCCACCAGCTTTTTGTTCAACGGAATATTTTTGACAACAATTTCCGATAATCGAAATGCAGAACACCAAATTTCCGATCCAAATTCGTTCGGACTTAATCGGATTTGAGAACAGGGTTCCTATAATCGTTGTATGTTTTCTATTCTATTAGAATTCTATGTTTTGAATTTTGAGATGTAGTTATGTCTTGGCCCTGCCCCCTAAATTTGTTCCTGGAAGGAGCCAGGCCTAATTTGACCTAAGTCCGCTCTTGTTGTAGAGCCGTCATATCTACTTAACTACCCACCTACAACAACAACGATTCGAGTTGTTAATTCAGTTTTTTGTACATAAATTAAAACTTGGGAATTTTTTGCTAAAATCATAACTTAACTCAATCCCTCATATTCTTAACTACTAAAATATGCATCAGCTACGAGGTATAGAATATTCGTAATAACCTGGGATTCTCGTAATTTTTAAAAAAGGCACTTTGATCCAAAAACGCATAAAATTGCATTAAAATCTTCAGTAATGCGTATTCCAGTTTCATTGGTCATTTGGGTCCCTATTTAGTTATAACTTGACATGTAATATTTTTTTAGGCCTAATTTTTAAAAACTTCTAAACCTGACAGACTTTACAAAACCCATACAAGTAACGATTTCAACTCCAAGTGCAGAAATGAACCCTTGATAGGTAATTCAATTGAGTTAAGCTGCCCGCTGTGAAAAATTTTTTAAACAATTTGGCATTTAACTTTCAAATACAAAAGCCTTGCTTTCACTATCTACAGCTGAAGAATTGAATTTTGATTTTTTTCTCATGCAAATTAAAAAAATTATTTTTTTTCTTAAATTACAACTTTCCACAGTTGCAGATTTGAATTATTGCAAACTTGTTTGGTTCAAATCACTTCAAATAGCAATAGTTGCTACAAAAACAAATAAAGCATATAAAATATCTAAAGAAACAACCAGATTAACATATCGCACATTAGTTTCATCAATGACAAAACACATAGTTTACATACAGTAAAACATAGCAAATGAAATGTGAAAAAACCAGAAGAGAAGAGAAATGTTATTGCAATTTGCATAAAATATTATTAATTACAATAATTGATTACACAAGCGGTTTAAATGACATTAATTGATACTACACTAATATACATACTTCAAAAAAATATGAAAATTGATTAAGAAATGTTATCCATATACATACATACATACAATATAAATACATACATAATACATACAGTTTGGCATACAGACAAATGTGTGTGTATGTGACTAAAAAGTATATCAATCAGATGAAATTTCAAGTTAACCAATTTTTGCTAAACAAAAAAACAACCACTTTGAATGCCAGACGCCAGTTGCGTCCGTGAAGGAAACAACACTTCGGGCAATAATGGCAAATGGCTACGTATAACAGATAAAGTTTACAATTTACCTACTAATATATATTTGCAAAGTGTACAGAATTAAAAAGTTACAAAAACAAATAATAAATAATATGCAATAAATAGTACGCAACAACAAAATAATGAAATAAGTAAATGAAACAAAAGCAAAGCAAAGCAAAGCAAATCAATAAAGACAATACAGTATTTTTGGAACTTGCGTTATTTGAAAATATTTACATTTACACTAACAAAAACAAACAAAGCTTAAACCTTTTCGCATGCATTTCCATGCTCTTCTACAACTACTACTACTACTACTACTACTACACACACACACACAGACACACAGTTAACCAAATGCATTAGACTTCTTAGTATGCAGTGGGAAAACACGTATACAACACAAGGAATTGTGAAAATATATATTTTTCTATGTTAAAACCGAAATTGCAGTTGAAAACTGCACAATAAATCAGCCAACCATAATGAACGGCAAAACTACGAGACACGACACACATGCAACATGCAACACCTTCAACGCAATACAAATACTACGGTTTATATGAGGCAGTGCCGTGGAGGGGAGATGGCACGTTGTGCACATTGTATCACACAGCAGTACATATGTACATATGTTGATGTAATATGTGTTGTTAAGGTATAAAGAAGATGATAATTCTCTCAAATCGAGAATTATTGCTGTTTATTTTCTTCTTTTGGTTGTTGGAAGTGCTTGAAACTTTTTTACTTCACTTTAATATTTTCAGTTCAATTAAAATCAAATTCAAACTAGTTTTCTCTTGGAGTTTTATTTAATTTTAATTAAATTTCAATTCAATTTTAATTAATTTTTAATAATAATATTTTAGTTCAATTTAAATTTGTTAGTTAAAAATTATTACAAATAACTGCTAAGTATTTTGATATAAATTTCTATTACAAATAATTTCAATTAAATCAATGCAATGCAATTCCATTCTATTTAATTCAACTCAATTTCAGTTTATTTTAAATTCTACGCAATTCTATTAATTCAATTTAATTCATTTCAATTAAATTCAAGTTTAAAATTAATGTGACTCAATTTCTTTAATTCAATTCAATTCAATTCAATAATTTCAACTAAACTTCGGTTAAATTTAATTTACCGCAATCCAATGCAGTTTTATTCAATTTAATTCGACTGAATTTCAATTCAATTTAACTTAATTTTGATTTAAATCAATTCCAATTCAATTTAATTAAATTTGAATTTAACTCAATTTCATTATTTCAACTCTTTTCAATTCAGTTTTAATTGAATTCAGTTTAATTAAAATTGTAGTTAAAATTATTTTAATTTGATTTTGATTTCAATTTGAATTTAAATTTGAATTTTATTTGACTTTGATTTGAAATTGAATTGAGATTGATTTGAATTTGATATGAATTCGATTTGAATTTGATTTGAATTTGTAATTGAATTCGATTTGAATTAAAGTTGAATTTGGCTTGGAATTGATTTGAATTTAAATTTAATTTGATTTGAAATTGATTTGAATGTCAATTTAAATTGATTGGAATTTCATTTGAATTTTATTTAAATTGTTCGGAATTTTGTTTGAAATTTATTTGAATTTGATAATAATTTGATGGAAATTCGATTTGAATTTGATTTGAATTTGATTTGAATTTGATTTGAATTTGTAGTTGAATTCGATTTGAATTTAGTTTGGAATTAATTTGAATTTCATTTTATTTTGATTTGAAATTGATTTGAATTTCAATTTAATTTTATTGGAATTTCATTTGAATTTTATTTAAATTGGTTTGAATTTTGTTTGAAATTTATTTGAATTTGATTCGATTTTGATACTAATTTGATGGAAATACGATTTGAATTTGATTTGAATATGATTTTAATTTATTTTGAAATTGATTTGAATTTAGTTTTATTTGAATTTGAATTGAAATCTATTTGCATTTGATTTGATCTTATTTGATTTGATTTGAATTGAGTTAATTTCTTTCGTTTATTTCAACATGAATTTAAATTTGAGCTTAAATTTGAATTTGATTTTATTTGATTTGAGTTGGAATTTGAGGTTAGTTGGATTGATTCGAATTTGTATTCGAATTAATGTTTTACTTTCATTTGATTTGAATTGAAATTTTAATTTCGTTTGACTTGAAGTTTGAAGTTTTGATTTTACTTAAATAAATAAATAAAAAATTAAACTAAAAAGTTTAATATTAATTTGGTTTGAATTCGAATTGAATTCAAATTGCCATTTATTTTAAATTTGATTTGTATTTGACTTTGATTTGAATTTTTCTTTCATTTGATTTGAATGTTTAATTGAATCTTTTAGTTTGAGTTAAAGAGTTTGCATTTGAATTGATTTTGTTTTGATTTTTATTGAATTTAAATCAATGTTTTACTTGACTAGTTAAACAAATGTAAAGATTAAGTTGATTTTGATTATTTTATGTACAAACTGCTCACAGCTGTGTAAGTTAAGAAATGCTGGACAATATCGATAGATATTTGCATCAACTCACGTTAATGTTAAAATTGTTGGCTAGAAATATGTAAACACACACACACACACACACATCCGCCTTACCTTAAAAACATACGAGTAGTTATTGTTAAAAAACAAAATGACAATTCAAGGAAACAAAACAAACGTAAAAAATTTGTCAATGAAACAGTTAGTTCAAGAGCAACAACCACACAAGTCCTCTCGATAACTCTAAACTCTAAATGTGTTGAATGTTATACATAAATCCATACATACATACATACTATAGTATATATTTACACGCAGAAAACTACACGTACTGCTGATGATTGTTGCAGACTTTAATTTTTGTATTTGTATTTGTAATTTTTTCATAGTTCAGCGCCCAAGCTGCATGTGTCTGTATCTGTATGTATGTGCGGCGCCCAGGCGAACGCATGCAGCAGCGCGCATCAATATAAATTGTACAGTTTTCAGATATACATATATATATATAGTATATATAGAATTTATAGCAAAATAAATTATCATAAAAAACTACAAACACAGAGAACAAACATTCTCACAAACAACTAATTGTTCACATGCATACAAAGTGACACACATACAAAAAAATAAAGATAAAACAACAACAACACAACTATGTACGTTGCAAAATAAGTACGGTGAGTAATACTATTTTGCTTGGGGGAAAAGGGAAAATACGCATAAATAGATTTATAATTAAATTGTAAAATTATTTGTAACACGCCCGAGAAGCCAACAAACGGCGCAATCCATAAGCTGGACATGAGCAAAAATTGGCAAATTAAATTAATTAAAATTATATGTAAACATTGCATTTGTTGAGGATAAGCTGGTGGTGTGATGTGCAATAACAACAACTAAAAACAATTAACAATAATTTCCATTGATGTCTGTTCATTTGTCTCCCCATAGCGCCACGCACGCATACACATACACAAACGTACACGCACACAATAAGGACTGTAACTAGTTACATATTGCGGCAAAATTGAATAACGGAATGAATGAATGATACAATTTACATACTTTACGACATCAGTCATTATGAGAATCGCATTCAAGTGTAAAAAAGATTTTGTGTTTATTTAACAACATAAGGAAAGTGCTGACAAAGTGTTAGTTATGTCAGAGAAGTTGTAAAAATTTTAAGCAAACAAAAAAAATCATGCAGTAACTGTAACTGTAAGAAGATGGAAATGCGGCAAGAAGAAGAAGAGCAAATATTAATTAATATTAAATAAAGAAATATTCGTACTTTCTCTTGTGAATGTGTAAAATGTTTGTTTTAATTGTGGGGAACATTAAAGTGGACATGTCAAGTTGGTGTGGTAAGTGGAACTGAAAGGACTAAAGCTGGGGACTGGCATTTGGGAGAATACCTGGTTTTGATATATGTGGCTGAAATGCTTGGACTGACTCATACAACCAGCAGATGATTAAGTACAGGCAGCAGCCAACATAACTAAGTTTGGAATATGTTCATAACCTCAAAAGATGTGTTCATGAAAACAGAGTAAAAGAGTAAGAGAGTAGTTTAGACTCAGTGGTGCGTACAAAATTTAATTTTGGGGCATTCCGTACAAAAATGTTGAGCCAAATGCCATTTAAAGTCATATTTTCCATCGAACATTTTTGTAACAAACAGTAATTTAGGGAGAAGTTTGGACCTGCAAAATAATGATGCCCCTCCAAAGTTAAAGAACCTTTGGACAGCACTATCTAATCTAATCTAATCTAATCTAATCTAATCTAATCTAATCTAATCTAATCTAATCTAATCTAATCTAATCTAATCTAATCTAATCTAATCTAATCTAATCTAATCTAATCTAATCTAATCTAATCTAATCTAATCTAATCTAATCTAATCTAATCTAATCTAATCTAATCTAATCTAATCTAATCTAATCTAATCTAATCTAATCTAATCTACTCTAATCTAATCTAATCTAATCTAATCTAATCTAATCTAATCTAATCTAATCTAATCTAATCTAATCTAATCTAATCTAATCTAATCTAATCTAATCTAATCTAATCTAATCTAATCTAATCTAATCTAATCTAATCTAATCTAATCTAATCTACTCTAATCTAATCTAATCTAATCTAATCTAATCTAATCTAATCTAATCTAATCTAATCTAATCTAATCTAATCTAATCTAATCTAATCTAATCTAATCTAATCTAATCTAATCTAATCTAATCTAATCTAATCTAATCTAATCTAATCTAATCTAATCTAATCTAATCTAATCTAATCTAATCTAATCTAATCTAATCTAATCTAATCTAATCTAATCTAATCTAATCTAATCTAATCTAATCTAATCTAATCTAATCTAATCTAATCTAATCTAATCTAATCTAATCTAATCTAATCTAATCTAATCTAATCTAATCTAATCTAATCTAATCTAATCTAATCTAATCTAATCTAATCTAATCTAATCTAATCTAATCTAATCTAATCTAATCTAATCTAATCTAATCTAATCTAATCTAATCTAATCTAATCTAATCTAATCTAATCTAATCTAATCTAATCTAATCTAATCTAATCTAATCTAATCTAATCTAATCTAATCTAATCTAATCTAATCTAATCTAATCTAATCTAATCTAATCTAATCTAATCTAATCTAATCTAATCTAATCTAATCTAATCTAATCTAATCTAATCTAATCTAATCTAATCTAATCTAATCTAATCTAATCTAATCTAATCTAATCTAATCTAATCTAATCTAATCTAATCTAATCTAATCTAATCTAATCTAATCTAATCTA
The DNA here is from genome assembly GCA_963971225.1 of Melieria omissa. Taxonomy (NCBI): domain Eukaryota; kingdom Metazoa; phylum Arthropoda; class Insecta; order Diptera; family Ulidiidae; genus Melieria; species Melieria omissa. The sequence goes on from OZ020268.1 coordinate 33,350,826, forward strand.
ATCTAATCTAATCTAATCTAATCTAATCTAATCTAATCTAATCTAATCTAAACTAATCTAATCTAATCTAATCTAATCTAATCTAATCTAATCTAATCTAATCTAATCTAAATCTAAATCTGAATCTAAATCTAAATCTAAATCTAAATCTAAATCTAAATCTAAATCTAAATCCAAATCTAAATCTGAATCTAAATCTAAATGTTAATCTAAATCTAAATCTAAATCTAAATCTAAATCTAAATCCAAATCTAAATCTAAATATAAATCTAAATCTAAATCTAAATCTAAATCTAAATCTAAATCTAAATCTAAATCTAAATCTAAATCTAAATCTAAATCTAAATCTAAATCTAAATCCAAATCTAAATCTGAATCTAAATCTTAATCTAAATCTAAATCTAAATCTAAATCTAAATCTAAATCTAAATCTAAATCTAAATCTAAATCTAAATCTAAATCTAAATCTAAATCTAAATCTAAATCTAAATCTAAATCTAAATCTAAATCTAAATCTAAATCTAAATCTAAATCTAAATCTAAATCTAAATCTAAATCTAAATCTAAATCTAAATCTAAATCTAAATCTAAATCTAAATCTAAATCTAAATCTAAATCTAAATCTAAATCTAAATCTAATCTAATCTAATACCTTCTAGCAGGGGCGGATTCAGAAAAATATTTCGGGGGGTTTTAAAAAGTAATTCTTGAATATTCATAAAATGCCAAAAAATTCCTATTAATTTGTATGTAGTTCTAAAGTTGATCCTAATATTTCGGGGAGGGTTTCAACCCCCAAACCCCTTGAATCGCCCGCTAGGACTCTTACTAACCTAATAAAATAACAAGGCCTTGTCAATCCTCAAAGAGAACAAAGGACTGTACGCTAAATTAATGAAGAGACATGGAAACTTTTGGAGACATCTAACACCGCTCAAACTAAGTAAGTTACTTGCAGACTGATGATTCTCAAAGGACGACGAGACAATGCACACGTAGTATGTCTGTGCAAAGCATTGGTGGTTTAAAAAAATTTTGCATTCTGGTATAGTCAGCCATAGAAGAGATTGGTCTATGTGCCATTAGTTAAAGGAAACTAGAAAAGAAAAAGCAACGTAGCTAGTAAAAGAGAATTTCATAATTACGACCGACCTGTGAATAACTAAACACGGACAAGAAGACAATAAACAAACAATTTTGTGGTCTGCGTCGGCCAATCTCTCAGCAGGATAACAGGCGATGGTTTTTAATGTCCACCTCCTGCGAAAAGAGATGGACCAATTCATGAGCTATGATGGTATCCGAACGTGATTTTAAATCGAAATTCCAGGTAAGTGAAGATTTACAACTCCTGCAGCAAAAAATAGTAAAATTCATGAAGGAATTAAATCGGTGTTCCAGTTAAATTTAACCCTTTCGGTTATTCTATGCCATATGGCATAGCCTCTTTTCAGTGCCTGTTTTAGGTCAAAAACTTGTGGATACTATATTTTTAAATTTTTGTATTTTTCTCTAAAGGTTTTTATACCAAATAATGAAAAAAATATTTGGATTAGTGTACCAAGTAAATTGTAAGGGTTCAGAAAGTGCGCAGTTCTATCGAGCTGCGTATTTTACAAAAAGAGATCACTTCGAATTTTTATATATTCTATTACAAAAATCAATTTATTTCATAGGTTTATGTATGTAATTTAGTAGGTATTTATTGCTTCAGTAAGTGTAAAAAAAGTTAGATCCCAAATATAGTTCACTAAGGCTGTACGATTTTTTTTATTTCTTACTAAGCCATATTTCATGATGCCCAAAAACCACTTCTTCGAACAATATTTTAAAAAATAACTTTTGATTATTCATTATGTAGGCTTAAACAGTAATAAAATGGAAAAGAATGATTTTTAAAGTTACAAACAAAAAAGAAGTACCGAAAGGGTTAAGTAGCCTAACTGTCTAGTTTTCAAGAAGACACTCTTGCGTCCAAGAATAGAGATACACATGCTTTTCTCGACTAAGCTCACATTGTCTCCTTGAAATATGAAGCAGCCAACAGGTTTGTAATGCACCAAGCAATTTAACTATTTCCTTTGGCCATTTTGAATGATGTTTAGCACATTTCAAAATTTGAACTTCAAACGTTCAAAATAAAGCTTTCAGTACATCCCAGAGCTTCACAGAACAGCTAAAGGACGGAGGAAAAAATTATAAATAAATCTGGACCTAAACAAATTCTAGATTACTTCCTTTTATTTTTATATCAGAAAACTAGGGCCCCGATTTTGGTGTGCACACCCTTTACCAACCAAAATATTGGCAGTGTGAACACATACATACATAGTTAACAGTGGCGAGCACGTAGCAAAGATGAATGTTTAAGGTTTTTCAATAAATACGCCAAGGAACTTGAAAAGAGCGCAAAGGCAAATGCCTGGCCAGGGCATCCTGCCAGTTCGTCGGATGGGCATTGTGCTGCTCCGTTGCACGAGCAAATGGCTGCAACCGCAACGATAGCAACTACAACAACAATATACTGTCGTAAATGCTATGGCATAATTCAAATTGCTGCATTAGAGGACAGACAGACTCGAACGAATGAATGAACGAATGGATGGATGGATGTGTGGCCGGCAGTGCAGCTCGACCGACCAAAGAACAGAAGCGGAAGTAGAGAAATGAAGAAATTCACCGAAGAACTTAAGTACGTCGAAGTTAAACCGCAAGTGACACTCGAACTGGCTGCCTAGTTGGATCGTTTATTCGTTGGTTGGCTGACTGATTGCTTACTCGGCAGTAATGCGTTTTGCTTGTACTACCACAGTCGTTGATAGGCAATGCTGACTGCTTCACTTTGCCTAACTGCATTCCGAGCAATTAAGCACTTTGAATGCAAATCAGTTGCTATGTAAATAATTTACAAGTAATCCGGCATGCTGTCGCCACTGACTGGACAAAAAGGATAGTCGAGTTCCGGTGCGCACGGAATGCCACAGCAAAGTAAATTGGCCCAAGTGCAATGCAATTTTTTGCATTGTCCGTCCTAGTTGTGTATGCTGCATGCATTCAGTTAATTGCAGTCATTTGAGAGATATTCACACAAGTGACACTGCAATGCAAAGCAACAACGAATTTGATATGATTTGAAGTCTAGTGAAGTCTAAAGGTGAATGTGGCGAAATTTTTTTTTTTAATTATTTTTTTATATTTTCACAAGACGTCGAAAATTGCATGCCGTCTTTAAATCCAGGAATTTTTGCTTTAGATCAACTTTTTAAAATGCAAATTTTCGTTTCAGACATCTTTGCACTTTGCTGCTTGTTGGCAGCTTTTATAATTAGAAATCCACAGGAAAGAGAATTCAAAACAAAAAGAAACAAAAACCAAAAAACACAAAAAGCGAATAGGATGAAAAGTAAACAACTTTTCGCTTGATTAGCCGCAAATTGTATAATTAAAATCATCACACTGGACTCTGGTTTAAACGAATTGCGGCAAAGTTGAAGTGAAAGCAAAAGTCTACCAGCGCACTGCCGTCGCTGCGCTCATTCACTCATTCACTTACTGACTCACAGACTCACTTGCACAGTCATTGTCGCCTCGACTCGACTGTTGCTAAATACACAAACAAAGTTTCCTACCGAGCACTGAGCGGACAAACTTTCTGCCAAGCGTCTGAATGTGTCTGTCGCGTAGTCGAACCATTTCAGCCCAACTCTGGCACACTTGTCAGCCAGTCAAAAGTGAGACAGACGGCAGCAAGCGGCGCAAATGCTTAAGCAACGCCACGGCCTGTATGCAACATTATAGTCCTTAAGTGAAACTAAAAGCGAAAAAACGGTTTTACATAAAAAAGTGTGCAGCATAATTGCATTTGAGCTCATTTGTCCTCTTGCCACTTATTTTCTTACACTTACAGTGGAGTGTAGTACTTCGTAATGACATACAATGGAATGGAATTTGTTTTCAAATCTTTTATTTAAAAAGTCCTTTTATTTAATTGAATTGAAAGTAGCTGTTTTAGTACTCTCTCAATTGGTCCTAGGATCGATTGAGTAGAAAGTGTTGAAGATTAAGTAGTAGTTTTTAGTTGCAGCAAAGCTTAATTTTTCACTTGTGAAGTCTGTTTCAGTCTTTTTTCCAAGTTTTTTGTTGTAGTTAAAGCAATAATTGGCATTGCATCGAAGAGTGATAAGGTGATCTGGGCTTGTAACGATATACAACGCTTTACAATCCAGTTACAATCGTTCTATTGGTTTTGTCTTTTATGAGTATTCAATCCACACTGATCTCTGTTGTTGAAAGAGAGCAGCTGGTTACCAGTCTGAACAGTCAGGCGTCGTTTAAGATGCTGCACAATTTTCTTACCACAATTCTATGGATCTGGACTTGTGCGAGTATTCAATCCAGACTGAACTTTGCTTGTAAGAGAGAGAGAGAGCTGGTTACTACTCAAAACAGTCAGTTTTCTGAAATTGTGACACGTCATCAAGGAGATCGGGTTTTAACATTCTTACTTTTGAGGAAAATTCTACATAAATTTTCAAGGATATAAAGGATTAAAAATTTCAAATGACCGTTTTCATATCCTTTTTTTACAAAAAGATAAAAAATCAATTTTATTTCAATTCTTGAGCCTCTCCTCTTTCATTTGATATACATATATTAGAATGAATTACAGTTAGAATATGGCTAACTAGGTTGAGTATTTTTTTAATTTTTTTTATTTTTTATCCCCTTCAAAATTTTGAAGTCCTTTTAAAAGGACAACGGATGTAGAAAGAAAAAACTGAGTACGCAGTATTACAAGATTGTTTTCATTTTTGTCGCACGGTGTTATCAATTCGATATTGTAAGGGCTCATTTTTGCTTTATGTGTAGTGTCTATAGTTTATAAAAAAGCAGCCTTCTGAAATATACAAATATCACTGCACAACTAAATCAATTTTTTTTAACAAGGTTCTGCCTACGGGTTCTGGTAGAGGGGTCCAAAAAAAATAGTTATAGAGCTTTCTTTTGTGCGGTGGCTTATAATGAATTTCGCATTCAAGATTTTTCCCATACACACTTATCCTCAAAAATCAAGTTTTGTAGGAGATTTTATTACCAATTTTGAATAAGTACGAAATTAACACTTAAAAACATTTTCAGTTTTGACTTATTTCTGGCGTTCAAGTTATTTCTGAGCTTTGATGTATTCAGAGACCTATAGTAGAATTTTGTGGCAAATATTTTCGTGGTACATTTTGTCCTCAAAAAATCCTGTTTTACAGGATATTTTTGGCATTTTAGAAAAAAGGGTCAAATAGGAGCTACAGGGTTAAAATTCTCCACAAAAATGTTCCTCGTAGTGTTTTACACCAAATTTCTGAACACATAATTTACCTAAAATGTGATGTTACATGGTTTTCGTACGCCGATTCACCATAAGAATGAATTTCAAAACGCTGATACACGTATATTTGTTTATGAATCCTTCTACCAGAATCCGTTGGAGAAACTCCACTTTTCATCCGAGGCGGGTGACAGTCTTCATGGACGCTAATGAACCCCTATCAACCAACATGCTACGTGGATTCTCACCGACTAAATTCACTTCCTGTTCGGTGATTTCTTGACGTGAACTTCATATATAAACTGTGACTCGAATGATACAATTTTTTTATTTTTTTTATTATTCATCCTCATATTGTAACAATCACTCTGCTGCAACGACAAAACACACCAAAATACGCACAAACTAACAGATTAGCTCCAGACTTGCTCCACAGTGCAGTGCGTTGGAAAAATCTAGGAAAAATCTACTTAAAACAACACAAACAATTCAAATTTCAATTTACCACAGAATTTGCATTGATTTAAAAATAATTTATTTGCTTTTCATAGGAAATTACATTTGATTCGGTAAAAAATGTTGGCATGAAAAATTTAATTTAATTTCACTAAATTGCACACAGAGTCCACAGAAGGCCGCCCACCGCCGTCGGCTGCACTTGTCGGCTGCTCATAGCGCGGAGAAGGCGCCCGGCGCGGCGGCGCTCTTGTAGCGCAGCGGCGCATAGCCGTGCTGGTAGTTGGGCGGCGCACAGTAGCTGGACGACGTGAAGAAGCTGCAGGCCGCGTCGCTGGCGGCCGCGCCGCCGAATGCATTATAGGAATTTGCATAATTCTTGGCGGCCGACGAGTACATGCTGCCGAGCGTGGGAAAGCTGAGCGAGTAGGCGGCGGCCGCCGCGGCCGCGTGATGTGGCAAATCCATTTGCTGATGAAAGAGGCTGGCGGCGGCGGCGCTCTTGTCGCTGCCGAATTTGTGCGCGGCGGTGATGGGCGGCACCGGTTGCGGTGTGGTCGCCAGCATGGCGCGACCGCTGGTCGAGCTGCGCTCGTTGCGGCGAAATTTCGCGCGCCGATTCTGAAACCAAACCTGCGTAAAACAAAGTGGGTGAGTGAGTGAGTGCGCTGAAAGGGAGGCAAATTGCCATGCGGAACTGACCTGTACACGTGCCTCGCTGAGGCCCACCTTGGTGGCCAATTCTTCGCGCACGAACGCGTCCGGGTAGTGGGTGCGTTCGAACACCTTCTCGAGCGCCGTCAGCTGGCCGGACGTGAACGTGGTGCGGTTGCGGCGCGGCTTGCGGGCGCTGTGCGGCTGCTGTCGGTGGTCGTGGCCGTGGTGCGGCTGATGGTGGCCGGAAGTTGCCTGAGCGCTGTCAAAGTCGCTGCGAAAATTGTCATCTGTGAACGAGAACGAAAGCGATAATGAGTGCAGTTGGGGGCGTGGTGAAAAATCTTAATGGCATAATTCGAATGCAGTTCCGCGAAGTGGCATTAAATCAAAAACTCATCAACCGACAAATGCGCTCGAATTGCACACTTTGGGCAGTCTCGTAAATATTTTTACGAGCGTCGATTTGGTTCACACGCACGACACCCACACACACCCACACACACTCACACACACATGCATCGCATCAAAGTAATTTTTATGTGGAAATTCCTGTGTCAATATCGCCGCACAACGGGACATCGTTAAATTTGTCATTTTGTCGCACGCTGTTACACTGTTGTTACTCTCAAATTATCCCTGCTTGTTGTTGTTATTATTATTATTAACAATGGCACCTTTGTGTGTTTACGCCTGTTGCCCTTCGTTGTGGCATTGTTTGGTAGTTTTTCGTTGAGCACACACGCGCGACGCTTACAAAGTGCGGCTCGCATTTGCGGCATCCAGATGGGCTGTAAACGACGTCATTTGCGCTCGAATTAAAAACTCGTAAAAGATGATTTAGTGCTGACACTTGCCGAAAATGTTGCGCGACACTATTCGTGTTGCCGTTGCTTTATCGGTTGTTGGCTGCTCGTAAGGCGGTATTTATATTTTTGACAACTTTCTTGATTGCCGAGCTAATTGGATTTCCGCGAAGCGTTGGTGTTCGTTTGCTGGCCTTGCTTAATGAGCGCCAGGCGCCGAGCGTTGGCTGCGGTCGCTGGGAAAGGGTGGACAAGGTGGAGAGGAGGAATGATAAGTAAGAAAGTTGTTTGCATTAAATTAATGCAAAGCTAATTGCGAGTCCTTTTACACTTTCACAACAACAATGCGAGGAAAAATTAGTGTTTGTCGATTGAGTATTAAGATGAACTAAATATTCAAACTAAATATTAAATGAAATTGGCAATGAAACCGCAGAATTTAAATTTTCGGAGGAGCAGGACAATGATCATCAGTTAGGTCTTTCAAGAAGGACGCCACTTAAAGGTTAACCCTTTTTCTATTTTGTTGCCATATGGCAATAAGCTACTTTATGAACGTCTGAACCTTCATTGACTCAAGGAATCAATTTTTTTATTGGTCTTTAGAATAGTTTGAGGTTGTAGAAATAGTACAAAATTAATAAGCAGAAAATTTATACTTAAAAAAGATAAGTTCTACTCGTTTTTTAATATTATATCTTTACATAGTTAAGAGAGAAGAAACAGAAAAAATAATAGAAATTTTTACTACTTTTTACTACAAATCAAATAATTTTTTTCGAATTTTATATGAATCCATAAAACAGAGTTCGGAAACAAAAATTTAAAAAAATTGTGTGGGATTTTGTTGATGTAACTTTCAAAAGACTAAATTGAGAAATTTATACTTTTAATTTACTTTTAATTTTTTTTTGCGGCAAGGTCCCGTGCCCGGTAGTCACTTGAATCTAGGTTAAACCTCTGTTAACTTCACATTCAGGAGAAATTAAGATTGGTTAGGTAAGTATCGGAGGTAACCCTTCGTACCTACTAACACTTCGTTCAATAATGTGTGTGATTGACACATAGATGGCGGCACTAATACTAAATCAATATTTTTTTTCGAAATTGTGAACCTTTTTAGGCTTACTGTCAAAATTATATGTCAATCCGACCATTAGTTTACAAGTTACAGTGCTTTAAGTGACACTACTTTTGAGTTTTCAAAAAAAATGAATTCAAAGCAATTCCGTGTGCTGATTTATCATTGTTTTTTAATGAAAAAAATACTGTTCAATGCCAGGAATGGCTTGAAAAACATTATTCGGACTCTGGTCCATCAAAAAGAACCATTTGTTATTGGTATGCCGAATTCAAACGTGGTCGTACAGACACCGATGACATTCCATCTACTGGACGGCCAAATGACGCTGTTATTCCGGAAAACGTTGAAAAAACACTGAAAATCATTATGTCCGACCGTAAAGTGAAAGTGGGGGAGATTGCTGACATTCTAAAGATATCAGCAGGCAGTGTACACACCATAATACACGAACATTTGGTTATGAAAAAGGTGTTTTCGAAATGGGTGCCGCGTTTGCTCACACCGGAGCAAAAACCACAACGAATCGATGATTCAAAGAGCTGTTTGGACATGTTTACGCGCAACAAGTCGGAGTTTTTGCGTCGGTACATCACAATGGATGAAACATGGATCCACCATTTCACTCCAGAGTCAAATCGGCAGTCTGCTGAGTGGCATGCAACCGGTGAAAGCCGCCCAAAGCGTCCAAAGGCACAAACATCGGCTGGCAAGGTTATGGCGTCAGTATTTTGGGATGTGCACGGAATAATATTCATCGACTATCTTGAGGAAGGGAAAACAATCAATAGCGACTATTATATAGCGTTGTTGGAACGTTTGAAAGAAGAAATCGCGATTAAGCGGCCCCATATGAAGAAGAAAAAAGTGTTGTTTCACCAAGTCGATGAAAACGATGGCAAAAATGCATGAATTGGGCTTCGAATTACTTCCTCATCCCCCGTATTCTCCAGATCTGGCCCCCAGCGACTACTGGCTCTTCGCAGACCTCAAAAAGATGCTCCGTGGTAAGAGATTTGGCTCAAATGATGAAGTAATCGCCGAAACTAACGCCTATTTTGAAGGCAAAGAAAAATCGTTCTACAAAGGCGGTATCGAAAGATTGGAAAAGCGTTGGAATGATATTATCTCCCTAAAAGGGGACTAGGTTGATGAATAAAAACGAATTTTGGCAAAAAAATGTGTTTTAATTAGTTAGTCACACACATTATTGAACAAAGTCTTAAATTGTTGCTCATCCTGGGAAGTTATAAAGTTTGTCATTTAATACTGTCAAGCATGCATTTCCCCTTGCACCCTTTCGATCCCAAAGTTGCCTGAGAGCAAGTTCACCTATTTGTCATTTTATAGCAAACGCTACGATGGATTGAATTTAAGTAGGCACCAACAAATTAATATTTTTGGAGGTGAATTCAAAGCAAATTAAAAAAAAAATTGACTGATATCCCCAAAATAATTTCCAATAAATTGCAGCGATATCAGGGAAAGTTTCTGTTCTAACTGAAGAAACGAATTGGGTCCGTTTGATCAAAACCCTGTTTCTTTAATAATGGTTAAATGAAATCAAAAAGTGATAATTTTGTATTTTTCCATAAGTATAAAATAATTTTCGTGTAATTAAAAAATATTGATACAAAATCTATTTATCCCGTTTTAAGCTAAAAGTGTTAAAAAGTAAATTAGCTCGCTAGGGTAAAGTTCGGAGTCTAAAGGGTTAAAGAGAAAATTCCAAAATTTGAAAAATTTTTCGAATTTATATAAAAATAAGGAAAAATATATCATTTATAGAGCCAACACCTTTTCAGACTTTACAATTTGAATCAAACGTTGCACGAACGTTTTGACGATGCACGACATTGATAGAACTGGATGTCTGTCTGATCTCAATAAATTTTATCGAGAAGCTTTAAATGGGTTTTTGAAGCTCCCGCCCACAGGTTACAAGAGTGAGGATAGTCCACTTAAAAGTCTTTTCAGCCCATGAAGGAGATATTGCTTGAAGCCCAATTTTCAAGCTGGTGAAACAAATATTAGGAGTAAAAATAAGTTATTGACACTAACATAGAATATCTGAATACTAAATATCTGTACACCCATACCTCACTTTGCGTCGTGGTTACGTTCCAAAAAAACACGACGCAAATTGAAACGACGCAAAGTGAATTATGATTTCCTATAGCAAACCATGTAAAGATCGAAGATAGGTTCCAGGGTTACGAAAATACTACTTTTTAAAAAGAAAATTGAACAAAGTAAACATTTAAAAAACAAAAATAACATAAACTTTTATTACATATGTACATACAAAAAACAAAAAAAAACAAATTCAATTAAAACAAAATAAAATATTCAATTAATTTATAAAAACAAAATAAAAATTAATCACCGTCTGATGAGTCCATAGGGGCTGTTGTCGTAAGTCGGCTTTCTTTCACAAAAGTTAGAAAGGGAATCTCCGAGTTTTGATGGCATGGCGTAATTAGAAACAGAAGACGTGCTATCTTTTAGAAAAAAAAAGATAATTAAAAAAAAAGCAAGACTCGAACCCAAAACAACGCAACTTCGAAAATCTAACGACGCACAGTGAAAATTAGTACTAATTCAGCAGCGACGCAACTTCGAAACAACGCAAAACGAAACGACGCAAAGCGAGGTATTGGTGTATACTTAATATCTGAACATTAAATATATTTAATTTCTTTAGTATTTCTATCAAATTTTGCCTTGGTGACTTTTACTTTTTATCATGGAAAATTTTTACATTTATTTGTGAATAATTAGCAAAATCCAATGTGTACTTTTCAAGATATTATCGAATATGATATGTAGTCTTTGTTGGCAGGTAGGAAAACGTGCGGTCTTTCTAGTGTTAAATCTCATCGAACTCTTTTGTAATGGTTATGTTGAAGCGCCATTTCAATGAAATTCAAACAATGTACTTTTAATCTTTGTGCCAAAAAAATAAAAATTATCTATGGAAATTGGGCATTTTCTACATGACAACACTCGATGAAATGCAAAAGTCATCAAGGACACTTTGGAGAGATATCCTATCTCATTCGCTGTATTAACCCAACATTGCTTCTTTCGCCTAAAACTTGTTTCGGTTAATGACTCATAGCTTATTCGAGCACCACTTCACTTCTTACGAAGAAACTAAAAAATGATTTAATTCTTGGATCAAAATAAAAGGATTTTTTCAAAGCGAAGTCCGTCTGCTGTCGGGAAGATGGTAAAAGTCGCATCAAATTTTGGACAATACTTAAAATATTTGAAATACATTGTAACAAGTTTTTCTGAATTGAGCTTTAATTAAAAAAAATCTTCAAAGAAAGAAAAGAAAGAAAAAAATCAAATCCGATAAGAATCTTTACACCATGTCACAAAGTCCTCATTACACTACTCGACAAAAAATGGGTTCACCGCAAGCTCCTAAAATTAAAGTATTTTTCAGACTAATCTTCGGTTGCTGAACACGAAACTGAAAATCAAAAAATTTTCTTAAGAAGCGTTTTCAAAAAATCTTCGAAAACCACTTTTTCCCCTCTTATTTCAGTTATGAGCACATATCTCGTAAACCAACCATCCGACTAACACAAGTGGCCCGTCGCACAGTGTTCCGAAGTGGGACAAAAATAGAAAAATTGTATGTCACCGATTTCAAAGAAATTGGTGTCATTTGAAAGATAATACTTTCATTAAGCAAGATCTTAAATTATTTCTTAATCGGGTAAATTTTGAGAAAGTTATAGCATTTACAAGTTGACCAAATTCTAGAAAAATTGTTTTATGATAAAATGCAGTTTTGAGCGTCAACAATTGAAAATCTAACCAAAACACTATTTTCGCTTCAATCGGAGAAAATGTTACTGCTATGCACTTACAAGAGTCCAAAACATCATATCAGGAGCTATTTTGAAAAAAAGTTAAATAAAAACGGGGTTGTACGTTATTTAAAGAACACATTTTTTTTTACTATAAGCTATAAAAACTATATATTTTTGTAGATCGCAAATGGCGAATTGCGCATTATTACACCTACTTTTTTACGCAATCCTATAGAATGGGCTTTCTTCTTTTGGATCAATAAAAAAAATTCTGCGATTTCCTGCGATCTTGGAAAATAATAGAATTTTTGTAAACTACTCTAACTAAAAAAAATTGGATTTTTGTACCCTACATTGAGGTGCCCACCGGTACATTCACTGTGGTACGGAGCTTGTAACGGCCAGAAAGTGATGTAACTGGAAAGAAAAAGTATAGTAGCACTGTCGCTATTTAAAATGGGCATGGTCCGCCCACTAAAGGCAGAGTTGCCATACGGAAGTCTTTCATAAAATATGAAAATGTCTATATTAACAAATTCTATGTCTCAATTTATCAATGTTCTATATAAAAATGTGTTTGGCTTACCCGTTTAACCCGTTTAGAGCCATATTATCCTATTTTTCCCATTGCTACAAAATTTTTTGCTAAAGTGTGATTTAATGCTCATATTTTTTGGAGAATATGGAAAAGTTGAGGAAGGCAATTTTGTTAAAATTACCTTGCATTATTTACACTTGTTTACAATAAAGAAGAAAACTATTTGTATAATAGTTTTATTTTTTCAATTGAACTGTTTGTGTGGGATTAAAAACATCATATTTGATGATAGTGAAACTGAATAAACTGAACGGTTTGAAAAATGGCAGTTATTTTCTTTCATCCTCGACATTTTATCATAGCATTGCATCTTCATAGCTGTGTCATCTCTATGTGAAGCTCTATGGAAATAAAACCAAAAATGGTTTCTTTCAAGCAATTTCATCACCCTCTTTCAACCTTTTGAAGGTCGAAGTTTGAAAAACGCTGAAATACGTATTTAGTTATTTTGGTTTGAGTATATATATTCAAAATTTTAAAACAATCCGACCAAAACACAATGTCCGTCTATATAAGCTTCACCACCCCATTTGCGGCCTTTCAAGGTCGAATTTTTTAAAATCGTTCCTTTCTAAAGGTTGTCTTTTTAAAATACAACTATTGACCAAATTTCATCATTATATCTCCAGCGGTTTGGGCTCGGTGGTGATAGCATACTTGGTTATATATATTCGATTTTTTTTAAAGCTATATATTTTTTTGGAAAACAAACATAATTTTTTAAGTCAGTAGCCCCAAATAATTCAGATTGCAAATTTTCAGCGAATTTAGAGCACTCCTTCTATTTTTGTCCCAATTTTGTATGGAGTCGAAACACTGTGCGTCGTTCAGAAGGTAATTTACTTTGGACAATCTATATATCGATGTAAAGGTTACCTTCTGAATTTTTTTATTTTCAGTTTCGTGTTCAGCAGCCGAAGATTAGTCTAAAAAGTACTTTTATTTTAAGGAGCATTTTTCGTGTGGAGTAGTGTTATTGAAGAGTCGGGCAGTAGCATAGGGAGTCTTGTATTACTTTCATGTGTTCTTTATCTTTGTCAATTCCGAAGATATTGTTGGACCAAAGGCTTCACCTATGCGAATAACTTTGAGCGGTTATAGGAGACTGGCTATTGTTTTTGTTTAACGGAGAAGAATCATCAGATATGTATTTGAAACCGAGTTATGGCAGAAATCACAGCGTCGAAATGTGTCAAACTTGTACCGATCACAAGTGACTGGTTACTTTTTCTCACACAGAGAATAATCCGAAGATATTGTTGGACAAAAGACTTCACCTATGCAAATAACTTTTAGCGGTTATAGGAGACTGATTATTATTTTTTTTTTTACTGAGAAGAGTCATCAGATATTTGAAACCGAACTAAGTCAGAAATTACAGCGTCGAAATGTTTAAACTTGTATCGATTGTTTGTGATCGATTACTGGTTACTTTTTCTCATACAGAGAATAATCGCCAGAAATTTTTAACCGAATTCAGTCAGTGAGCACAGCGCCGAAAAGTATAAAAGTTTTAACTGCACCGAAACAATATTTTTAGGCGCATGGAAGCGAGCAAGTAAGACAATTCCGTCGTTGTGTCAACATGACATGATGTTAATTTGTGTTGACGTTGGCGACACACACACACAAACGCAACGCTGTAAAAGTGCAGTTTGAAAATGTAAAGTCGAGTGGAGTTGCTGCAGCGCAGGCAAAGCAATGGAATGGGAGCGAGAAAATCGCTGCAAGTGCGGTTCGTGCTGCACTTTTTCAGTTTTTATTTGGCGTTTTGGTTTTGTGTATCCCGCGGGAGCTGTTGCGCGCCGTCTGTGTGCGCGCTGCGTTCATGTCCGAGTTAATTTAGTTGAGCGGCGTGCCGCATGTGCAGCGACGCATTGCATGGCGTATCTGGCGTATCCTTTTCAAATTGCTGCTTGTTTTGCTGCCGCTTCAAAATTGTTTTTTTTAACAAAAACAAGTCGTTTTAGTGCCGCCACTGGTGTTGTTGGTTTTTTATGGAATTTTATTTCGTTGATGTTCAGTCGTTCGGAGACTCGAATGAAATCAAAGAGTTCGGCTGTTTTTTAGGCACTTTTTACGGTAATTTCCTCAAGGGATTCTCTTCGTTTTTGTTGTTTTTTTTGTGGTTGGTTGCGTAGTTCACTGTGTATGCGCGGCGGTGAAATGGTGATTTGTTGACAAATTGGCATCACTTGCGGTGTGACAGATTTATTTGTGCCGCGTCAGTGAAAATTGCTGATTTATTGACGTTGTGAAACAAAAAAGTGTTAATTTACGCTGCGTTGCTCAAAGTTGCCTGTGGCCGTAAAGCGATACGCTTGAGAAGTTGTTTTTTATTTGAGTTCTTAGTGCTTTGTTTTTTGTGATAGTTTGGTTTTTTAGCGGCGCCTCAGCATTGCAGTGATGCTTGCTTGCAATTTACCTATCAACTGAGTGCAGTGCCGCAGCCAGTCAGAAGCTGCCGACAAAGCACTTCAAATCGAGACGCAGTCAAAGCAAACCACTGTGTGTGACGTGAGCGGTGTTGCCGCTGGCTGCTGTCGTGCACGGGGCAACATTGCCGACAGCGGCGTGGGTGGCGCAACATTCAAGGGGCCAAGTGAGGAAAATTTATTCCAAGCAAAGTCTGTTGCCTGATTTGTCCTTGCGCGGGCTTTCTGCTTATATTTTTTCAAGGAATCAGCACGTAGAGGTTTCCTCTTATTAATGAGAAGTCTCGAAGGATACAAAGGTAGGAGGACATGACTTTTGAGAATGAATTTTTCATATTAGACCATTTGAATCAGCCAAGGCATCCATTACATCCTTCTCGTTGCACATCACTGACGTCAGCCGCCCCCATGTAAATGCGGCCTTCGACTGCAGTGCCAGAGGAAGATGTCATGTCATCAACATGATCAGCGTCGCAACTGAACTCGCCCCGCCATCCAATGCTGACAGCCGCCAGCAGTGAGTGCCGCTGTCAAATCTCAAACATTGCTGCTCCGCCTTCGTAAATTGGCCACATATGGCGCGAGTGTGTGCAGCGATTTATCACAAGTCGCAGCGCAGCGCAGTGCAGACGGACGGACGCCCGCACGGACAGACGCAGAGGCTGGCAGCGGCACGCCAGCGAAATGAATAATTAAATTTTAAAGAGCACTAAATTTTCACCTAATTATAAATCATCATCGTTTGCCTTTTGATGCTGTGCGCTCGTTGCTTGCTCGCTGCTTGTTGCTCGCCTTTTTCTTTTTTTTTATTTTGGTTGTTTTGTCTGTTTTGCGGTTTTTGAGTTGTGCGCTCGGCCGGGTAATTTGTGTCAGCGCAGCGGATCAGTCGAATTGGCGTTAAAAGTCGTTGACAAGCGATTTGCCGCATTTTTATATCAGTTTTATTGTGACCCTCGTTTTATGAATGGCAAACGTGCGCAGTTTAACGTTGACTGCGTGCAGAGTTCTAAATTTTTTTAATGTGCTAAACTGTTTTACTGATGTTTCAATTAAGACATTTGAATTTTATTTCTACTCAAATACTTTGAAAATAAAATATTTAGCAAAATCTGTTGGTCATAGTTATAGATAAAATCAACAAATTACTATTAAAACTAAAAAAAACATTGATAGTATTTAGTGCAATAGCAAAGAAATTAAAGTAATTAAAACGAAATGAATTTGAAATAACCAAACCAGTAAAAAAAGTGAAGGAAATGTAATCAAATAAAAAATTGTTCCAGTATTTGTTTTAGAAATTTTTCGGAGAAGTAAACAAAAACTGTTGATCCTGTAGAAGCAAAAACAGACTTGGAGTATTTTTCCAGTCGAAGAATGAGAAAAATATTAATTAAGAAAGAATAATAATAAGGAATTATAAAAAGAAAGTAAGTTAAAAAATAATAATATAAAAGAATAATTATGAAATATTTAAAATAGTTCAAAATCTATTCTGAGAATTGATTTAAGGTAAAAAACTGGTTTTTAGAAACATTTTGTATTTTGTAAGCGATTTATTATACAAATATATGTAAGTATTTATGAACTGAATAAAGCAGTTTTCAATAAATTAAATGACTTTGCGCAACTTTCTGCAGGCTGCCAAAAAAAACATTAAAACTGAACCAACAACAATGTTTTATTATATGGGAATGCTTGCTTTAACACATTTTTCGAAAATATAATGTTTTTTGGTTGTATTCGTAGCACAATGTTTCTATGAAAAAAATTTTACGAAAATGGGCACTTTTTCCGAAATTTTTAGACTATAACTTTGGAATCATATGTCCGACCACAATTTTATTGTCAATTGTTGCCAAAAATCACATTAAAACAACAACAATTTTTTATTATATGGAAATGCTTGCTTTAGCCGATGATGAACTAACAAGTAGAAGTAAGTTTTGAGAGCTAATTTTGTATGCTCCCCCAGTTGAACTGTTGAATTCAAAAACGATTAAAAAGGGGACAAATGCAGGTCTTTTCCACTTGATGGCGCTGACAATAGTAGTATAATTCGTACCCGATTCGAGAAAAACAGTTAATAAATAAGTAAATAGTTTTATGAAATACCATAATTTTACCAGTAATAATTTAAATTTGTTTGTATATTTATTGTGCACATTTGATACGATTTTATCTTCTTTAAAACATAATGCCAATTAGGTTAAGAGAGTGGTGTAAGATTTTTCCTGTATAAGTTATTCAATTCTATTAAAATCAACATAACATAAACTATAACATAAAAAGAACGAAAACGTGTAGACTCGGTAGATACGTTCCGAAGATGGTTACATCGAAAGCATTTACGTGTACGAGACTTTCTCACGCTAAAACCTTTTTATATACTGTCCCTAAAACCCTCTTCATGGGACCACCGTAAAGTAATACTTCACAAGAGGGCGGATAAAATATTAGCGTAGAGCTACGTCTGAGACTGAGATAAAATGTATGGTCACCGGACGGACGGAAAGTCAGTTTACGTATTCGTCTGCAGAATGTCCGGTACGTCAATTATTTGCAGAAGCATGATGCGTGCGATAAATGACTCAGTATGAAAGCCATAACTGATCGACGATGGTTTTGCGTGCTTTATCGTTTGTGCCTTTTCGCGAGGACTTGTTGCTTCAGCATCTTATTCAGTTGCTTTATTCGGAAATGCATCTGGCATTAAAAAAACATTCCCGGCAAATCGATTACAGCACTTTTCTCTAACATATTTTTTTGTGAACTGCTCAGAAACCATTACATGGTCACCGTTTAGAGCAGGGAAATTCCTTTCCAAATTTGAAATTTTGTGCAAGAATTCGTTTTGTTTGAAATATAAATTTTAAATATAACTGTCAATAGTTCAAACAAGCATTAGTCTTGAATTTATACTTATATGTTTTCATGAAAAGTAATGAACAGTGACTACTTTTTTCGTTTACTTAGGAATAAAATGTACTTTTGAAAAGAAGCAACATTGTTATTTCGGGGAGTATTTTTTTCAAAATACGCTATGACAACCGAGAACTTACACCACCTTGTTTACTGCATCATGGCTTTAGCCCATTTTTCGATAGAAAATCGAATGTCAAAAAATTCAGCAAAAATGTTTTCCTAAATAAAATTCTCTGAACTTTTGAAATCTTCAATAAAAATTTTGTAAAAATGCGTTTACTTCAACAAAAGCATAATTTCTTTCCTGTAGTGTGTTTGAGAAACATTTTGCAAGTTTTACTGTTTTTGCATTTATATATTCTGCACTCAAGTTATATTCACAAATAAAATAAGAATCACCATTGTTTACTATAGGAAAAAAATTTAGACAAGGCACTAAAATGCCATCTGAACCAACCAAAGGAAGAAGCACAGGTAAACCAATACCCATTATTTATCTTAGGCCGATATCGATTAGCAAATTTTGTATGATTTATATATATTTCAATCTAAAATTTTTAAAAATCCTTATAAAGCAAAACACTAAAAAGGCATTCAGTCACAATTTGATGGCCTCACATAAAGCCTTGAAACGTTTACTAAAATACAAACATTAATTCTGTGGTCAAAAGCAATAACCGCCTAAGTCGAAAATTGCTGTTTCGAGCAATCTTGTTTTAAAGTTTTAGCGCGTAGTGTGTTCGTTATGGGAATGCGAATAGGTTTTTATTAATAACTTTTTTTATTTTAAAGTTGCAAACTCCCCGATTTTACACAAACGTAGAGC
The DNA here is from genome assembly GCA_963971225.1 of Melieria omissa. Lineage (NCBI taxonomy): Eukaryota > Metazoa > Arthropoda > Insecta > Diptera > Ulidiidae > Melieria > Melieria omissa. The sequence continues at coordinate 33,369,754 of OZ020268.1, forward strand.
ACAGTCAAGGGAACGTGGTGGCATCCATAACTCAATTTCTTCTTAAGTCGACTTAAGCGGTTATTGCTTTTGACCACAGAATTGTCGTTTATAAACATGAAACCACAAAATTCATACTATGAATGGTTCTATAAAAAATTTAAAAATATTAAAAACACTCCTACAACATTTCACCCGATTTCGGCGGATGAAATAGTACAACGAAAGTTCTGAATACTGAAAATATTAATTAAATTCGTTTTGACTTCTACTTATTGGTTATGTTAAACAAATTTCTGTCAACAACGTTTTGTATCCAAACCATACCTCTTGCTGAGTTTTATGTTAGAAATGAGAAAACTCTACACAGATTGATAAAAGTCGGACGTTCTCATACATAGTGCGAACCTTCTGAGGTTCCTTTGGTTTAAAGTGGTACTTATTGGTTACTTATAGGTTTTACGTGGCGAGCATCAAACCCTGCGCACAACCCAAATTTTATGTGAGAGTGGCCTCACTACACACATTACTTCACTATTCAAGGAGTTCCAAATCGAGTCTTTCTAGGAGGGCTACCAGTAGGCTGTGAGTCAAATTGGATTGGACAGGGTCAAGAATAGTCTTGCCTTCTCCAAATTGAACACAATCAGAGACATGTCAAGTGTAGTTTTTCTACGAGTGTGTGTAGCACCAATGATATACATAGATGGCAAATCAAATCGAGGCTTTTATTTAACCTCATTAGATTATATATCTTATATAAAATGAAAGGCTTAAGAATTTAACAAAAATTGATTTTTTCATCTATTTGTAATAAAAGGATATGAAAAAGGTCCTTTGAAAATTTTAATCCTTTATATCCTCTAAAATTTATATAGAATTGTCTTAAAAAGTAAGTATGTTAAAACCCAAAATCTCCTTGATCTCGTGTCTCGTGTGATTTCATTACTCTAACTTTATTGGTTCAAAAGTTATTAAACAAAGGCGAAAGCTGCAAAGCTAATGAAGTACAAAAATTCTAATTTATTTATTTACCCAATTTTTACTCATTTTAGTAACTATGAAATCAATGGTGTAATCAATCAATTCTTTAACCCGTTCCGACATGAAAATAACAGCCCGCTGTATGAATTGTATGGGCTGTAGTCCAATATATTGGACATTGTCACTGAAAGGGTTAATATATTAAAAAGAAGTATGTACGGTTTATGATGTCTTGGTCGCCTCTATTTCTGCATCACTATGTAACTAGTAAAAAGAATATCTTTTTTTGTTAGGTGTGCAGAATCACCAAAGTTTTTTCATTCGGTTCAGGTACTTCTATCTCTAGATGATGATAGTAGTAAATGATCGATTTTCGACCACGGGAAGACCCTATCTATGAATGTGGAACATGGAAACTGAAAACCTGAACTTCATAAGTTTAAAACTATGACTCGAGTTGTAAGAACTTCAGAAGAGCCGCAGAAATTCGTATCGTTAAAAAAAATATTCAAAGTGTTCGCAAGCTGAACAGTTCAGAGTGTTGGAGTTTAATCTTTTGTTTTGAGTACAGTGGACGTCCAGTATAACGAACTTTCCATTTAACGAATTTTCGATTTAACGTACGGCCAAATTTTTTCCATTGATGGTTCTGTATTACGAACGAAAGTGAAATTTTCTATTCGATATAACGAATATTTATGTTGTTTTTCACCTTTCGAATTTTTTTATTTGAGCATTCACATTCTTAACAATAACAATGAATGTTTGGTTTCGTCAAGTGAACGGCACCTCAACTGTTTTTGTTATGTTAATACTTTCAAATTTACGTCAAGTTACCAACATTTTCATGTTCTGTTTGTATGCATTGCTGATCATTTTCACAGGATTTATTTTGCGTTCGGTCTTCTTTTTTTTTAAATTAAAATTTCAATAATCAATTAAGAGAAATTGCCTTACAGAAAGGTTTACTTTCGGTAAAGAGGCAATCGCGCATCGACGACTTTTTCACTTTCTTTTTCATAGAACAAGATATTTGTTTAACCTTCTGTCTGTCCTTTGCTCAAACTTGCGTTCGCTGTCCTTTAGGGTCAGCATGACCCCAATCAAACGGTTATATAATTTACTGACAAAACATGAAGAAATGTTACACATAAATCACAAAAGAAAAGGGGAAAGCCCCGAAAAGTGTTATTTGGTATGATTATATGATTTGTTATTGGGTTGTAAGCGCGATTAATACTAAATAACACAAGTAGACGAGTGCACAAAATCGCTCAACCGTTTCTTTAAGTCCGCCTGCGGTCCAATAGACCTCAAGGGACAGGCTGAATGTCAAAAACTGAATATTTAAGACTTATTTCTTTAAGAAGGATGGTTTAAAACAAAAAAAAAAATTGAGCGATTTAACGAATTTTTCGATTTAACATATTGGGGGTACAACATAAGATTCGTTATATTGTACGTTGTAAGGAAAAGCTTTGCTGATACTGATTAGAAGAGATTCGTAATTGCTGGAACATTGAAACATATGAATCATATATCTCTCAGAATTGTTGATTGATTGCTGGTACTCCAGGCATTTACTACTCTATGAAAATTATTAGTTCTACCAAATAGTTCTTAGAAAAAATTTCGAAGACATTGAAAATGATTAGATATATATTTTTTTTAATTTTTGGATTTAAGCTCAAAGTTAAATAGAAAAAATGCTGCATAATTTGGATATGTCATTGTAGCCGTAAGATCAATGTGGGTCACATGCTTTGATTTTTCAAGACATACCAACGAAACTGATAGATTTTACTGATCTTCAAGTTATTCATAACTCGTGGTGGTTTTTCATGACAACTAACATAACTATTTCTCTAACAACTGAGTTAAGATTGAAGAGTTCAATAATTTTTGGTCTAATTAAAAATAGTCGAATGAATGTCCATTCAACTAATTGCATTTTCAAATCTCCACCAGGCAGAAATATTTATGCAAGTATGCTACTCGATCTCCGTTGTCAGTGCTCTCCTCTTTCTTCTGATTTCCAACCTCCCAATCGACCTACCGATGCCACTTAGCTGAGTTGCGTCCAAATCGTGCTGATGCTGCTGTTGTTGTTGTTGCTGTCGCTGCAACTTGCCGGAAATGCGACAATCATTGGCCAACTCCAGCAAATTATTCACGGAAAATCGCTTCACATTCTCCGAGTGCTTGCCGTGCAGGTAGGTGCTGGCGACTTTTGTTAGCTCGTCGGCCGTAACCGCATCGTTCGCCGCTCCGTGGCCGCCACCGGCCGCCGACGAGTGCTGCTGATACTGCGGCACGCCAATGTCGCCCGCGTGGCAGCTGTGCGGCGCGTAGGAGTTTTGCTCCTCCGCCAAACTCTGCAGATGATCCAGCGACGATGTGGCCGTCGCTGCAGTGTTGGCCGGCGGCGGCGGCAGCGCATGCAGCGGCGGCATTTGTGCGTAGTAGAAAGCATCGGTGCTCGCCGCATTTGCATTCGCATTGCCAATTCCGTTTAGCGGCTGCTGCAGTAACTGTTGCTGCTGTTGGTAGTTCAACATTTTGCTTGCCGTCCTCGCACACACACACACACACACACACGCAGCGATGCAGCGCAGCGTTAGATGCTGCTGCTCCGCGCGCCAGCTATCATTAAATTAGCACAAATCAGATGCGTCGACTGGCTGCGCGCTGTTCGCTGCAAATTAATTCAATTACAAGTCAATTAATTAACGAAATTGCCGCCGGGATATTTGTCGATCTCGATTGGCGCCGACACACGCACTGCTGCCGCGGCTCTACTGCGCGCTGCCGTCGTCACCGACTGTCGCGGCGCGTTGCATAATTAACAAAAAAAAAAAAGATCGCGACGCGTTCGGGCGATTTATTTGCGGTTTGCTGATTGTTTTGTTCTTTATGTCGCCGAGCGATTTTTGATTACGTTGCGTTGCGTTCGCTGTCGCTTTGCAGTTGCGTTGCGATTTTTCGTTTGTCGTTGGTGTTGTTGTTTTTGTTGTTGCTTTGATTATTCGGCGGCCTAATTGAATTAGCAAAAACACAAATGAGTTAATTAACTTAATTGTTGCCACAACACTAAACAATGCCAAAGTCGAGTGACTACTGAAATTATTTTCAAATTCTTGTTGGGATCCTAAGTGAAATCTTCCGCCACATCGTTGGTGTTGTTGTTGTAATGCGTTGACTTTTCATCGTTTTGCCACGCAGCGCTGGCATCGCCCATAGATCGATGTCTGTCTCGCTCTGGCGTCTCTGTTCACTTTCAATGGCGCATCTAAATTTAGTCTGTCGTCTTCTAATTGGTTCGAGCGCCCATGAGCAAACATGCTGCAATAGCTGGACGCGTTGTTCGGCTGCTGGCAGCAAGAAAAACGGAAAATGTCGGGGGCGTTGCTCATTATGCGCTGTAAGTGACTGCGTGCACGCCCCCATTGATTGGACCCAGTCGCAGACTGGAGATCTGCAATTTAATTTGCAGTCTTTTCGTTTGGTGCGTTTTCATGGATCAGTTGGATATGACAGATGATCTTGTAGAGAAATTTGAAAGGCCTGCGAGTTGATAATGAGTCTTCGGGGAGTCCCTTCGCTTGTCATCAGCTTTACGAAGATAGAGAGAATATGTCTTTATGAACTGTGAGTGTACAGTGGGGACCCATCAGTGGGTGGGTGGTGTTGAATCGAATCAAGTATCTATAAATAAGTAGCTGACTCTACAGCCACATATGGAACTTGGCCGTGTTGCTAGTGTTCATGTTTATTGTATATAGGTACTAGACTTTTTATACATTGCCGATAACATCGTTCCTTGGCAACCAAATGCTCAATCGTGTCTTAATTGGGGAGTTTCTTCAAGTTTTAAGTTCTTTCTTTTCGCATAAAAATCTAACAAAAATCCAACTTCTTTGGTAAATCAACATAACAATAGTGTCTTCTTATTATAATAAATAAAAAAGGAACTGAAAAGTGTGTGGAGGGGAAAGGTGAGGTCGGGTGTGACGTACTCCAGCCACGTGTACGCCCGTGTATCTACCGTCGCCGCCGGCGCAACACTAAACTCGAGATTGTACCTCACCCCTCGCACCCTTACCTCCAGCTACTGAAACAATAGCACTCGCATAGCAACAGTAACATTAAATAATCTGCGTTTAAAAACTTCTCGGGTATCACATACCCGACCTCACTCACGCCGGGTTAAAAGTTGACCACTTCTCCACAAAGTGTTCAGTAGTTGTTATTTCGCAGATATCTCGCAAAACTGTGCCTTTATGTTTTAGGAGATGAAAAATCTTCATAAAAACTAATAGACCCGCGTCCACCAGTCCGCCATATTCATACCGACTCAACGCTTATTTCTTTAAGAAGGATGGTTCAGAACAAAACAAATTCCGATCGATTTAACACATTTTTCGATTTAACGAATTGGGGGTACAACATAAGATTCGTTATATTGAACGTTCACTGTAATCCGTAGAGGGTTAACTAAATGTGGATTAGATCAAACAATGGAACGAAAAAATATGTACAAGTAGTGTGAAGAAATGCAAAGAAACTAGAAATTTAATAGATGGTACATAAAGAGACTCATGAAGGATATATCAGGATATGTAGAAGAAGATCAAACATTCAAGAATAGCTCAACTCATGAACGTTTTGGAAAAAGTACAAAGGTCTGAAAAGTTTCCGACCCAACAATCATCAAGGATTTACTGAAGCGCACAGTGGGTTCCCATTTGGTCCCCATGGAATTCGCAGGATTGTGATTATGTTGGGTTGAAGTGTCTGTCTTTAGTCTTAAATGGCCATTGTAATATATCACAAATAAATAAAGGACGTGTCTATACTCAAGTTGTGAACCACGGAAATTTGTGTACAGTTCATTGGTCTGTGATTATTTCAAACTACTGATTCGGTTCATGAACCGGTTCGAATTCTATCTTGAATCAATAGTTCGAGTCAAAAGTTTATTTGTTACACCGTGCGACAGTACTTTTGACCCTCTCAAAATATGACCCAGATGTGGAGATTATTAGTTCTTTTAAAAAGGGTCTTAAAATTTAAGAAAATACATATTTTTTTAATACATTTTTTTTTAATATTTGCGGTTATGCAATAATGAAACTATTGATATCATCTGAAAGAGGAACTTGTTGCTTTTTGACTAAATTTTCTATTTCGAACTTTCAGGACCAAAATACTTGGTTAAGGTCCTTTCAAATATGTATCCTTCGATATTAGTGAAATTTTTTCTAAATCTTTTTGAAAAAAATCTATGCTTTTTGGTTTCGGTCTGTGATACTTCAATTCGGCTCTTCTTTCTATACTGGTTTAGAGTTTTGAGTTAAAAAAAAAAGTTTCCATCCATAAGCAAGAACAAAGTATGAAATATGTATTCATTCTTTCTTTGCAAAATTAACTTCTCTAATGGGTACTTTACTCGTAACTTATCTCAGTAGTGTGTAAGTAAGACACTTTGATTCGTGAATTATTCCTAGCAAGTCTCTAAACAACAGAGTGTCTCGTTCCTACAAAACTAATTTTATTAAATTATTTTTCTTAGGCTCTTATATTTTTAGGCTCAAAAAACGGTTATTTCGTTCCTGGAAATTTAACAAAATTATATTTTTCCGAAAATTAACGGAAATTGGAAGAAATAATAGCGCATGGTTAATCATATCGCACACGCAGTACAAAAGGGACACAACTAAAAATTTTACACTTTTCGGGTTTATGTGTTAATACTGTGCACAATGCATCAATCTACCAATAAGCTCAGTATATTTTGTTGTTGTAAACTGTTGCAAAAATACAGTTAAGTCTCTCTTCATGTCAGAAGTTTGAGTTTGAGAAGTAGCTCAATGCAAAAGAGTCCGAACTCAAATTGTGTTACTTTTGACGAAATACATTTTTGTTGAAGTTAATTTTAAGCAAAGTTCTGACAATTTTAGGATATATTTTCAAATAAAAAAATTAATTTCGAATTTTCAAAATTTTTCTTTCGACTTTTTAACTGTCATTTATAATTATAAAACTCAGCAAAAGTGACATAACTTAAAATAATTCCGTAATTATTGAATTAAAATATCATCAAAACAGTTACAACTCAAAATTATGGATTTTCTAGTGTAAAATAAAAAAAATTCTTGCAACTTGTCCTAAAGCATAATCTGTATGGATTTTCTACTGAACGGCCTATACGTTGTTTAAAAAAAATGTTTATTTAGCTCAAAAACAGTTTTTGGCGTTTCCTGAAAAATTAAAAATTTTGAGTTGTGTCACTTTTGTAGTGCGTGTGCGATATAATGATCGGTATTATCTGCACAAAACATACAACAAACAATTCAGGGGCGTAACCAAAGGGTAGGTTTTGGGTGTTATAACCCTCAATCATAGCCTTTAATTATTCAACATTTTCAATCACTATCACTAATTTATCGTCACTAAAAAATAATAAAACAAAATTTTGTGGTAAAAGCAATATTTTTTGTTTAGGCTCAATACTAAGATATTTCCATGACCAAGAAGCAAGAAGCTAAAACACTCATTAGTTTTAAATCGCCGGCCGGAATGTCCTTCAGGATGTTGGTACAAGCCTTTTGGATAGCTTCTACGTCACAAGTGTCTATCAATGAGATGGCGTCTTTCGATAATCAAATGTTCATAACATAAACATACTTTCACTTCAGGCGTAATAATTTCGCTTCCAGTGACCCAAATTTCATGACATTTTCGGAAAAATCCGGAAGTATATGAATTCTCCATATACTAAGCCACTTATAAGTGGCACCACCACAAAATGCCCTATTTGAAAAGTGCATTTTACTTCAAAAACCCCTCCATGACCAAGCTCTGACTACGCCCCTGAAACAACACACTCCAGAAGCCACCGAATCACTCAATTCATAGAGTCTGATTTGCCTTATTGAAGTTGAATATCGGCTTCAAATGTCGTTCAAAATCTATCTAATTCGAATTTTAATCTCCAAGTGTAGGGAAGAACAGATTTAATAAGAATTCTTAAGTCTATAGTATAGTAATTTTTTTGTAGATTCTAAAATGAAAAAATATGTTTATTTAACTGATTAACGAGCCACCGAAAAAGAACGGAACGAGGAAGAGCGAAAATGTTTCCCAATTATTGTTTCCATAATTCAAGGATCACAACTGACGATCAAATACTTATCTACACACACACTTACAGAAATAATATAGAAAAATGCCTATTTCCTGTTACCAGTGTCCCGCTGTGTAATTTTACTTCCCAGGCACTGCGCCAAGCCGCTTGACACGACCCTACAGTCTCCAATGAAATATGAGGTGAAAATTGTTAACAAGATCCTTGAAATTAAGTAGCAATAAATACCAATTAAGATGTCAACACTACACTACACGCCCACCACGCAAGCATTGCCCAGCTGGTGACTGCTGCCACATTGACAGCCAACACACAGCCAAGTCCTGCTTGACTTTAAGTGACTAACTACAAACCAAAAAAAAAAATACACAAGTGTTACAACAATAACTAACAATAAATAATAAAATCTGGAGAAAAATGTCTGCTGTGTTGACTGCATAAATCAGCGTGATGACGCGTGAGTTATGGTTAATTGCCGCAACCACAAATCAATGTAACACGCGGCGACCAGCGGGTGAGAGGCGTGCGCTGCTCAAGTGCTGGTGGCGCCGGCTTAGCTCGAGTGGCCTCGTCCTGCGCTGCACACACGCTATGCAACGTTCCGTGTCCTGCTGCTCGCTCGTCATTGTGGCGTAATGTGTTTGCATATGTGTTGTCATCGAATCAGCAGCCGTCGAAACGGATGGGCGTCTTTTAACAAGTGGCCGTTAATGGCAATTTACGGCGCTGCCGTCGGCCTGCTGACGTTTCGTCGAATTTCGCTTGGCTTCTCAGCTGATCAGCTTGGAATGTGGGTTGCTGTAAAACATTTCATACGTACGTCTTATAAGCCGAGTGCGGCCCTGAGCTGCATATATGAAACTCGAGGCAATTTAAGGCCTCAGTCACAACTAAAACTGCAAAACTCCTGCTGAACTTTTCTTATGAGAAATAATTATATATCGCGGCGGTGTATTTTTCTGAAGGAGAAAGTGGGAGTATACAATAGGTACCTACTGGATGATACAATAGGATCATAACAGGCGCGGATTCAGAAAAATATTTGGGGGGGGGGGGGGTTTCAAAAAGTAATTCTATAATATTTGTAAAACGCCTTTTGATTTGTATGTACTTTTATGGGCGATCCAAATATTTCGGGGGGGGCGGTTTCAACCCCCAAAACACCCCCCTGAATCCGCCACTGGATCATAAGTACGTTAAAATTATTTAAGTTACGCAGGTTTGTTTTAGGTATTATTGAAAGAATTTAGTATCTCCGTCTATTTTCATTTTAAAAAATGCATTCATTTAAAAAAAAGTGTTTGAGGCATATCGCAGCGTAGAATTTACGGTCTCAAGACATCGCAAACAATTGTGTGATCCACGATCTTCTCTCTCACTTAGGACAATTCGTTACTATAAAAATAAATGCCTTGTCTGCAATGCATTTCCGATGCATCAAACAACTTTATAAACAGGTTCAAGTGAAAGGTTTGTGTCGAATTAGTTGGGAAAAAGCTTTAGCTAAGACACACACCACCTCATTTAGTTATGGATAATGCCTCACAATTATAGGAAATGAATTGTTTGCCATAGCGATGCCATAAAGTGGCTTTTAACTTTGGTTGCCAAGCAGAGTTGCCAACTCTTTGTTTGTGTTGTAAAATTCACCATAAAATTTTATGTTGAAAAGGGTAAAATAGAAAGAGTGGTGAAGCAATTAAACGAAAGTAAACGATTAAATGAAATGGGAGGACAAGGGCAAACAAATGAAATAAAAGGAACAGAAATTGTAGTAAATAATGGATGAATGGAGAACGTGGAGAATGATCGGCAATCTTTCAGTAAGGTAGAAGAACAGATGCAAGAAAGAATGAAAATTATATGGTAGAAAAGTCAAGGAGATGAAAGGACTGGAGTAGAAAAGCAAACGAAGAAAATGAAACGAAAAACTGAGAAACTGAAATTTAAGAAAATGAAGTGATAGATGACATGAACAGGAATACGCAAAATTTCAGTAAGACAAGCCTCTTCTCTTAGAAAAGTGGATGGAAATAATTAAATAGAAAATGAAAGAACGGTGGTAGGAAAGGAAAATCAAAAATCAAGTAGCAGAAAGACTTGGGTAGAGGAACAAAGAAGAACGATCAAGAATAGCGGAATGAAAATGAAAAATTCCAGAAAAGAGAAATGCTGACAGTGTCCAGGAACGATGAGCCGCGACAGAAGATAGAAAAAATAAGACAGGGACATAGACAGGGGGGCATAGACAGGGATACGGGCAAGGACAGGGAAAGAGGCAGAGACAGAGACAAGCACAAGCACACGTACGAAAACAGGAACAGGACAGAAACACAGACAACAACAGAGACAGGGACAATGACAGGGACAGAGAGAGAGGTAGAGACAGGGAGACAAGTAAAGACAGGGAGAGAGACAGAGATAGGGATAACCATAGGCACACGGACGAGAACAGCAACAGAACAAAGACAAAGGCAACAACAGAAACAGGGACAGAAAAAAAACAGGGACAGTGATAAAGGCAAGGGACAGACAGAGGCAAGGATAGGGACAGAAACTGAGACATCGACAAAGACAAGCACACGCATAGAGACTGAGACAGGAACAGAAACAGGGACAGAGAAAGAGGGAGATTTACGGACACAGGCAAGGACAGGCACAGGGACAAGGACAAGGACAGAAACAGGGGTAGAGAAAGAGGCCGAGACAAGGACACAGGCAGGGACAAGCACTAGGACAAGAACAGGGAAAGAGAGAGAAAGAGAGACACAGGGACAAGCACAGGCACACGGACGAGAACAGGAACAGGTTAGAGAAACACACAGGAATGAGACAGAAACAGGCACAGAGGCAGGAACAGGGACAAGTGCAAGGACACGGACGCGAACAAAAACAGAGAAAAATTTAAAGGCAACAACAAAAACAGGAACAAAGACAAAGACAGGGGGAGAGGCTAAGACAGAGGCCAGGATATTGACAAAAAAAAAACAGGAACAAACACAAACTCAATGACAGGAAAGGGACAAAGACAACGGCAGAAACAAAGCCAGAGACAAGGACAAGGACACAGACAGGAACAAAGACAGGTATAGCGAGAGGAACAAGGACAAAGCAAGAACATTATACAAAAAACAAAGGACAAGTAAGAGGACAGTAATTTAAGATAAAAAAAAGAGAGAAATAGGTCCTAGACAGGGGCTCTTGTAAAGGGGCCGAGCATAGGGACAGAAAAAGAATCAGAGGAGAGCAATTGGGATAAAAACCAAGAAGGACATAGGCAGAAAGTAGGAACAGGAAACGAGAAGATTGGCAGAGGAGGTGACAGTAGACAGACGATCTTCTTCTTGACTGGCACGACAGCCCGATTACGAGACTAAGCTAGCAAGCTAGCTACTACTACTAGCTACCCGCAACCAACCGTGTTGTGCGTGCGAATATTTTTACAAGGTTGGAAAGGACCTACAGTTTTATGCCGATTCTGAACGGCGAGTTGGGAGCTTTTTCATAGGCAATTTTACTCTAAGAGGTTTGCCATTTCCTGCTTAGAGGACAGCCGCCGAAAGAAAAATTCTTCATCTTTTTTTTCGGTGTTAACACAACGGACTATTGAACTCGCGGAGTCGTGACTCGCGGCCCAACGCACTAGCCAGTTGAGCTACGGCGGCTGCTAGACAGAGAATAGGAAAGAAAAAAATGGAAATGAAATCAAAGTTGCAGAAAGGACAAGGAAAGAATAATAAGGAATTAAAATGAGGAATGAAAAAAACTGTAATTTTATGAAAGCTAATCAACACTTCAAACGCTCATAAGCAAGCAGGTCAATATAAATTGATATGATACCGATAAGCGCCGAGGAATGATGCAAAGCGAAATGTGTACCGTTGTACACTACTACAACAAATCGAGAAAAAATCGGGTCCATAAGGAGTTCGAAGTTGGATTGTGGCAAAGAGACTTGTTTGAAATTGAACTTTACCATTAATTTTGTTTCCATTTCCACATCCCTCAATTGGGTATCAGAGAAACTTTTGTTTGACGTGGAACTTACAATACATCCATAATTTCGTCAAACAGTTGGTACAGTAAATAACATGTACGCGATTGGGGCATTCACAAAGAATCAATGTGGCCTGTAGTTGGACAATCTCTCTAACAAGACTTGGAATTTTGAATATGATGGGGAATCCCACAATTAATTTTTATGAAAATATTCGATATGCCAGGTGACTAAGGGAAAAATGTTTTCCGTAAGTTGTGTTGCAGTGTTCGGGTTACGCTTAATTGTTTACAGATAAGAAAGTATATTTAGTGCGAAATCAAATACACCAAAAGTTTGCTTGGCATACAGAGTGCATTTTTAAATTTAGATAACATTTCAATTTCCAAAGAAATTCCCATAAGCAAACCGCCGACCAACTCGAACGCAATTTATGCTTTGCACACTCGTCAAAGAGATCCATTGAGCGCTTCTGATGACGTTCGGTGGAACGAACGATAATCTTCAAGCAGTGTGAAAACGAGTCAGGGCCGAGTCTGAAGAAGCCGCGACGCATTCCACAGAAACTTGGCCGTTTATATCAGCCATTTCCGGACGCTGTCAAGGGTCTTCGCGAAAAGTGTGCCAATCTAAAAGATTTCGCCGAAACATTACATTTAGGTTGTCAGTGGCATTCGATCGCCGGGCCAGGCTTCAATTATGTTGGATTGCCGATCGTCAAAACAGTTTACACAGTGGCACAAGTTCAGCGCGACCGCCACGAAGAGCTGTTTTCCACGAAGCGGTTTAGATGTGCGGCTCAAAAATCCAGGAATCGAGAAAAGCCCAAACGTGGCCAAGTCACGTACGAAATTTTTGGAGGAGGCCGACCTTCAAAGCGCCAACTGGAAAAGTTCGTGCAGCAGTCGCCTGTTGGGCAGCAAACGACTACGGTGTGCAGTATCGCGTTCTGAAAGCGAGCAAACGATCCAAACGAACGTGCGCCCGTTCGTCAACAGCTGCGAAGCGAACGTAAAAGCCGCCGCACAAATTTCGACGTTTAGTGCTCACTCGGCCTCTATAGGTAGCAGCAGTTGCCCAAATGCTGTCGATTGTGTCTGCTTAGCCAACTCGAGTGCGAGAAAAGTAAAAAAACAAAGATAAGCTAAACAATTAGCAGCCTAAAAAGTGAGCGAAAAGTGTCTAAAGTTTCATCAGTTGTTGTTGCCGGTGTAACGCGAAGTACAAAAGCGTAACAAACTCTACTCGTCATTTCGTTCTGCGCCCTCGCGCCCCTAAACTAGCATTTCAACATTTCTGGTGCTGTGAGTAACAGAAAAAAAGTAAAGAAATAAAAATAAAAAAATCGAAAATCGAAACAAGAGAGCAAACGAATAATTAAATAATCGTACACCTGTTTTTCGGCTCGTGGTTTCGGGTTGTGTTGTTCTTGTTTTGTGTAAAAGTTGGTTTCTCACGTATGGCCGAATAGCGTCTGCGCTTGACTCATCGACTCGGGCAGTGAACGAGCAGCGAAAAGTCATCATCTCGTCAAGACTTCTTCTGGGGCCATTTATCATTTGTTGCGTGCGCGCCTGCGACGGTAAGTTGGGGTTCACTTTCTTCTCACGATTTATACATATCGCATTGTTTGAAAGGTTTGCTCGCCGACACTCTCTTTCCTTCGCTCGCTCGCGCTACAGTTGGGGCTGTTGCTCTCTGCACGCTGTGACGTTCGATTGTTGGTGCCTGGTGCCGGCAGCGTATCGACACGTTTCTGGCGAGGCTTTTCGAAATAATTTATTAATGTGAAAGTAATTTGGGGTGTTGAAGACTAGTTGGTGTTGCTAATGGGTTCTACGTCGTTTCAAGTTCATTTCCAAATTTAAGTTTTTGTTCCCTGGAAAAATTTGACACGTGCCGGTGGAACATTGGCATTACACTATTGAACATTTTGTTGATACTTGGCTTTCACAACTGATAATGTAGAATTTTAGGCTACATCACTTAATCTTAGGTCTTTTTATATATTTTTAATGAAACGTGTTTAAAATTTGTGTTTAAAATTTTTTTTTTATTGAAATGAATTTTTGTGGACTCTTTTTAACCAAAAAGTATGAACTAAAAAAAAAATATTTTTTTCACATAATTTTTTTTTATTTTTACAACATAAAGCTAATACGTACGTAAGAAAAAGTTTCGTCTCCTATCAAACAATTTTTTTAACCCTTCTGTCAATACGAAAAATTTCCACCTATCATCAATACGAAGACACACAGGTACCTTCATATCGAACAAACGGTTAGCGTTAAAAAATCGGTTCTAAAAGTTATCTAGAAAAATATTTATGTCTATATAAGATTTCTAATAGATAGTAGATAGATTTTTAGGAAGATACTTAAAATATCAGCATAGCCGAAAGCCATTGCCATTGGCCGAAAGTAGGATATTTTTATCTAAAAAATGCAAAAGGTATTGACAGAAGGGTTAATATACGTCAATTTAGATGTCTGAGATTTGGCGGTTAAAAAATATGTCTTTTTTTAACTGAGCCGGGCTTGACAATTCACAACACTCTGCATGAATTTGAAAAATGTTCTTATGTTCATTCAAAAAAGTCGTAACAAAAACTAGAGGAAAATGTATTCATAAATGATTTCCAAACACAATGATTTTCAAAAACAATTTAAAGACTCTTGTGATGACTTTTTGATAAAATTTGGCAATCAAAACAGAAGTAAATTAGGAGTACTCTCTTTTATTTTACTACTTTATTCTTATGGAAATACTATCCATAATAAGCCAACTTTCAAAAAAGGAAAAACAAATAAGGGAAACTGGGGTACATTTGACTTTGGGCACATTTGACTCTGGCCGTTTTGGAATCAAATCGGTGCAAGTTGTTCCCCTATTGGGAACAATAAAATACGTAATTTCGTAAAGCGTCAGGAAGTTTAACAGTTTGTGCGCAAATTTTGTCGAAGCAGCACGTGGTTTTATTTTTTTACGGGAGTTTCTGTTTTTTGGATCCAACAGGGTCTCCAAGTGGAAGTGCTTGCCGCACACACCCCTTACGTAACCTCACCTAACCTTCTGTTATTTTGTGACAGTGATACGTAAGGAATTTGTGAAGTGAGTTTAATAAATATCTCAAAGTTATAAACTAATTTTACTTACATTATTTTCTATTATTTCGAAAAATGTTGCTAATTGAAGGTCATTAAAGTATTTTAGGTAAGACAATTAAATTAAGTAAAGTAAAACATATGGGGTACATTTGACATTTTTGAATGGGGCACATTTGACAAGAGCGAAAACGAGTTAAAACTGCCGATTCCAGAAAATCCGGCTTCAACTTCACGTTGTCATACAAAATATATTTTTAAGATTAACTTGTCCAAATATTTTGTAAAATAAGTTTATTTTTATCCAAATTATTATCTTTTTTGTGCTACATTTTTCTTGACTAGAGGCTTATAAATGAAATATCTATTATTTATTTTTTCCTTCGCATAAAATGAAAGATTAAAAAATATATGTATAATGAAATTTTGCTTATTTTTAATCAGAAGCGATTTTATTTTCTTTCACAAACATAGATGTCAAATGTTTCCCTTCCAAAGACAAATGTGCCCCTTGACTGGGGTACAAATGTGCCCCTTGACTGGGGTACATTTGACAAAATGACTTTTTTCAAAAAATATGAAATTATAACGGGGAAAATCTTCTGTGTAAAAAATAACTTAAATTTCTAAAATATAAAAATCATTTTCGAGAAAGCAGCATTAATTTTTAAAAATAATCAATCACGTTTCGAGAAATATGGGTTTAAAAAAAGGTGTCAAATGTACCCTAGTTTCCCCTAAGAAGTTTCGATGTTATTAAATTATTTTGTTCTGATAATAATTTCTTTATCATTACTCCACAAATTTATCGTAGCCAAAGAACTCAAATCGTAAAATTTTTTAGAGCACTTTGACAAACGGTGCAAACGACACATTGGCGTATATAATTACACATACATTTTTAAAATAATTAAATTAACACTCAAATAGTTGTTTTTGCACTTCAGCTTAACTTATAACAGTAAAGTTTTTACTACTCCACATTAGCGCAGTTTCAACCAAGTTTTGTTATGTAAACTTCAATTTTAAACAAGCCTCAGCAATAATTCTCAGCACTTTGAACGATTTTTCATGCCATACGCTCATAATCAGTTTAAATTTAATTTACTGGCATTGAAAATACATGTGCAATGCAGTATAGCAGAAATAATCCATTAAAAAGATTGTTAGGGTGCATTATACCCCAGTTTTAGGACGTAAGGTTAACATTGTCGCTATGTTGTTGGCCATCAATTGGAACAAAGACCAACTGAACCAAGATTGTGCGATTTAATGTCGTGTGATTCGTTTCTTTATCTTAAACCTGAGATCCAACATCATCTTTGAGATAAAGCCACAACTTTGTCAAAATGTGCTTGAGTAATCAAGTTTTTCATCAACAAAAACACAGTCTTTTAAAAAAAATTCAGACGCCTGTTTCTAACACTTCGTTCAATAATGTGTGTGACTGACACATATATGGCGGCACTAATACTAAATCAATATTTTTTTTCGAAGTTGTGAACCTTTTTAGGCTTACTGTCAAAATTATATGTCAATCCGACCATTAGTTTACAAGTTACAGCGCTTTAAGTGACACTACTTTTGAGTTTTCAAAAAAAATGAATTCAAAGCAATGCCGTGTGCTGATTTATCATTGTTTTTTAATGAAAAAAAATACTGTTCAATGACAGGAATGGCTTGAAAAACATTATTCGGACTCTGCTCCATCAAAAAGAACCATTTGTTATTTGTATGCCGAATTCAAACGTGGTCGTACAGACACCGATGACATTCCATCTACTGGACGGCCAAATGACGCTGTTATTCCGGAAAACGTTGCAAAAACACTGAAAATCATTATGTCCGACCGTAAAGTGAAAGTGGGGGAGATTGCTGACATTCTAAAGATATCAGCAGGCAGTGTACACACCATAATACACGAACATTTGGTTATGAAAAAGGTGTTTTCGAAATGGGTGCCGCGTTTGCTCACACCGGAGCAAAAACAACAACGAATCGATGATTCAAAGAGCTGTTTGGACATGTTTACGCGCAACAAGTCGGAGTTTTTGCGTCGGTACATCACAATGGATGAAACATGGATCCACCATTTCACTCCAGAGTCAAATCGGCAGTCTGCTGAGTGCCATGCAACCGGTGAAAGCCGCCCAAAGCGTCCAAAGGCACAAACATCGGCTGGCAAGGTTATGGCGTCAGTATTTTGGGATGTGCACGGAATAATATTCATCGACTATCTTGAGAAAGGGAAAACAATCAATAGCGACTATTATATAGCGTTGTTGGAACGTTTGAAAGAAGAAATCGCGATTAAGCGGCCCCATATGAAGAAGAAAAAAGTGTTGTTTCACCAAGACAATGCACCGTCACAAGTCGATGAAAACGATGGCAAAAATGCATGAATTGGGCTTCGAATTGCTTCCTCATCCCCCGTATTCTCCAGATCTGGCCCCCAGCGACTACTGGCTCTTCGCAGACCTCAAAAAGATGCTCCGTGGTAAGAGATTTGGCTCAAATGATGAAGTAATCGCCGAAACTAACGCCTATTTTGAAGGCAAAGAAAAATCGTTCTACAAAGGCGGTATCGAAAGATTGGAAAAGCGTTGGAATGATTGTATCTCCCTAAAAGGGGACTGTGTTGATGAATAAAAACGAATTTTGGCAAAAAAATGTGTTCTAATTAGTTAGTCACACACATTATTGAACGAAGTGTTATGTTTGGCCATTTCGTCTAAGAATCCATCTGAACTAACTCACATATCTTTGTGTATGGAGAGCGAGGCAAGATCATTTAATCTGCTTTCACTCATATTAAGAATTCTCAGATAGTTTTTTATAAATCGTAGAGAGAAAACCGATCTTAAATTTGTTACTGGCATGCAAATTGATTATAATTATTTATTAATAAGGGTGAAAACTAATCAGCCCTTTTCGAGTAAGCCAAAACCTAAATTAGAGTGACTAGCAAATTATCTGCCAGAGCATTTAGGCCTTTTCACACTCACTTCAGCTTTATTAAAATTTATTTTATTTCTTGTTTCATTACTCAACCATACATATGTGTGTTATACATGTTATCAATGAAATTGGTATTGAATTAATTGAAACCTATTCTGCACTGGTTTGTTCTTTATTTCTTGTTTTACTACTTACACTTATTTTCTTGTAATACCAAAGCTACTATATCCAACTACTATTATATCTACAATTTAATTCAGGGCTATTTAAAAACATGCAGGGGCGCACACAGGATTTAATTTTGGGGGGTTGCATAGAGCTTTTGACCTCAAATCCATTTTAAACCATATTTTACACCAGACATTTTCTTTTCTGTGGGGTTGGACCCCCCTAAAACCCTCTGAGTGCGCCACTGAAAACAAATATAAATATTCAATCTCTATCAACTAAATGTTAAGTTTTTTGCAAGTATGTCATTTTGTTTGAATACGATTTTCTGATACTTAAAAAAGAAAAAACTATAGTTTGTAATCAACTAAGAATTTACATATCATGCATTTGAGGGTTAATCTCAGGAGAAAAGCAAAGAATAATCATGTTTTATTTTTTATTGCTCGAATAGTGATTACTGCCCTTTGGCTTAAATTGCTTAAATTAATATATTATTGCACATTAGTTTTTATTACATAATTGCACCCCTGACTTATTAAAATTCAACGCATCGTATTGGAGTTATATAAAAAACCAACATTTTGTTTCACAGTGTAACCATTCAAAATAAGTCCAAACCGCAATCAATAAATTTGACATGACTAATTTATTATTTTAATACATTGAACAAAAATCGCCTTAAACAAACAAATGTCGGTGGTCTCTTATTTACTTTTGTGGCTGTCAAATTGTCGATGCAAACAGCATTTGTTTTCGATGACGAAAAAATTATATGGAATACTCGTACCTATATGTAGAGTATATAATGCACCTAACAACAGCGCAACGTAATGATCAATTTGATATCTCGTACGATAAATAATTTTGTTGAAGCAAAAAAAAGTCAGAAAACCAATTTAGTAAAAGCGCAAGTGGGTGATTGTCAAAAAGAGTTTGAATTTCTTGTTTGGAACAACAGAAACAACGTTACCAGATTTAATGCGACCAGGGGCGCACACAGAGGGGTACAAACTCCTCATTAAAAATATTTCGGTTGCAAAATATGATTTAAAATGAAATCGAGCTCAAAATCCCCTCAATATAAAATCCTGTGTGCACCACTGAATACAACAAAACCACATCTGACAAAATATAGAATCACAAAGTTCAAATGGAGACGATTTGAGAACGGCTACACGACCACTGACTCAGTTGTGGCTGTGGCCTACATCAAAACTATTTCTGTTTTTTAGGCGACAAAACCAAATTAATTGCTACCACTTCTACAAAACAGATGTTATTGTTGACGTTTCTTCTTCCTTTTTTTTCTATTTGGAACAACAATTACAATTAATACTAATTGTTAGTTAATTAAAATTTATTAGTTTCATAAATTATTATGCATTGCCATTTATTTTAAATTATTTGTAGAAATGTAAAATGGGTATAGACGAATGTTTAAAAGAGTAAGTGGGAAAGCATCCTCCAATTTGTGATTAGGTGTATAGAAAAAATGGTTGTATTGCTGTCAATACTACTTTCATTGTAATTAAGTACTTCATGACACGGCGACGGTTGAAGCCAACGCCCTCTTGTAGTTGTGTGGTCCCGTCGCTGCCGTCTACAATGTGTTCAGACCATGATGTTGAACTCATAACGACGCTGCTTTGTATTTGTATGCGTGCGTTGGCGTCGTTGCTACTCGTGAGTAATAGAATGGTCATCACTGCTGTAGTGCCTAGAGAGTTTTTATTCTCATCATCAGAACTTCGCGCAGTACCTTCTTTGACAACATGACTGTTTTGACATGCATTTTTTTAGTTGTGCTACTACTTTGTCTACTTGGTATGAGCCTTTCTAATTTTAAAGTGCCTAATTTCAAGATATATGGTCACCGTGCCAGTTCCCATAACAAAGCATGTGTCCATTTACTCGAAAGCTCTAAAAGCTTTTTGTAATTCTCGAACTGCCTAAAAGTATGCAATGATTTGCACAAACTACGAAAGCTTTTGTAATGAACTGCCAACTATCGAAAAATTAATATTTCTAACAGTGCTGCCAATTCAACGCTTGTTTTAATATTTGTCAACGTGAATGCGGGCAGAAGGAACTTAACATTTGGCGGATTGTAAGTGTTAGATTCTTTTTGGATTATGTTATTAGTTTATTTTTCAATTTAAAAGAAACTGTAGGGGTGATTTTTCAAATAAATTTTTATTCATTGGTTTTAATGAGAACATTTTTGAAGAAGCATGCGACATGGGACGTTTTTAATTAATCCTTAATACAAAAATGAAAGGTTGTTCCAATTCTCTTGTTCCTGTTTTGTTTTTAAAACCAAATTTCTTCAACTAAAAGTAAAACAAAAAAGAAACATTCATAAAGCAACAATTTAATTGGTCTTTGTGCCTAGTTGCCTTTTAAGTTGTATTATAATTATTTATAAATTATAAATATCAGAGCAGAGTTCAAGGACCGCGAATGCTAGTGTAAAATTCAACCTCGACGTGATGATAAAAGTATAGCGAACATTCAGTTCTGTGTGGAAAATGGAAACAGAAATATTCGACCTTGATTACTCGACAGTTGAAGGGTAATTGAAAAGAAAAAGAACAAGAAGAAAAACATATCAAAACGAAATTTTCTGTGGGCGGTGTTTATTGAAGTCATTTCGGGCTGCATTATAAATTAGCTGTGTGTCTAATGATGTGTAGGGAGACTTGACACGACAGCCACATAGTGTAGAAGACTATGATATATCCTTCATAAAGATGCTACTCATAGATTAATGTGATAATTTCGAACGACGAATTATGAGTTTTTCATATGACAGAAAATAATTGGCCATCAGAGTTGTGACATTGTTGGTTGAAAAGGGCAGTCACCGAAATAAATTTCGAACCCATAAACTGCTGATTTGTAGTATCTTGCAAGTTACTGAAGGTGAAAGTTGTAAAAAAGTGTCTTTTAAAAGAACTTTGGGTCAGAAAATAAAAACTGACTACGCCAGGATACTATAATAATAATAATAATTAATTGATTGGCACGACAGCCCGCTTA
Organism: Melieria omissa; assembly: GCA_963971225.1. Lineage (NCBI taxonomy): Eukaryota > Metazoa > Arthropoda > Insecta > Diptera > Ulidiidae > Melieria > Melieria omissa. The sequence continues at coordinate 33,391,133 of OZ020268.1, forward strand.
CGCGAGACTAAGGCCTAGCTTCCCGCAACCACCCGTGTTGTGCGTGTGAATTTTGTACGCGGGTGGAAGGGACCTACAGTTTTATGCCGGTTCCGAACGGCAGGTTGGGAGCTTTTTCATAGGCAATTTTTCCTCTCAGAAGTTTACCATTTCCAGCTGAGAGGACAGCCACCGAAAGAGAAAACGAGTTTCCCGTTATTTTTTTTAGGTGTTACTACATGCAGTATTCGATCTTGCGTCGCTCTGCATGCGACTCGTTGGACCGCGCACTAACCAACTGAGCCACGGCGGCTGCAGGATACTATAGGGTGTTTTTTTAGAGGTTTGTTTTTCGAATAGAGATAAAACTGGCATTTTGTGGTCAAATCTGGCAACTCTAATGTCATTTATGTTCAGTTTGGTTTGCCATTTCATCATGAACAGGTTACAAAAGAACAACGCTTGCAAATCGTGCAAATTTATTTCGAAAATAATGGTTCAGTTCGCGAAGTTTACCGCAAGCTCCGTCCATTTTATGGTCGATATAATCGTCCATCAGAGCAAAATCGGTCCATCCATCGGTTAACCATGGGTCGTTTTCGCACTACGTTTACTCTATGTGATAATACGCATCCGCAGAGACGTCGAATAGTGCGCACCGAAGAAACAATTGCCGCTGTAGAGCAAAATGTTGAAGAGGACCCGAATGAATCGATTCGCCACCGTGCACAGCAATTGGAGCTTTGTCCATCAACTTTAAAAATTGGACCTGTAGAATTGGCTTTATTCGAGCCAGCCGCGGCGGCCACATGCCCGAAATCATATTTAAACATTAATGGCATAAAATTATCCTTCCAATAAAGCCAAATTGATGGACATTAAAACGATTTTCTTGTGTTTTATTTCAATCCGAAGTTCTATACCTCTAAAAAAAACACCATATATAAATGACCTCTAGTTCCAGGTCTATATCAAAATGTTTTCGCACGGTGTAATAAATATAAAGTTGGTGTTTTCACTCAGTGCATCATAACTTTGTCATTTTTATTTCAATTCTATTGATGTAGGCCTGTTATTTGCTCAAATAATATATCCTTCATCTTAGACTTTACAACCAGAGATCATTTATTTTATCTATACAAAAAACATTCGAAAATGTATAATTTTAAAATTGGTCGAAAAATTCAACTTACAAAAATTCAAATTTACAACTTTCACCGCCAGTAACTTCCCCAAATCTCTGATCTGATTTGGATAATCTGTAAATCAGTGGAAAGGCTAAGGTATTATCTTCTGATCGACGGACAGCTTGTGTTAGTCGGATGATTCGTTTACGAGATATGTGCTCATAACTGGAATAACAGGGAAAAAATAGGTCTCCAAAAGAAGAAGAAGAAGATTTTTCCAAAATGCTTCCTAAAAAAATGTTTGGATTTTCAGTTTTGTGTTCAGCGTCCAAAATTTAGTCTAAAGAACTTTTGTTTTTAGGTGCACGCGATTGACCCCTTTTTTGTCGAGTAGTGTAATAAATTCGTACCGAGTGTTATAGATGTGCGATTTGTACTCCCAAAGTTATACAGGAAACTTGGATCGCCTAAAAGTGCAACACCCCTTGAACAACGCCCATGAAATTTGACCAGGGAGCGACACATTAAAGTGTTGACACTATACCAAATGCTGTTAATGCTGTTTGACTTAGGAATCCAAAGCTATTTTTAACCTATTCTATATAAACGATTTGAGTTCACAACTGCTCATCAATAAAAAACGAAATTTATTCAGAAACCTATTTTTGAATATACAAGCTACTGTGTCAAAATATGCCATGAGGGGGACGTGGTTTAAAGTTGCGACCACATCAACAATCTTATTGTCCAACCGAAGCAATGAACCGTATTGGCTCATCGTTGATGGCGCAAATCATTTGGCTCCTCCTCAGACATCCATTTGCATTTACATACACATATGTACGTACATACAGATACTCGTATAATACAACGGCCATGCGAGTGTAAACGACAATATGGATCGAGCTTTTCCATTGTTGTTTGAACAACTGAACGACGCTATAAATTGCCAACATGGACAAAAGTTGATAAGCAGTGCATAATGTTTGATATATGAAAATAATACCTTGTACACAATAATTTTAATGTACAGATGTGTACTCGGCTTACTACATCCTGCTGATAACTACAGCAAATATGTAACAGCAAACTCAAATGTCGGTATTCCATTTATCCTTCTTTCGCGCGCCAGTTGACATCGATTCCACATCACGCAACCCTCGCGGCGTGCAATTTTTCGCTGTTTCTACTCCAGAATGGCATTGAAATTCCTTCTAGTCGAACTCGAATTGACGTAAAATTTATTTTGTTTACACTTTTACCATTAAAATATTTAAAATTCGCCTTTACTTAACATAACAACAAAGTATTTCGCCGCATATTTTGGCAATGACTACAGCAAGACGGCCAAATGAAGATCGGGCCAACGATTTGTAAACAAACAAATCAAAAACAAAACACCAACTTTTTTGCACTTCATTTCAATATTCGAAAACCACAAAAAACGGTTACGGAACTTGATGCGAGCTGGATGAAAAAATCATGCTGCTGCTGAAATCATGCGAAAGGAATGCGGCCAATCGACCTTTGAAGAACCCAAATGCCATTTCGCATAGCCCACGCGACATTATGACCGCAACGGGGCACTTGGCGCTTACGTGTGCAGCGCAGCCCACTTGTGGGCAGTTGCAAACTTTTATTTGCAATTTCTTCAAATGGCGCAATTCAAGGTATTCCCCGAGCGTAAATGTTTGCGGCGTTGTGAAATAGATTTCCATGTCGTCATGGTGCGAGCGGAGAAAATTGTTATAACGTTGAAAGAATAACGTTGAGCACGTGCTACACTTTCATTCACATCAATCGTGGACTTACCCAAACACGAGGAGCTAATACTTACTGGTTGACTATAATTGCTTTTAAGCGCGGGAAACGCTTTGCATTTAGTTGTATTCTGCGTAATGCTTGAACCACATAACCCCAAGTCATATGTTGTAATAGAAATCGGTTTCAATCTGCCTTTCTTTATAATTTAATCGAAGTAATGTGAACATACTGAGAAATCGGTGGGCTCCCCGTAAGCTTTCTCCAGGGATGGAAATGTTCTTGATGACTGATGCTGCAGTTTTAAATAGTGAATTGTAATTGAATCATATTTGTTTTGTTCCTTGTTCACTCCTCTCTGGAGCATAGGGCCTCCACAGGACACCTTGTGTTGGTTGTGTTGTGTTGTGTTGGTTGTGTTGGTTACGTTAATCGGTTGTGTTTGTGACTGATGTTGTGTCTGATTAGGAATCGATGGTCGATCGATTGGTAAATACCAAAGAGAAAGAGACGCATGGCATTTCCCAACTTGAAGCTGTCTGAGCACATTTTTCAACTTGGCGTTTCTCAATCTTCCTAATTTTAAGTTGCTTCACATTTGCTGTGAAACATTCATAGTTTTAATGTCTTATAGTTTCAATAGTTTTATAGTTTCAATGTCTTCTTCATCTCTGCAGCTTCTGCAGATGTTACTCTACGAATGGTGAATCCTGAACTACAGTGCCCATCGATGACCTAGTGAGAATATAAAGACTCTGAATGCAGTTCTAATAACATCAAAGACTATTTTAAATTGTAGAGAAACTCTTAACAAGACTGCCCGATAACTTCACATATGATGAGTTGCAGCATATAGAGACACTCCAGGGAAATGTAAGGCAGACGCGCTCGCTCGGCAGAATACGACTGAGCAAATTTGGCAACGCTTGGCATCCTTCTTTTATTATGTAAGCTTCGTACTTATAAAGGCTCCATACAAGAAACTACCGTAAGGAGGACTGAAGAGAACACAAGACTTACTGAGCGCTAAATTTGGTTAAACTTAAACATTTCAGTTATTCTGGAGAACTTTTCCCACTAAAAAACGGCCTGAGTAGAACCATGATTGGTGCTCTGATGGATCATTCTATACAATCTAAGAACTTATGTCGTGCTGTATGAATGAGGAAAAAACCCTGCAGTATCTAGAAGACTTATCTTAAAGAGCTCAAACCGGTTCAATGAATAAGCGAACTTTAGTTCATTTGATAGTGGTTTCACAATGGGCTTTTATGTAATAAGTGGACTCCTCTTTGGAGCAGCCACCCACAACTACCTGCTTCCTATTCAGCATATTCCTTCTATTTTAATTATAGAAGTGTAGTGTAGAAATGTGTACAGTTCTTTTTAGATTAACATCTACAAAAATCACGAAATGGTAACACTTGTGTAAATCTTTATTCCATGAAAGGATCCTAATTTCATAGTCCAAAAATATGAATTAAATAATTTTATAGGTTTCGAAAATATTTTTAAAGTTTATAGATTATTTCCTTCATCTTCTCTTAAGTCCATCAACGAGTTTTTATAATTAAAATTATTCCAATTCGCATGTCAAATTTTAGGAAAATAATTTTTAGGTTTCTTCTTGATTTTTACATTTGCTGTGCATTTGTGGCTTTTGTGACACGTGCGCCAAATTGATGCAAATAATTTCATGATGTAAAATACAAATTTAGTTTAGTTTTTCAATAACTTGGGCAAATATTGAGTACTAGCCATTTCTAAGCTCATACATTTCATTTTTTCATTGAAATAATCGTTACACCCTTTAAAATACTATCTTCCCGTTAAATCTTGTTTTTCCATAAAAATTCCAAACCAATTTTTAACTCCATTAATTGGTTTCTGATTTGGAATACTTTTAGAGTCGCAAATCAATAATCGATAAATCAAGTTTCTTTTAACCCTTTGTTGACCATGTTTGATTTTTAAGAAGAAAATGAAAAATACTTGGTTGAATACTTCTCATTTGAAGTGCTTATATTAGCTTTAAAGTTAAATGACCCATTCAATTATGGTTTTTTATACTTTTTATAAAAACTTTTAACCCAAAGTTGACCCTGTCAGGTTTTTATTTTTAAAAATAGCTAAAACAAGTGACGAATAATTTGTGAATTTCCTTAAATAAATGTTGTTGCTAATTATTTCTTTGTTTTTTTTTAACAGTTTTTCGTATACAAACCTTAACCCATGGTTGAGCTCGTCAGGTTTTATTTTCGAAAACTTAAAATATACGAGTCAAATTAATTTAATTTGATTTTTTTACCAACTTTCAAGTTTTTAAATCATGTTTCTTCATATAACATCTTAACCTTTTTATCCCTTTAAGTACTGACTTTCGAAAACCACTTCGTTCGTTTTTGAATAAGGAATCTGCAGTTAAGATTTTATGTTGGTAAGTTTAGCGGTTTGAATTTACGATGACGAATCGGCCAGTCAAGACATAGATATATATTTAACATTTAACAGATATATATTTAATATTTAATTCGCTATTACACATATGTAAGTAGCAATCATGAGTTAATCTCTTTGGCAGCCCTTTCTTCATAAACTATTCTTTCCTGTTCTCTTCTTGATCTTTTTGAATGTAGTTCATAGGGATGAGGTTTAGAGACTCACTTAACTGGCCATAACAACCCGTTATCGGGATACGACCTGCCGCAAAACTTCTCTCCAGTTGGTCACACTAAGAGATAACAGGGCCTCTTCAATTTGGTTCTTCCACCTGAGACACGGTCTGCCTCTAGTTAGTTATGTACTAAATTCCCCTTAAATGAATAACTGTGTGTGGGACTAATGTCTATAAAGCTCAATCATTTTGAATTAAGTATACAAAAACTGTCCTTAGCATAACATATATGATTACATTATAATGAAAATGCATTATTGATAATTAATTTTTTTTATTTAAATTTTTTATTTTCAGCTGGACGAAACATACTTTGGACCGCGTAATTGAGGTAAGTTTGGCAAATATTTTATTATATAGTACTTAGTTATATATATAAGGTATAGGTAAATATAACTATAACTATTTGTATAGATTTGTGCATTTTCTAGTAACTTAAGGTAAATAATCTCATAAATAAACCGAAAGATAACCTTCAAGTTCAAAGCTTGAAATCATTCGGTAGGATTTTGGTGGTACCACACTTTCAGTTGTCCTTCTTCTGGTAGGAAGTAAATTCTACTCTGAAAATTAAACGAATTTGCATTCTTATTGCTAAAAAAATATAATTTAATACTATATGTAAAACAAAATAGCTAACTCCCCTTGAATCCACATTCGGTAGTTCCTTTTTCGGTTCGTTACTTTGTTTACATGGGTATTTTTACATTTTCCGCAACCGATTACTCGCTTAGAAAGCAGTTTGATCTGAACTGTTTGTTGTAATTGACATTTTGTCATTTTACATTGTTCATTGTAATTGACATTTTGTCTTTTTACATCGTTCGCCCCCACTCGTTTTCGTCAACATGTGCCGCTTGTCGGGCTCCAAACAGCTGATGGCAGATTTCAACGACAGCAAATCGAGCAAACATTCTCCCCGCCGCCGTTCGCCAACCAACGCCACGAACTTTCGTACATTTCAGTTGAGTTTATTTAATGTGTTTTATTTTTTCACTCGTCTTGCCGTACGTCTCGTCGCTACCGTTCAGACTTGTTTCCAGTTCGACTATTGTTTTTTATGTCTTTTTTTTGTGTGTGTGAATTCAAAAAATCAAACAAAAATAAAACTTTTAATTTTAAAATAGAAAAAATAAATATTGCTCCGAACCTTTTTATTTTGCCACCTTCCCTTCACAAATTCGACGTACAATATTTTCTTAAGCACTCTCGAAATCGAACGAGCATTTCGATCACTCGGAACGTGTGTCAACGCTTGCGCGCGAATGTACACAAGTCGTCAGCGGCGCCGCCAGCAAATCCACCGCACAGAACAAAACAAAAAATAGAAATCGTTTTCAACAGACGAACTCAAACAAAAAACAAATAACAGCCAAACAGTGGAAAAGCTGTTTGCTTGTTTTGTTTTTTACTTTATTTTATTTTTTTTTGGTTCTGCATCCTTTCGACGCAATCGTACTCGTGCGATCGCAATTTGACGATTAATGCGCCAGCGCAGCGCCCTCAAATTACAAGTGGACACAAACACGGCGAATTGAACTTTCGGCACTTTCGGCAGCGAGCGAACAAAACCAACAATTAACTTGACAACATTTCCTCATTGGAGCGCAACTAAAATTCCATTTGCAACACGACGAAGCACACAAGATGGAAGCACACGAGCGGCAATTGCGGCACCTCTGTAACCAGCGTCCGTTCTTCGACTACAAGTGAGTACGTGGGTGCGCCTTCCCCTGATCCCGTGACACATGGGCGAGCCGACGCAGCAATGCTGCGATTGGGAAAAATTTTTTCAATGCTCGAGTGGAGAGGGAACTTTCGACAATGTAGATCATTTGGAAAATTTTTGTGATCGAGTGCTATTGAGGAAAATGAAGTGGTGAAAAGCTGGAACAAAACTGAAGTGCGCTCTGGAACGGTCTACGAAAGTCATATTTGATCAAAACGATTTCTTGAACGATTTGCTGTGTTGGGTTCGAGTCAATGGTTCATATGGGGTTTCATTTTCGGGTCGAACTTTTGAGTCGAATACTGTTTGAAGTTATATTTGCTGGCCATCATTTTTTTACAATAACAAACAGATATTTTACGGGTGGTTTGAGCCCCCAAAATTCCGCTTGCATGCCTCCATGGGTCGATCATATAAACTGTATGTTTCAGCGATCTGAGAGCTGAATGGCCAGTTGAAATATTTGTAATCCTAAGATGGGTTTTAATTGTCTGCTGTAGCAAAGCAAGGGCTCAGCTGTAGGCAATTATGGGGAACGAGAACCTAACGAACTGTGGGCTGAACAGTTCTATTGACGGTTCTTTGGTTCAATTTTCAAAAACCGCACCAAACTGTCACTCTTTATGGTTGGAGAGGTTGTTCCAGTATTTTTCGGTTCTTTTCGGAACTTCAAATGCTACCGTTTCACTGTGTTATGTACCCAGACAGATGAAATATGGGTTTTGAATTATCGTCTTTGCGTTATCAGTGAACCGTTTTATTGGCTCAAAGATCCCAAAAACCCAAAAGATCACAACAATTTTTCACTGGTTAGAATGGGATAGGTCGTTGCATTAGTTTTCTATGGTTTTTGGAGTCTCGGCTGCAAGGTACCCAAACAGATGAAATATGTACGAGATGTGTGTGTGTCTTTCGATGAGTCTTTGCATTATTTTCACAAATCTTGTTGATGATTTTTTAATTAAGCAAAACTTTGCATTATCACAGGGGCTCTAACGGGGCACTGTGCCTTTGGCCTTGTCAGGATTACTGTCATAGTTGCAAAGATGCAGAGGAAATATAATTTTTGCAGCTTTATGACTGATAAATGACTGTCCAACGTGGCAGAAGGTCTTATAATTTAGGCATCAAAGCCTTTGCGTGTTTGAGGAACAATGCCGAGTCCATTCAAAGCTCAGTTGGGTTTCAATTATTACAGAACTCTGGGTAAAAGGGCTCGACAGACCATACATTCTTCGGGCATATCGATGGACCTTCAAGTTGAATAGTTCGTCGAGTCTTGCTTTAGGTAAAGTAAGCTTTTGGTGACTGCTTCTGTAAGAAACACACTCGGAGGCCTAAGGGATCCATTGTGATACCACATATTTCACCGGTTTTTTGAAAATTGTATGGAACACTGTTTTTTCCTGCATTGGTTACAACACACATTTCAAGCGGATGGGGCAAGGGGGGAGAGAATCTACAGATTAACAATTGTTGTTCTTTTTCAATCTGCTTCATGTGGATAGCGATAGAAGTGGATGAGCGTTTCACCATTCCGAGCTAGGATTCGAACCTAGGACCTCGGTATGTGGAGCCAGCGCGCTACCCAGTGGGAGTATCGAGTCTTACTTTACATAACCTAATATTTATTAAAACATATTTAATATTAGAACATACACATAATGACTTATTTATTAATTTACTTCATTTATTTAGTCCGCAAAATATTCTTTAAAAAAACTATTCAAGTTAATAGTTTTCTTTATCAGAATATATTAAAAAAAATTTATTGGTTTATAAAAGTCATTTGCCACTTATAATCGCAGAAATTTTCAATAAAACAAGTCTGAGCTCTAAAAGTGTTAATTGTTAATATGTATTGCAAATATTGTCTCGTCTCTTTCCGCGCATTCGATAAGAAAGCATTAAATGTGCTTCGAAAACGCATAAATATTTCATGTAAATTCTGCGCTTACAACTTTTTAATTTGCCTGTAAACAAGCGCCGATATACGTGCACGCATACAGTTTGATTAGGAGGACAATTGATTGGACTGTATGCTCCGCAGCTGGCATTAGCCGAGCGGCGATGACTGACGCCAGACTTGAACCAATGCAATGATTGCAATAATGACGCATTGCAGTATTGCAAAATTGTTATCATGTTGCAGCGCTCAGCCATGGCGTCACGAACTGTACCATGCAATGGTTGACAATCAATGACAGCATAAATGTTGCACAGTCCGTGACGTGTTCTTGTTGCAATGTCATATCAGTTGCAAAATGTCCTATTTAAATATAAAGCCGGTACATCTCCATAGAAATGACGTTTGCCTTATGTCGTTTCCTCACAGACGGTGTGTGTCATGTGTGAAAAAATTTACAACTAATCAAACAATTGGTTAGTTAATATAGCAATTCAAGCAGAAAGTGTGCTAAGTAGCTGAAGAATAGCCAGAAAGTGAAATAGATTTATTTAGTGTCGAGTAGCAGTGGGGTTCGCAGCTTGGATGACTAAGGGAGGCAGATTTTTAATGGGTCTTTGAGACTAAATAAAGAAGAAGAGTAACTGATTTTGAAAAATGAAGTGATTTTTTGTCAATAAAAATAATAACCATTATTATGGCTTAGTTGAAAACTTTCCGGGTACGAGATCATTTAAAAAAGGAAAGAAAATATTCGAGACTCTGTGTCTGAACTCTCTTTCCCTGATAATATCATTGGTCGTTTTTAAGTGGTTCAAGTCGATCTGAGAGCGTATACTTTATTAATTTCACTAGTTACTCATACTACTTGAAAAATGTTAGGTAGTTAATAACTTTTCTTAGGTTATGCAAATCTATGCTGTGTTTCTGAATGTCTGTGTTTCCTTATGGTTAACTATGTCAGAATTCTCTTTCAAGGAAGTACAGTTTTTATGTATTCAAATAATATCGTTAGGCATTCTGAAGTGGTTCAATCTGTGAACGTATACTTTATTTATTTCAATAGAAACTCATACTAGTTGAAGTTCCAGGCATTTAATTGGACTAAGAAATGCATTTCAAAACAAAGGAAAAACTTTTTTTAACACTTTAAAGAATTCAATTTTGTATATGAATATCGAACAATATTTTGTGAGAGCAATGATAAAAAAATTAGTACTACCTAATAATCAGTAAAAGAAAAAAAATAAAAAATGTGCCACAAAATTTAAAAAGTTCTGTTTATTACATTTTTCAAGTAAAAAAATTGTTAATATTTTAAAAATTGTTAACATTTCGCCGAACCTTCAAGAGAAAAGAAAAATATTTTTTTAAGAAAATCGTAATTGTATTTTATATTTTAACAAAATCATTTAAGAATTCCATTTTTATAATTTTTATGAGGAAAAGTTTTGAATATGATTTGTTTTTTATACACTGCGGGACACTTGATTACCCTCACTTTATTTTGTTAGCTAAGATTTTTGTTATGAAGTCAACAACTTTTTTTTTAACCCTAATCCGTCGTTCGGGTGATTTTTCACCCATTTTCAACTTTGAGATGCTATAACTTTCTTATATATTTATCAAAATGATTAAGGTTTCTTGTATTTGTAGCAAACCAATATAAGTTTTAGAATTTATCAACAACATATTGATTATTTGATTATAACGGTGATTACAAAAAAAGTTACGTGGGCGACGTTCGGGTGATATTTCACCCATATACAAATTGTATGGAAATTCAACGCAACACATACAGAAAATGCCATAAAATTACGTCACTGGATTGAAAGTTTTGAACTGCTTTTATAGGCAAAACTTTTTATGGATCAATGGGCCTCCTGAACTCAAAGGAAAAGTAGGAGCCAATTATTTTATTTCAACTAAAGTTGGTAGAACTCGTTATGCTTGAAGTCGTGTGCCAGTAAGAAAAGATGCTAATGAAGACCAATGTTAAAGATAGTAACTGACAAACCTAATGTTGAAGGTTTGGGCGTTTTTGGCAGTGCATGGATCAGCGTTGGTGATATTCAGGCATAGTTTGGTGGTGTTTATAAGTCGAATGGAGAATCTCTTGATAATCTGTAGAGTTACACAACAGGCAGACCAATTTTTCGTTCTATCGGTGACAAAACCATTCGCCAAGAATGAAACGATTGTAATCAAGAATGAAGCTAGTTAACACCCATAAGAGATATATGAAAAAAATGAGTTTAGCTACAACTGCTATGTACGTCCTATGAAAAGGACACACTAAGTTAACAAGAAGAAGATTTGAGCACTCTTCATCATAACCAGGATATGTGGGTGACAAAAAATTACCCGAAATTATATCGTTTACAATAAATCAAAAGCAGTAGTTGACACTTAAGACCAATTGATTGTTCAATAACTTTACTCTTAAGCGAAAAACTAATTGCTGTCGATTCCATCTGGATCGCTTGTACAAAAAGTACAAGTGGCGAATTTTTCTTGAAAACTTAGATTTGAGTTTAGTAAAGCTAAAGGTTTTGCTCAATACAGCCATTGTTGCAAACCTTGTCAGAAAGTCAAAGCGTAAAAAAGTAAAAGAACTATTGGAAGATAACTAATTTGGTTTCAAAAACGATCGAAAGGCATATTCTGCTTGCAATTCTTGAAAAAAAATATACTTGTGGTGAACACAAAGTTTTAGTTAACTACTGCCCTTCCTTGCCCCCTTTCCCCATCCGATTGAAATGGGTGCTGTAACATATATTCGAAAAACAGTATTACATACACATTTAAAAACGGGTGAAATTTGTGGTATATCACAACGGGTCTCATAATAGGCCTTCGAGTGTGTCTCTTACAGAGGCAGCCACAATAACCTAACCTAACCTAGTTGCCCTAATTGCAAAAAAATATAGAAAAATTTGTTAACTTATTTACCTGTAAGATAACAAAGATAATAAAGATTAAAGATAACAAATTATTTTTTATTATAATTGGTCAAAAAATTCATCAAAACAAGGCAAAGTACCATATGGGTGAAATATCACCCGAACATCTTATGTGTGAGTTTTTTTGAACGTCGGATGAGGGTTAATGTCAAAATTTTCTGGACACTTAGTTACATGTGTTCCTGTTTTTGAACCGCCAAAATTGTATGTAAAATGATGATAAACCACATTTTTGTCCTTTTAAGCCTATTTCAAGTGGGACACTTGATTACCCTCACTCATAGAAAACAAAGAAACTAGAGGTAATTCTTCATTACATTTATTAATTTTTTATTACTAATGTTTTGTATGGACACCATTACTGCGAATAACCTTAAAAAGACGAGAAGGCGAAGAGTTGTCCAACGATGTAAGATAATTTTCAGGGATTTCGGAAAATGATTTTTCAATTGTGTCTATAAGACGCCATCTGCATAAATTTTACGTGTCAACCATCCCCAAACATTTTCGATTATGTTTGGATCGGAGGAGAATGCATACCAATCTATTTCATTAACATTTTCCGCTTCAAACCAATCCTTCACCAACTAGCGGTGTGAATGGCAGCGTTATCATGCTGGAAAATCCCGCGTTTCCCCGCGAATATTTCGTCAAAGTTTACAAATCCAATCTCCAACATTTCCATATAATTCTGTGAAACTGGGCGCCCTTCCAATATTGTTAAATTTATTGCACCATGGGCCGACATTGCTGCCGACAACATAACTGAGAATGCTGCTGAATGACGCCGCGACAAAAATCGTTCAGATTTTCTTAGATCGTGAAAATAGTGTTGGAAGCCATTGGGTCCGTCCAAATTAAATTTCTTTTCGTCGGAAAAGACGACTGACTTCCACTCCTGCTGCCAACTGAGATGAGCTCGCGCGAACTCTAAGCGTACCGTTTTGTGACTTTGCAGTAAACGTGGTTTTTTTTTGCAGCCTTTTGCGTTTGATGTAAGGAAACTACTTAATTACTCTGTGGACAGTGCTGACACTGGCTGTCGTCCTGGTTAGACCTCGTATGTGACCCGCAGACGCAGAGGAATTGGACGCTTCACGAAGATCTGCTCTTCTCTCTCTAAGAGAAGTTGCTGTTGCGGTACGACCTTTGCGGTTTTTGCCATAAGTTGTGGGTGTTTTAAGAAAATGGTTTACCACCCATGGATCGCGATCGATTCTGTGAGCGATTTCGCGGTTACTTATGTTTCCTCCTTGTACGCCGAAATTCGTCCCCTTTCCAATTCTTTTAAAGTTTTACCGCGGGCCATTGCATCTGCCGTCTGTAAATTTCACAAAAATTATATGTCTAATACTTTCAATTTAGTTTTTCAAACCAATTTACACGAATCCTACCTTCTAACACTTGTTACAGGTCTAAAACTGCAATGAGGGTAATCAAGTGTCCCACTTGAAATATGCTTAAAAGGACAAAAATGTGGTTCATCATCATTTTACATACAATTTTGGCGGTTCAAAAACAGGAACACATGTAACTAAGTGTCCAGAAAATTTTGACATTAAAAAAAAAGTTTTTGACTTAATCACAAAAATCTTAGCTAACAAAGTACAGTGAGGGTAATCAAGTGTCCCGCAGTGTATAAATATGTAATAATATTTCAAAATCTAATATACTCAGCTTAAAAAAAATTGATACTAACATTCAGAGAATGAAAAAGAAATCATCAGGGATTTTTCAAAAAAACAAAAATTGTTCCACAAAATATAAAGTTTTTTTTTTACTAAATTTTACACTAAAAAATTTGTTAAAAAACACCAAAAAATTTGTTGCCAACAATTTCAACAAGGCAAAAAAATAATAAATAATATATAAATAATATTTAAAATCTTATTTATATTTTATATAATTTAAAAAAAATCGGTTGAGAATTTCATTTCATTAATTTTTTATGAGGAAAAACTGCAGATATGTTTTGTTTGTTGTGATGTAAGAATCGAAGAATATTTTGTGAGACCAATGATAAAAAAATTAATACTAATATTCAGAAAACGAAAAAGAAATCATCAGGGATATCCAAAAAAAGGAACAATTGTTCCAAAAATATAAAAAAGTTTGCTTACTATATTTTTAAAAAATTTAATATTAAAAAATTAAATTAATGAATTAATTTTTTAAATGTTTAAATATTTGTTAAATATTTTCAAGAGAACAGAAAAATTATTATTTGGAAAAATCGTATTCACATTTGTTATAATTTTAACATAATCGTTTGAGAGTTTCACGCCCACAATATTTCTGTTTACCTGCGCCACTGTCTCCATTCCCTTTCGCGAATTAGATCAAAAAGTTCAGTTTTAAAATCAAAAATTTGCTAACAAAATTGTTGCGTTTGCCTATATTTTTCATATTTGATGTTTGCTAATTTTATTTTGAATCCTTCTTTTTGGGAGTCACGAATTCTAGCTGTCATTCAAATTGGTGTACGTTAGTAACGAATTTCGGAGAATGCTCTCAGTGCTTAGTTCACCTTGTTTATACATACATATGTTTACATGTTTGTACATACTTACATATCAACAACCAATTCGTAACTTTGCATTGAACTTTCCAAAATGTCATGTCAAAAAAAGTACCGAGAAATGCGGAACTTCCTTCACCCACAGAAAATTTCACAGCACAAAAATGTGCGAAAAAATGACTTGGAAAGGTGCTGAGCCAGGTGTGAGTTGGGCTTAAAATAAGTGTTGCCTTCACCTACTCGCCCACAAAATGTGCACATTCACACGACTAACTAATAAACCAACAAACGGATGACGTGCACCATGGAATAAGCCAAAAATTGCCAAATCCGCACTGCAGTCGAACGACAGCAACAGAATATCAGCAACAACAATTCAAGATCAGCTAAACAGCAACACAAATAGAAGCGCTCCAAGGCGATAGACTCTTTTTCAAGGCGCAGCGGCAGCGGCCGGGGAAAGGAAATCTTAAAATTGTCTTAACAACAGTTGACTGGCCGACCGGCCGGCCGGCTGAAATAGACAAACAGACGCGCGCTTTGCGGTTGCTTCTTCTTCTTCGACAGGCGGTCAGTGTGCGCGACTGATTTGCACTTGCAGTGGCTGTGGTCATGTACAGAAATATTCTCAACGGAGGCGCGTTATTGTTGGGCGGTTGTTAGGGCGCTGCTGCGGCGGGAAAAACCATACCTCGGTACGTGACGTGCGCTATGAGCGCAGTCGACATTAATAACAACAACAATAATAATAAAAAATGCGCGTACTCGCACTCGAAGTTGCGGCTATAAATTGGCAATTTGAGTTCATAAAAATTGAGCGAGCAAACTCGAAACGTGTAGCGTTAACCTGACTCACACACACAGGCATGCAACACGCCTCGCTGACTGCCTGACTGACTGCCTCACTGACTCAGTATTTTGTTTATGTTTTCATGTATTTCTCACAGTTTAATGCCCACTAAAAGGCGCATTAGTTCCGTATTCCAATTATTTACACATTTACACGTTCAACGCACAGCCAGACGGACGGACACACGCGCGCCGCACAGTCATGAATGGCCGCATTATTATTATTAGCGACGCCTTATCACACTTGAGTGGGTGGGAGGCTAAAGAAAGCGAAATTGTTGTTATGCGTTGCGGATTTTCCGACACGAGTTTTCCCAGCCAAGTTCGTCGATTTTCATGGCGCGCGTACATTCCGCATGCATTCGTCCAACAATGCATCCCATTGAGTCCTTACTTGGAACGAGCGCTGCAGCTCCTCCGGCGCCCACAATCCCAACTCACTATGTGCTCACGCAATTGTTGCGGCATTCGAATATTTGCTCGTCGAGGTTTCTCCCAATTGATAATAATTTCGTATTAAATACTAAATCGCGCATTGATTGATTGTGTTAAATGTTTTATGTGATTGCTGACAAGGCAACAACAAAGTTCAAACACAATAAAACGCCAGATGCCAGACTTAGCGTAAAAACGTGCTGCTGTTAACGGAGAAAACGAAATCGAAATGAAGCTGCGGTCTACAGCAACAAAGACAGTTTGAGCAACAGAAACAACAACAGCAACAGCAGCGTCTAGTTAGTGATTTAGACTGTTTTATAGCAGCTTAACTGACGTGTGCTTGATTGGGCTGGCTTCAATCTGGGTGGGGAAAGAATTTTTCGATAATTTTATGGAGATTTATGTAGCATTTCTTAGAAGATTTGAATTTTTCGGATGATATTCCATGAGGCAGACGATGAGTATGTGAAAAGTTGTGAAATACGATTTTTTGTATTAACCTCAGTTGCAATTTGGGGAGAAAATTTTTATATGATTTAATTTGTGGTATACAAAAGTATCAAGATCTGAGTCCGAATCGCATCACATGAGGCATCTATGGTACATCTCGTAAGCGAATCGTCCCACTAACATAAGCGTCCTTCATAAGATAATACCTTAGTCTTTTCAGCAATACATATATAGATTGTCCAAATCAGATTAGATTTGAGGAAGTTACTGACTGTGAATGTTTAAAAAAGTGAATTTTGTACCATTTTCAAATATTATAGTATTCGCTGTCTACTAAGCCATAAACTCTAACTGGTTCAGTGAGTGAGCGGTCTTATAGTCGACTGTATATGGTATCACAATGGACCTTCATGGCCTAAGTGAGCTCCGCCTTGGGGCAGCCAAACCTACTTTCTTATGTACCTAATGACTTAAGTTGTGAATAAGTTGAGAGTCAGTCGGTATGAAGTGCGTATTCTAAAGACTGACTGACAGATACATGACTGAAAAAAGTTGCAGGAAGCTAACTCAGTTGAATTCAGTGGATACGGAATGGTATTCAATCCGATTTCAACACTGCGTCAGTTTCTTAAATATTTATATATTTATTTATTTATATATTTATTTACTTATATATTTATTTACTTATTTGTTTATTTATTTATTTATATATTTATTTATTTATTTTTTATTTAACTATTTTTTCATTTATTTGTTTATTTACTTTTTTATTTAACAATTTAATTTTTGATTTATTTAGTCAATGAATACACTAAAAATTGCTTACAACTTAAAAAACAGACTTGATGGATTCTCCATAAATAAATTTTTTTTAAATGAAAATTCAATCTCGACAAATTTGGAGATTCTGTTGAACTCAATTAAGGCTCTGGAAATATATGCATTTCGAGCATACAGAACCCTTAAAAGGCCAATATGGAAGAACTGTGAGTAATGAAAGGATCTGGCTGAAGGAAATGTTGCCGATACAAAGAAAATAAGTCAAATCAAGGGATAAAGTCAAATCAATTACGGTACTACGTACTCTAATTGCGGTCTATGTAATGATCTTAAAATCTTCCAAGCTAACTCAACCTTAACAAAGTCTCATTCTATTAGTCTTAGTCGTGAGTTTATATGAACTTTTTTAGTCTTTAGCAAAAGAGTCATGACTTCAATTATGTTGTGAGAAGTCTTCCGCAAAATGATTCAATTGAATCATTAACGCATACAACCCAGTGAAAAGTACAAAAATCGTAAAAATATCATAAAATCGTCTGGTTTCCCTTTTCTTAACAACGTGTCAACCTTCATCTAGTTTTGCGTGTGTCACTCGATATCAGAGCGGAACTCATCATATTTGGGTTAATCATGTCCACGTTTTTTTTTTTGGCAATTCAACATCAGTGCAGCACTGCTGAACGATAACAACGCTTAGTCAGATATTTTGATTTTCGGTTACGGAAATTCGGTGCGGCGTTCCCCGCCGTGTCGACGCCATTGCCATTGACGGCACCGCAACCGGTCGGTCGCCTGTTGGCACCGCAAGTTGAAAAGGTAACACCGCGTGTGAGTTCCATCTAATAGTTGACAAAGTAAGGAAATGTTTAAAAATAGCATTTGGAGTAAGTTCAAACAAGTCGTTATGTGTGTAAATAGTTGCGCAGAGAGGTCTGTCCGGAGGCAAGGCCGCGAATGCAAATACCGCTCTGCCGACAACCACTGACGTCACAACGCGCTGCCGCCGCCGAAAAGCACTTTACACGAAAATGTGCGAAAATTAACGTTAAACAATTCAGCGTCATCGCCGCCGACCCATCGAGTTGAGCCGGTTTGCTGCGGGTTTATGTTGTTTTCGCTGCGCCGCATGAATGAAGCACTCATAATTGCCGAATTCACGAGGCGATAAGCGTGTGCGACAGCTTCTCGAGCTTCCCGGCTCGCTTGAGTCTTTATGCTTCGTGGCGAGATGCGTGCGCCGGCGCGTACAACTTTGATAAGCAGTTAATGATTTTACGATGTGATTTGTCTTGTTCCAATTGCCGTTAATTGTGAAATATGTTAATGAAAAGCGAAAAACCCAAACGGGTGGTTGGGAGCTCAGTAAAACCCGCCGTTCGAACGTTTGTCTGAGCGCGCGCCAACGTGTTTTTCGAAAATTCACACCTGCTCGACGGCTTAAATAAATAGTGTGTGTGTATGTATGTTGTTGTTGTTGTTGTTGGATATTCTGTTTTTAGATTTGCTGCTTAGCTGGTTGTGGCTGGCTGTTGTTGTTGTTATTGTTGCGCAAAACAATTTTACGTTTTCATTCATAAACGCTCGAGACGCTCGGCTCGGCACTTGTCGCGTCTGACGCAGCGCGCGATATCGAATACTCGCGCGACGGTGCGCTGGTATTGGCGACTGAGCCAAGTGCATTGTTGGTGTCGGTGCTCGCTTGGGAATTGTGGAGTGCGTGCCCGCCAAGAATGCGCCGACTCGGTCATAGCACGTTGGGCTTTGTCTCGCTGCCCGCTGCAGCCGTTGAGTCATGGGCTGCTGCGGCTAACCGACAGCTGGCCGCCGTATCCATGGTCTCAAATATGCATTTTATTATATAAAAAAAGTTGTGTATTGATTTGTATTGTTGCATTTACTGTCTGAATTGGTAATGCGGTGGTGTGGCACACTGCCATCGCGTGAACGATTTTAATTTGCCGCATTGAGATGAGTTGGCTCCACTGTGGACGCGGTGATTTTTTATGTAAGGGGACTTTACATTGCAGGTTACATAAATAATTCACATTATGATTGCTTAGGGTTAACTACTGTTGAAATGATCAATTAAAATTGTTTATAAGGCGGAAAACAGGTGGAGATTACCACGACTGTTTGGGCGTTGGAGAGCAGGAGAAATGAGAGGAAGGCAGAAAATTAGTTTTATTTTTCCCAAACAGTGGGTTTTTGGGTATAAATTTGAGTGTATAAATAATTAACACAGACAAGGGAGATTCCTTGCCCATATATGGTATTCTTAGAATATTTCGTATGGGAGGAATTTGTGGTTCTCAAAAGAATACGTGTGTGTCTCCCTGAGTTGAGTATTTGAGTGAATAATTGGTCTCAGTCTGATTACTAGTAGACAGAGATCGTGCTTTGTTCCTTTAGGGTTTACAGTTTTCAATGAAACCTAAGGTCTGGAATGTGGCTTTTGTCCATTAAGAATTTATATTTTAGTACCACTTCAGTTTATTTCAGTGAAACAATATCATAGCCTGCAGGTTGTGAAAGACCCAAGCCAGAATTTTTTCACACTGCTTGTTTATTATCTTCCATATGATTTTTCCTACTTTATTTCACTAACACCACAACCAAGACAACAAACCCATCAGGTTGAAGTGCCCACCCAATCAATAATTATGTATCTTAAAGTGATGAGCTGAGCAGTGTTGCCAGATCAGGAGATTACCTCCTAGACTTAGAAGACTTAGAGACCTGTCGAAAGATACACTTTGGCCACGAAATGAGCCGGTTGTGATACCACCTGAAAGCCTATAGCAGTCAATAATGGATAAACCTTAACATGTCCTTAATGTGAACTGAACTGAGCTTATTCTACTTGTCGAAGAAGGTAGATCCAAGGAATTTCCACCTTCCTTTAGAGAGAGCCGGGCATTGGCAAAGAAAGTGGTTTATAATCTATATTATTTTTAATTTAATTTAATTTAATTTAATTTAATTTAATTTAATTAATTTAATTTTTCTGTATCGCCAAGTCCAGCATTCGATACAAAATTAGAGAGTTTACTGTTCTCAATGTAAGCATTGAACAATCACGATTTATGTTCATATCCTCTCACTGTTATTACTCCTTCACAGGCATCGATCAATGTTAAACATTCTTAATTGTTTGCTCATGTTCTCCAACTGTTATCGCTGTGTTCGGCATTAACATCGGTTGATAACTATTTATTTCTAGAAGCCTTAAGAGAACACCGGCCTCCAGCAATTGAAGCTCCGAAGAGTTTGGCACCTGTCTGCCTGTTTCAGTATTTCTCTGGTCTCTTCTCTTCATGTCTGTCTTCCTTTTTTGCCTTTTCGCCTCCCACAACGCATCAGCCGTATAATTCTTTTATTGTGCATTTTTTTATTGTTGTCTCCATAAGTTGCCACCGCTGGTAGTTAAGTGCGAACACTCGATGGCTTTTGGCGTTTCGTCGGTGCATTGCGTGCGCAGTTTCTTTAGATTGCAGTTTCGTATCCGTTGTATTTATTTTTTCAACACGGCCACAAATATCAATTGTTTTAAGTTTTTTACTTTGTGCAAATCTGTCTGACTGTTTCATTTAGAAGTTTGGGTGTTTGGCGTGTTGCAAGTGTTGTGGCCGACGCGAATATTGGTCGATCGATATGTTTCCTGTTGAATTTGTATGTAAATTTATAAAACTTGAGAGAGGTTGCTTTGATTTGGTGTTAATTAAATAAAAGTTGGAAATAAATATTCGTTAGTGCAGCTTCGCAATATTTAAACTTCAAAGTAAAACCACAATCAATTGCAGTTTAAGTCAGTGGATCAAGAGTTGCCTTTTTCTAATGCATCAAATGTTTTGGTATCTTGTGAAAATCTTTGATACAACAAGGTGAATTAAAGATGTGATTAACAATTTTGGCTACTCGAACCACACAACTGTCAACTCAAACTTAAACTCTTTCGCTGATTCGGGTCGTCAGCCGCTGATGACAGCTGCCGTCTGTCGTGCGCACAGTGTGAAATGTGCAAAAAGCGCAGAGTGATTTTTGCCGGTGCATGCGAAATGCAAATGTGTGGTGCTTGCCACACAAGAACAGCATAGAAATGCCATATCGGCTGAATCGCGCATGCCAACAACAGTGCGTCTGCAATGGTAGCCGCAAAGGCGGCGGAGTTACTTCCGTTTTGACGCAACGCACATGACACACGGCCAGTAAAAACAAAACAAGTAATAGCAAAGACACGGCAACATAGCAAGAATTGCACAAAAAGTACATCAAAACAGTGGTCGCGGTAGCTGGAGTATTGAAAGAAAACGAAGAAGAAGAAGAAGCACTGAAGAAGCGCTTGTGCGATTTCCGCTAATGCATTCAGCGGCAAATACAAAATTAAAAAAAAAATACAAATACAAAAATCCAATTTGAAAAGCAAAAAAAAGAATGTAAATGTTTTAAAGCGGCAATCAAAAATAAATAAATAAAATAAAGAAAAAGAAAAAAATTAAATCAATAAAAAAGTTCAATGCTTTACTACGCGCGAGCGTAAAATGAAAAGTGTACGAAATACCAAAACAAAAATGAAATGAAATGAAAAAAATACATCACCCAAATAGACGCGCTGGCCAAAAGAAAAACGTGCAACCGCTCATGTTTTATGAGCGGCTGTCTGCTCTCGTTTTTGGCGCTTGAGTTGAACGTGCGCCAAGCTGCGCCTGCGTGGGGGCCAAACGCAAAGCAACAAGCAAAAAGCAAATAGACCGACGTGCTTTGATTTTCGAACATGATTTCTTGATTTTTGGCTTAGAAAGAATCTAAGAAATGCACGAAATGAATTTTTGTGTGCGCGCGCGACGCTTGGCGCGTCTTCCTATTGTACGAAACGGGCGCGAATGAGTAAGCGTCATAGGGTGGCAAAGCAGCAGCAATAAGAGCCAACCTGAGTAACCACAATCACATCGATTGGTCACTTGGCAACAGCAGCCCGACAGCAGCGACACACTTGCACTCACTCGGCTTGGGGGAAGTTATTCGGATGCTACGGTTGGGAAATTGAAGTTCCTTCGATTAAATGCAATAATTGTTAACATAATTAGGGGTTGTGTAATGTCAGTTTTAATAGGGGGGAAAATTATGGTTCTTTGAAAATTGCTGCGGTGGATCATTTCTAATTGATACCGCCTATTGTAAGTGTGTGTGGGGCGGGCTATAGCTCTCAATCAATATTGCAACATTTAACTAAATTCGAGATTCGTATGAAGCGAGTACACCGATTTACATCGATCCGTTCTGGAATTTTTACATTGGTTTGAAATTTTCTTCACGTTAGTTTTGATGAGTCAGTTTTATGTAACTGAAACAACATAAACAATGAATCAATCAATGAATGAATAAGTTTATGAGGTTTCACATGACACTTTTGGATATCTAACGATATTACATAGAACATAGAGAAAGGAAGATGTTGCCCAACTTTATCCCAGATATGCTGGACGTACTATAGGTAGAACACCTGTTTGAAGGTGCTGCGGTAACTTTAAAATTGCTAACCGATGTCCTGAAATGAAGTTATAGTTACATATAGAACCTTTGGCATACCTGGGTTACTATGGATTCCACTTCTTGAATACTTGGATACTTCTTTCAACCTTTGGATGCTTGGATACTTCTGTGAGCCTTCAGTCGGTTTCAAAAATTACATTAAATATGTAACATGTATCATTTTTCACACTGGATTCTTCACAGGGTGTCCAAAACTAATGACTTGCCTATTTTTTATTTGTCATAAAAAATTATGATTTTCCAACTTTAGTATGGAATACATTTTTTGCTGGATACTTCTTTCAGTTTGTCAATTTCATAAATTAGATTGAATATGTAACAATATAGTCCTTTTCATACAAATCTTCAGAATTTTTGTATAGGTAGATCCCACTTCTTGCTTGGATACTTCTTTCAGCCTTCAGTCAGTATAAAAAATTATATTAAATATGTAAGCTGTAGCCTTTTTTCACAATGAATTTTTCCTAAGGTGTCCAAAACTGATGACCTGCCTTTTTTTATTTGTCATAGAAAATTATGATTGTCCGACTTTAGTTTGGATCCCATGTCTTGCTTGGATACTTCTTCTACCCTCGCAATTTCAATAATTAAAAAAAAATATGTAAGGCCGCCTATTTTTCATGCATATTTGCAAAAGGTGCCCACAACTTTTGACCTGCCTTGACCTTATTTATTTGACATAGAAAATTATTATTGCCCAAGTTTATTATCGATCTCATTTCTGGCTTGGATACTTCTTGGATACTTCTGTATAGTCATAGAAACTTATAACTGTTCAACTTTAGTATGGATCCCATTTCTTTCTTGGATGCGTCTTTGAGCCTGTCAGTTTCAGTAGATTGCATAAGTAACAATGTAGAAATTTTTCATACAGGCTTTTAGAATTTTAGCACTTCTTGCTTTGATACTTCGTTCAGCCTATCAATTTCAATAATTAGATAAAATATGTAATACTGTAGTGATTTTTCATATAGACTTATAAAAGGTGTTCAAAATTCTTGACATGTTTCAACATCTATTATCCAATTTTAGTATCGGTCCCAGTTCCTGTTTGGGCACTTCTCTTAGCCTATAAATTTTAATAATTATATTAAAAATGAGATATTATAGTAACTTTATAAATTGATTACTTATCTTGTTATTCTTTGTTGTTGAAAACATCTATTGTCCAACTTTAGAATCGATTTCACTTGGATATTTCATTCAGCCTGTCAATTTCAATAATTAAAAAAAAAATATGTAGGGCTGTACTAATTTTTTATACAGACTTGTAAAAGGTGCTCAAATTTGTTGACTTGGACATCTATTGTCCAACTTTTCAAACTCAAATTCAAATCAAATTTCAATAATTGGATTAAGAATTTAATACTTTAGCAACTTCTCATACTGACTTTTGTGTAATGTGTCAAAATTGATGACTTGTCTCGTCCTTTACCATAGGTTTCACTTGGATATTTCTTTCAGTCTGTCAATTTCAATAATTAGATTCAATACTGTGGTAACTTTTCATACCGAATTATGCATAAGGTATCAAAATTGATGATCCCCTTTTGCCTCTTTTCTCTTTGTCGTTAAAAACAATTACACCGTGCGACAGAAAATTTTAAATTTTAAAGTTAGAAGAACGAATTTCGAGGATGTAGTAGTGTACATATTAGTCCTTAAGATCTTTTTTTTCAAAAAAAAAACTATTGGAAATTTGCAAGGATATTCAAGGATAAAGTTTTAAAAGGACATCTTCAACACCTCTTCGTCCTTTTGCACCAAAACTTAACATTTTCCAAGATTCTAAGGATTTTTCTTTTTCATTTGATACCCACATTGTTATTCTATAATGGACTAAATTTTTGAAATAATTCCTTGAAATAAAAATGTCCTTGAAATTTCAAAGTCCTTTAAAAAAATCCTGACGTCAGAGGGAAAAACTAAAATCGCAGTTTTACTATATTTGGGCCCTAGTTTCGAAATACGAAACTCGAAAATTCGAATTTCGAAGTTTTGAAACTTTAGTATAGAGCCCACTTCTGGCTTTTTTCAGCCTGTATATTTCAATAATTTCAAATTAAATCCAATTTTTCATGTTGACTTCTGACTTAAGTGTCAAAATTGTTGATCTGAATCTGTTTTTCTTGTCGTTGAAAACTATTTTTGTTTTCTAGTTTTGATCTTATAGTTAGGATCAGAATTATATGTCACATTTTTTGGAGATCTCATTTAACTAACCAAATTCTTTTTCTAACTTTTTGGGAACTCTATTCTCTGCAATCTGATTACTATCAGCACTGACCTCTTTCTTTCGCCTTCTTAAAGTTTGTACCTCAATTGCCACCAACAAAGTAATACAATTTATCAACAATACCAACTTTTTTATGGCATCCTGACTCGCCACTCCACTAATCATCTCATTCGCTCTCAGTTTTTGTTCTTTCAGTCTGCAAATTTCAATAATTACAAATTAAATTAAATTTTTCATGCTGGCCTCTGACTATTTGTCTTCGAATTTTGTTCTTTTAGTGAGAATCAGAGTTATATGTCATACTTTTTTGAGGTCTGTATTTGATGCTATCTGATTTCTGTCACATTTTTGGGATCTGTATTTACTGCAATCTGACTTCTATCAGCACTGACCTCTTTCTTTTGCCTTCTTAAAGTTTTTACCTCAACTGTTTCACCAACAATTTGATAAATTTTATCAACAATACCAACTTTTCTATGGCACTCCGACTCGCCACCCCACTAATCAGCTCAGTTCGCTCTCAATTTTGCGGTAGGTCAGTTATCTCTGACATAAGCAATTCGTAGTAATTCTCAACTCAATTTTCGCACTGGGCGTGATCTGCTTCTCTAATGACTTTCGTTTCTATTTTTTTGTTTTGGTGACATGCTTTGCAGTGATTTGCCTTTGTATGCGTGTAGAATTATTATTTATTTGAGTAACTACCGGAAATCCCCAGATCCGAAATTAAGAAAAATAAAAACAAAAAACTTAACTTATACTTGAAAACATTACCAAATGAATCATCGACGTTGGTTTTGCTGTCGTCAAACAATGTCGGCATAATTTTTTCCCACTGCCAAAATTTTTTGTCTTATATACGAAATATCGTAATTTTTTTTTTTCTCCCCACCCGAACCAACTCAACAGTATTTTAATTACAAGTCTAATGTGTTGGTCATCTCCAGCTGACCGATCAGCAGCCAGCGCTCGTGTTTTTCAACGTCTGAGTCACAGAAGTGCTGGGCCCATTTCACCATTTGCACAACGATGCGTTCGTTGGTTGCAATTTGGATCCTTGGCGTTGCACTGACGTTGCACCAGCACAAGCAAACGGCAGCAGCGCAGCATCTTCTGACAGAGCGCACGCCCCACTCTCTAGTCGCGCCTCGTAAAATGTGCAGTGGGCAGCTACTGACGTGCGCCGCACGCGCTCGGCACGATTTCTGGGTAGCGTTCGCGCGTGTCGCGTCACTGCGCGCCGTTCTGTTGGAATTCTTGGCAAATAATTTACTAATAAAGCGGCAGAGCTAAAAAACAAAAGCAACTAAATACTTGTTGCGCGCTCGCCGCTCGCCGCTGCCAGCGTCAAACGTCGAAGACGCTTTGGCAGTGACGCTGAGCGTAAGCGATTTGCTGAGCGTTTTGCCTGCATTCGCGTTGTGTTTTGTGTGCTGCAAAGTGCGTGGCACACATACATCTATATCTCACATATGAGTGCATGTGTGAGTGTGGGTGCAGAGAACACAGAGCTTTGCATTGATGTTGCCTCCAACGCTTGAACGCTTTGACGCTCCAACGCGGCGGCGATTGCACGAAGCTGCGCGACGCTGCCTTGTCTGGCGCTCGTTTAACTGATTGTGTGAGCCCCCAACGGGAGGCACCGCTGGTTGGCTGGTTGGCTGGCCCGCTGGGCCGGCGCGGGCTTGTATCTCCAGGCAGGTGACGTAGCGGCAATGAATGCTATCGCTGTTTATTGTTGTTGATGTGTGTGAACGCTTTGTGCGATTTGTTTTATTTCAATGTTTTCTTATTGTTTTTGGTATTTTTTGCAAACGCCACTCGGCTCTGGGAGCTTGGGCCAGCAGCTGAGCATTGCTCTCGCCACACAAGTTGCTGCCGTTGCGTTGCCGTTGTTGTTGTTGTTTGTGCTGGCATTGCTGTCGTCATTAACGTCTTGGCGGTCGTCGTAGCTAATGCAGCTCCATTGGCTAAGATCGATGCCAGAGGCCGTTGAGAAGAAGCACTCAAGCGAGCGCGGCGCTCGGCTCGGCCGGGCGCGCTCGCACTGCTCGTCTTTGACGCTCACGCGTTCGCTCTCCGCTGTTCCTCCGGCTGACGCTGGCGTTGGCGCTATTGCTGCTGCTGTTGCTGTTGCTGCTGTTGCTGGCACGAGCAGCAGCTCATTCATTCATATAAAAGAAGTGCGGCGCGTCCGGCAGTTGACAGTTGATTGTGAAGTTGTGAAATTTAAACAAGATCGGATCGAAGCGCTCAAACGAAAATCGCTCCGGCTATTAATCACTGCTGCAATTCACGTTCACGTTCACGCTCGGCCCCTGTGCTGACTTGTTTCTTTCCGCAGTATTATTGCACTTGAGTACTTATTATAATTGCGAGCCTGTGACTTTTGGGCTCCATCGGAAGTGCAACTCGCAACAGTTTTAGTTTTGCCAGTTCTCCAAGGACACGCAAAACGTTCCAAAAACTCAATTGCGAATTCCGAAATTTCCAATTACGTTCAACTACTGTGATATTTTAAAGGACACACACACGCATACACCCTCACTCACTCATACACACACTTACACGCACATAAGCGTAAACTTTGAAGGTCTGAACAAAAAAACAACCAAAACAACAAAAATGTGCATACCGTCAACTGACATTGCGGCCGAAAGCGCCGAATCGCGCACCGTGTTTAGCATAACGTGCAACTGCCATGCGGCGTTGCGGCGCCACACCGCCAATTCCAGCAGCGACTCCTCCTCCACCTCCACCTCCGCCTTCGCTGTGCCAGCGGTCAGTGAAACGACTGAAAACAGCGAAAGCCGCCAACAACACACCGCCACCTGCCAACTGAGAACCCACAGTTCAGCGCGCCAACAGTCGGCGAGATTTTGCAAATTGCGAAAAGCAACCAAGACGAGTAAGTGCAATTCTACCCAAAAACAAAAAAAGTTCCAGAAGAACAAAATTAAAACAACAACAATTAGGTACACAAAGACTGCAATCAAAAAGTTGGCATAGCTTAGAAGGAAATAAAGGAAAATTTGAGAAACAATGAATCAAACCCAAGAGGTGAAAAGTTTTTTCTGAAGAGTATTAAACATTTTTAACATAAAACTGAATTATGAAAGAATGAACAACAATTATTAAAAAGTGAATTATAAGGAAAAATCTATAAGAAAAATTAATAATAAAAAAAGAAATTATTCAAAATTAATAAAAATTAATATAAAAGTAGTAAATACAAATTATTAAAAAAATATGTAATAAAAATAATAAATGAAAAAGTCATAATAAACACAAAAAAAACTTAAATATAAAACTAAAAATTAAAAAGGTTAACATTGATTAGAAATTATAAATAATGAATTAAAATTATTAACAAAAATGCGTAGATAATAAATAAAATTTAAATAATAATTTCAAAATTCAATTAAAACAAAAATAAAAACTATTAGATATGCAACTAATAATATAAAAGGTAAAAATTTATTAGAAATTATTAATCATGAATTAAAATTAGCAAAAAAAAATGTGTAGATAATGAAAAAAAAGAGTTATTAGCTATTAATAAATTAACAACTGAATAACGAACGAATTTTGTAGCAAAAAATTAAAAATCATAAAAAATAAACAAACAATTAACTAACTAAATAATTACATAAATAAATACAAACTAAATAAATAATTAAATAAATAAAGAAATAATTAAATTAATAATTAAATAATTAAATAAATAAAGAAATAATTAAATAATTAAATAAATAAATAAATAAATATAAATAAATAAATAAATAAATAGTGAATTAAAGTAAAAAATAAACATTTATTTATAAAAAAAAATTATTTTCGAAGACGTTTGTTTTATAGTTTTACAGAATGAAATTAATGTTAAAAAAAAACAATAAGTGATGGACATTTTTTATTATTGCTACATGAAAACATTGAACATTTTAATTTAATATAAAAAAATTATTGAAAGAATTTAATTACGAACTAATTTTTTGTATTTGCTTTAAATTTTGTAACCAATTTTTCAGAAAATTTGTAAATGTTAAAAATTTCAAATAAGATCATTCATTTCATTCATCAATTCAGAAAATGTAAAGTGAATATTAAAATTTCCAATTTATTCAAATATCAAAATTATGATAACATTCCGGAAAATTGTAAATGAATATTGAAATTGAAAATTTGTTAAAGTTTTGCATAATTACTTATAAAAATATTTGCTAAATTTAACCCAAATTCATAGTCTAATTAAAAAAACAAGGAAAACGACTCGAATTTCAAATTACAATGCTTTACATTTTGAAAAACTTCTGCATTGATGTTAAAAAATGAGATAGAGGATTAATTGGAATTAAATTTGCAAAATAAAAATTGAAAGTAATATTTTTCTCAAATATTTAATTAAAATTAAAAAAATTATATTAATTAATTAATTAAAAATGAATTAGAAATGAAATAACAAATTATTAAACAAGAAAAAATAAAAAAAAATAAATTAAACGCATTATTAATGAAATATTTTCATAGATAATTTAAAGATAAAAGATTATTAATGAAATATTTCCACAGTGCGTTTCAAATATTACAAAAAAAAATTGTTCATGCAATTTAGAAACATTCCTTTTAGTGGAATTTTCCCACCTAACAGTTTCATACTTAAAACGCTTTCAACATATTTATGGCTTTTGGAAATTAGGGAAACAAATTTCTGGATGAATTTTGCACAATTTGTCGATCAGTTTTATATGTAAAGTGCTTTCAACATATTTATGGATTTTTGGGACTTGGGACAAATTAATGATTTTACTTTCCACATGGCATTATCAATAAACTGAGCTGAGCGCTCTGCTCTATGATGACTGTTCAATATTTTGCAATTTGTTCGATTTTGTTTTGTTGCTATACTCTTAATGTTCCTATTTGTTATAAGTCTCGGCGAAGCATTGACCAGTCAGAATACTGAGAAGGAAAAGAAAGAATGAAAAGAGATCACTCTCAGTCCTGACTCGAAAATTTGATAACTTGCAAGTTTACTGTTCCGTAAGGTCCGTAGTGGGAAGAATAGTTGAGAAACGTCCAGGAAGAAGTGCAAAAGCATTAGCCCCAGAAAGGTATAAATGAAAAGCTTCATTTCCACAAAATGAATTGAAATAGGATAATTGTTTGCCTTTAAATTTAATTGTGATACTTTCCTGTAGTTCACATCATACATCATCTCTTGCCATACTTTTAACAGACCGAAACCTAAATACTTTATTCTTTGACACAGCAGTGAGATCCTATTCTATCTGTCCTATCCTATTTCGATTCTTTGGGTTTTCTGAAGTCTATATTTCTATTGGTATTTTGAAATGTATCTAAGTAATAAAAAGTAATAAATGTTCAATGTTCAATGATTTTTGAAAATCTTACATCTTTTTCTTTCATGAATAGTTCATTGTTCACAATTATTTTCCTTTAAAATGTTTTATGTATATTAAATTATTTTTAAAATGTTGCCATAAATTAAAACAGTTTCTTTCTATAAGGTCGTTTCTATTCAAAAATTAGTTTTCATTACTTAAAATATTCCTCTTTTTTTCAAAATAATGCAATAGAATGAAATTTGTTCATCTGCAGCGCTTTCATCATCTTTTGTTCCTATCAAACATTTGATAACAACCATCAAAAATTTGGATTACATATTTGAATTCACTTTCAAAGAAATTTCTTCAGCAATTGGCTTCATTTTCCAACCATTAGGACCACTTTTGCGCCACTTTCTTACATGTTGTCATAGGGTTTTTTCAAGCAACTAAAATTCAGTGTCAGTTATCTGTTAAGCAAATATTTGACTGCTTAGTAATGCGACGACTAAAGGAAATCATAAATGACCCAACCACGTCAGTGACGTCTGTGTCATTGAGCGACGTCAACTTGTTGCCAGAATGGGTGAGGTGGGTGGTTGTAATTGTATTGCAATTGTTGTCATAAAAATTGTTGCGTAAGGTTCATTCGATGAATTGATATATTTAATTTTAGTATGTGCGCATTATTTGGGGCTGCAATTTATTAGCTGCGATTATTTAAAGACCAATCTGTGAGCGATAGCGCCCAACATCCAACACTACTTAGTGCCAGCGACAATGCCAACTCCCACACGGCCCTGGCGTATAAATAGTGACAAACATCTGTTGTCCTTAATTAAGTCAAACAGAAAGCAAATAATAATAAATAATATAATCAGCTACGACATCATTAAAATTAACGAAAACAACAATGAACGCAACACACACACACACACTCATATATACACGGAGCCAGTCGATATGAAAAAATAATCGCAGAAAATATCCTGTTTGTGTATTGAGCACATTTTACAGGTCAGTGCACACGGCAGCGCACCTCCGCGTTGACAGCGACCAGGCGCCTGCAGCTCAACTGTTCTTTCTGTATTTATGTGTGTGTGTGTGCGTGGAGTGTGCGTGTATGGGTGTACAGCAGAGGCCATTTGTCATTTGTTAATGAATGAAAACTCATTAGAATGGAAGGAAGCGAAGCGACTTGTGCAGGCAACAGCTTGTTTATTGCCAATTAGCCGCCAACATGAGTTAACTGCCGAAGAAGGCAACGGCGAACTATCAAACGCCGATACGAACGAGGCGCAATAGGGCGCGCACTCAATGGCGACGTGCGCAGCGCTGTAAAGTTTCATTAAAAGTGGCGCGTTGCCATGACAAGTGCCGTCCAGATGTGAGCGTTAGATGCATGTCACTCATACGTCACGGTGCCGCAGTAGCTATCAGCCATTTGCTGATTTCATTTCCCATTGATAATTTCATTTTTGTATGAAAGCAATAATTTATGTTTTTTGTTTTTATTTTTTTATATTGTTTCAATGCAACAGTTGCTGCATTCGAAAGCACTGTGAAAATAGTCCTAGTTTTAATTGTTGCCGCTGGCCATTAGAAAGCAAATAGTCCGCCATCGTCGGGACCACACGCACTGCGCCATCGATCGATTGCGCCGACATCCCGCAAATTGTGTAAAAAGCACGCAAAATATCGATAATTGGTCGCAAATTTCTAACGCTTAAATATGTCACAAGCGCTGCGCAGGCACAGGCGCGCAATTTCGCAGTCGACAGCAGTTGTTGCACCGTTGCTGCGACTGCAATTGTGTCTACATGCCACGGACGCATAGCCAGCATTGCTACAACTTTATTGCGGTTGCGCTACACCTTGAACTTGTGTGCGGTGTGCAGCGCTTTCACGGCCTTTTAGTTGCGCCGCCGCGTCCTAGAAGCCGGCCGGCTGGCAGCCGGCTAGCCGCCGCGTGCGTGTGGCCAGCGGATGAACTGTTTCGTGTGCGCACATTAAAAAATTCTTAAAATAATCGACTACTATATGGAGCTGAGCAACTGAACAACTGCTGCTGCTGCTGCTGGCGCGTGCAGTGCGCTTGTAATTGCTGGCCGGCCGGCTGGCAATTTATGCTGACCACACACAATCGCTAAATGCTTGTCGCTTGTAGAAACTATATTTAATTGCGAAAGCGCAACGACAATCAGTGCATTGTGATATGATGACACACACACACATACATACATAGGCAGCGACTAAGCGCCGACTCGCCAATGAAGAGCGCCGCTTTATCGCCGCCTTCATTTTCGCATTGGCTGAATGTTAATGTTTATGCAGCTCTGCGCTGGTATGTGTGCGAGTGCGGCGCTGTCAACTGTTGCACTCGCAAATGCAATGAGAACGTTAGGGGAAAGGCAAATTGCTGGGCACATGCGCAGACAGCAGGCATGATGGTATTTTTGGCATGATGAGGAAATATTTGGAACTGAATTGAAAAGTCGATATTGGGAAGCGAAAAAAAGTAATGAAATAATGTAATGAAAAGTAAAGTAGTCAAAAGTAATGAAATTATAGGAAACAAAAACAAAACAATGCTAGGTCTGGCAAAATTTATATCCACAGAATTTCATTAGACTCGTTTGCTGAAGGCATTCTCGGCTGGAAACTTGACGCACGATGGAAAAATTTTGAACTGAAATGAAAAGTCGATATTGGGAACTAAAAAAAGTAATGAAATAATGTAAAAAAATTAGATTCATTTCATTAGATTCGGTTTATCAAAGTATCGCAATTATAGACACTGACCTGTGAGATCAATAATGTTCCTCTCATGGTTCATCTATAGAACTTCTAACAGGTCTTTGTTCGCTTTAAATTCATAAACATCGCAGAAATCAAGTTGACCGAGTAAAAATATTCCAAAGAAATTCTTAATCCAAGTTTTCTGACTCTGATTCTTACATTAGATTCAACCACTGTAGGTCAGTCCAACAGTTAAGCTTTAAAATGGTATCAGAATAAATTAAATTAAATAAAATTAAAATTAATTTAAAACCAATTTTTGAAAATGCACATTTCATACAATTCGATAGACTCATTTTACCTCAAATGTCTATTAAACTTAACTCAAACAATGTTCAAGTTAAGCCTTTAGAACACTTGAATTTGAATGCATTTCACTCTGCTTTCCTTTTAAAATTCCAATTATCAAAAATTGATGATCTAATTTATGCAATTTCACGCTTTCATTACAGAATCCTACGTTTTCCTGCTAGTTATACTCTCTGCCATACTTGTTCAAACCTCCTACGCTACGCCAGTAACATTATCCGGAAAAAGACTGGTACTGCACACGTCCGAGTATCGCGAGCGTTATCATCAGGAACTGCTGCAGAAGGAACGCGAACGCGTCCAACCCACACCGCATCGCCATCACATGCATTTGCGCTCCGTGGCCGACATAAACATAATGAGCGGCGACAGTAATTACAACAGCAACGATAAGCCAACGGCCAACGGCAACGGCAATGGCGCCGAACAAGGATACTGCCAGACCGTTGTCGGCGCGCTGCGGAAAACCCAAAAGCAAGCGGACACAACATATCAAACTGTGCGCAACTATCTCGATGAATACGTAAGTTTGAATGTTTTACAAATATTACAATTATGTCAGAGTGGTCGAAGTGCAGCGGGTGGTGCTATGAAATTTCCACAATTTGTTGTAATTTCCCCCCATTCGGGCGGAAGGAAATCACCTGTTTAATTTCCGCTAATTAAAATATTACAAATGAATTTAGAAATTACCTCGACGCTTGGGGTAAGGTGATTTTTTCATTGAGATCTCATTGCGTGATTACTTATAAAACGTATTCGAAAATGTGCCGCTCAGAGATTGCGATGTGTGGTTAATCGTCAAATATGGACACGTGGCTTTTGTGGTTTCACAAATGCAGAGAGACGTCAGCGAAGCTTGAATTTAGAAAACTTAGACATCAAATATTGAATTGAGTTTTTCAAATATTGATATGAGAGAGCAACTAAAACTGAGTGGATAGGTTAGGTGGGATGATTGCCTCACTAAAAACAAGTCCAGGCCTCTTTCCAGTAAAGTGTGGAATATATAAAAAATTAAATTATATGAATGTCTACTTTCGTCCATTCAGAAATAGTTTGCTTATTGCGGCCTAAGCAAAAAACCCAAACGAGTATTTAAACAGGTCTCAAATTTTAGTCAAAATCAGTTTTTAGACAGCCGACTCAGTTGATCTTTTCTATGGCAAATGGCCACAGCCTGGACAGTCTTAGAACTCTAACTAAATTCAAGCTGAAAAGTAATTAGTTCAAATCAAGTAAATTAGGAACTTTACAAGTATAGAATTAAACATATCGCACACCCACTTCAAAAATGACACAACTCAAACTTTAGTTTTTCAGAAAATGCAAAAAACTGTTTTTGAGCTGAATTTTTTAAATGACGTATCGACCATTTAGTAGAAAATCCTCATAGATTATGCTTAAGAATAGGTTACAAAGATTTTTGTAATTTTACACTAGAAAATTCAAAATTTTGAGTTATGACATTTTTGATGATATTTTTTTTCAATAATGGCCGAATTATTTTAAGTTATGTAATTTTTACTAAATGAAAAAATTAAAAATGACAGTTGAAAAGTTGAAAGAAAAATTTTGAAAATACAATATTAATTTACTTATTTGAAAATATAAACAAAAATTGTCAGAACTTTACTTAGTTTCAATAAAGATTTACTTCGACATAACTTTTTTGATGATATTTTGATGCAATAATTACCGAATTATTTTAGGTTATGTCACTTTTGAAAAATTTAGAAATATAAAAGCTGAAAGAAAATTTTTGAAAATTCATAATTAATTTTAAAAATTAAAAATATATACAAAAATTGTCAGAATTTTGCCTAAAATTAACTTCAATAAAAATGTATTTCGTCAAAAGTGTCACAATTTAAATTAGGACTCTTTTGCATTGAGCAGCGATCAACAGTTAACAGTTAAGTTGGCAACAGTTAACAACAATAAAATCTACTGAACTTTTGTTGCTTATTAGCACATAAACCCGAAAATTACAAATTTTAGGTTATGTCACTTTTGAAGTGGTTGAAAGGGTCTGCGCGTTTGATTGAGTTAAAAAAAATAAAAAAGAAAATATGCAACATAATTGAGTTTACTTTAGACATAACTCAAGTTCTACAAACCCTTTTGACAAATATTGGCTAAGACGATCAAAAGACTCGAAAGATTCTAATCTGTGCAAGTTTACTGAACCCAAACCAGGTTATTGAGTTAAAATCTAATAAAAAAATCTTAAAATGAAATTATAATCTTATATGAAAATCTAATTCATAAAAAAATCTAATCGCATAACAACGTATGAAGTAAATAAACGTTCAATGGAACTCATTTTCGCACACAGGATTTCATTTCTGGACAAATTTTGAGTACAAGACTATTTGAAATCATATTTGCTACCCATAATTTTTGTAACAAACATAAATTTGACGTGAACCACTATAGGAATTACAACTCTTGTACAGTTTCAAAAATATATCTTTGAGCTACGGAAACCTAAAAGTAAAAGTTTCGACTATTATTTCAACTATTTCGAAGTATTAAGTTCGACTGCTTGTAAAATATGAACTTATAGGTTTAATACCCTTAAAACGTAGTTAATACCTTTAAAACGTAGCTGGAGTCTTCGGCTTTCATAAATGGGGTCAAATCCAACCATTGGTTCCACTCTACCTTATCTCCTGGGTGCTTCCCGACCATTTTTCCCGCCTAGGACCTTACGACAGTAAACTTGCAAATTATTAAAATTGTATTTTATTTGTTATGTCAATGTTTCCATTCAATATAACTAATAGTTTTCCAATTTTATTATAATTTCAGGCAAAACATCAATACCAAAACAAAACCAGAGAAGTTTACCGAATGTGGCAGAAGCACGAACTGAAACTTTCACACCCCTACAGGGATGCTTTGGTGCGCGATTTCGACAAGACGCCCGACATGTCGCACTTTGCGCACATTGTCAACGAACCCATCTCACGCTCAATGGTAAGTTTCAAACAGCGGTCGTAACAGACTGTGGACAGACAGACGGACAAACTGCCCAACTTACTATTCGATCCACATACAATTTTCTCTCTCCCCCCTCCCGTTCACCATTGCCAATGTACAACGCTTTAATATTTGCACTCGTTCGTTGCAGATTGTGACCGAAATGGAGAAGGTGTACAAGACACTGAAGACACTGGAGCAGGTGTTGGGTGATTTGCTGCAGAGTCGCAAAGAGAACGAAAGTCAGCTGCGACACGACTACGGCGCCGAGCGTCTCGCCTTCATCAACAAGTACTTTGTCGAGGCATATCGTCACGTGGGCATCGAGCTCGAGGAGACCAAGCAGGCCATGATGAAGCTGAAGATTCCGGTGCCGAGCTTCGACGAGCCCATCAGCTACAATCACACCTCGCCGGCCAAGGAATGGCTGGTGGCCGTCGAGCATCTGAGCGTGATGCAGTACCTGCGCCAGCTTTACGAAGTGCTGCTGAGCAAGTGCGCTGCCGGCGCTGAATAGATGCAATCGCGATGTCAGCAGCGACGTCATAGCCGTTAGAACTCAGTGCAAACATTTGTGGGGGCGAGATGGAACGATGATGATGATGATGATGATGATGATGAGTGGTGGCAGCGACCGGTGATGGCTAATGGTGTGTACGCCGCAGCAGCGATGCGTGCTTCCGAGTGCAAAAATTGGTGGGTGCCGCAGGCGTCCCGCTTTGCTCGTGTAGGCAACTGCAGTGCAGCAGCTGTGTTTGTTGTTTTGAAAATCGAAATCTCTCTATTTAGTACATAACTAACCTGTGTGTGCAGTCTGTCTCACGTGCTGACAGACAGACAGACATGGTACTTTGCTTTTCTTCTTCTTCGTCGTCGATCCAGTGTCTGGGCAGTTGTCGCTGACAATGTGCCAAAACAGGCTTCAAGCATGCGCTAAGGAGCAGGAGGAAGAAGAAGAAGCGAGCAAAGTGGCCAAAAGAAAAGAATATGGAACCAAATAGAAGCTTGAGAATGTAAACAAAGAAATGTGTAAAGATTTGAGCGAAAATGAGACAGAATGCAAAATGCCCAACAAGCAAAAGAAGTTAATGTAAACTTAGCGAAAGCAAAACAAAAAAATTATAGACATAAAAAACAACAACAACAATTACTAATGTCACCAACCAGCCATTGTTATGGATATTTGAAGAGTTTATTTATTCGCGTTTGCACAGACACACACATACACAGACACACGCACACGCAGACAAAAGCATCTATTTGTTTATTGTGCATAAAATCAATAATTGATCTAAAACAAAAATTATATACCCTATGTATAAATGTGTGAAAGAAGAAGAAGAAGTAGCGTTTGCCACCATAAAAATTTCCATCGACATTCGCATTGCCCCCGAATGCGCATCACTTGTCACCCG
This sequence comes from Melieria omissa, assembly GCA_963971225.1. Taxonomy (NCBI): domain Eukaryota; kingdom Metazoa; phylum Arthropoda; class Insecta; order Diptera; family Ulidiidae; genus Melieria; species Melieria omissa. The sequence goes on from OZ020268.1 coordinate 33,428,946, forward strand.
TCCATTATTTTCATTGGCATGCCACAGCTTCCTACGCCCACCTCAACCACACCCCCATCCCGTTCCCTGTTCCCCTCTCCCCTGTCCCGCTCATTGCCATATGCCGCCACCTATACAACCAAATTCGAAAATTCGAAACGCTTAGTCTAGGAAAGCACAATTGGCTGAGAACACGCTGCCCAGCAGCTGTTCAATTTTAATTTGTTAGATTCTTGATTATGATTATTATTATTACTATTATAATTATTACGATGATGATGATTTTAACGATTACGCGATGACTTCTTAATTTGTGCACTGGTTATTTTAAGCTTAATTTAATTAATTTAAGTTGTACTTAGTTGACTTTTATACATACATCCAAACAAACAAATCATACACGCGACCACGAACACATATCTCACTTTGCGATTATATATTTTCAAATCGGACTTGATCGTATCCAATTGGGCCGCGTCTTTTACACTGATCTTATTATGCATTTTAGTTTGTATTAATTTATTCAATTGTATTAAATTAAATTTATGAAAAGAAAAACAAAAAAAAAACAAAAACAAGCAAAGCAAATGGAAGCAAGCAACAAAATGCATGCAAACTCGAACTAGATTGTTGAAGTTTGTGTCTTTGCGCATTTGAGACGAAAGCAAATCGATTGTACTTAGAGCTGTGTGTGCTCGGTCTTTGCTCTGGACACTCGTATTCACACTCGTCACACACATAATGATGACCTATCGATTGTATCTATAACTATTTAACTATTTATTTATTTATTGAAAACTCTTGTAATCTCGACTAGAACACTTGCAATTTTATGCAAACATACAGACACACACACATATCGACACATGCACTCCACACTTCTGTATGCATTTAGCACATATCTATTATACTCACACACACATACATACGCACACATACACACTTGTATTTATTTATTTATTGTTTTATACATACTCGAATTTTTTATACTTTTTGTACTTTTTCTATGTCCACTACACTATACATACATACAAATACAAATTACTCGAATACATGTTTACATACAGGCAAACACAATGCAAATAAATTAATTTTATTTAGTAAAAAACAAAAAATAATAATAAAATCAACCAACTTACACAATTCTATGATTCATTTGAGCAAAACAATGGAAAACAAAAACAAAAATCAAATCAAAACAAAATCTGTCTAATTTACATACAACGCATCGATTGATCGAAATCAAATAAATGGTGAAAATAATCAAAATCTTTCAATATAATTGTAGGTAAATGTTAAAAGTGATTTCAAAAACAAATAAAACAAAATACATTTAATGAAAAAAATACAACAAGAAACAGTGAATTTATTTCTAGAGGAAGACTAAAGTGCTAATTGCTGCTAAACTAAAGTTGTTGTAAGTTGCATGATTTATGGCTCGAACACATTGAAGACGGCAACAACAGGGCCACATGACTACAAGATGGCGTCAACGATGGTTTCAACTGTTGTCCTATAGTCAACTACATGAAATCGGAAGCAATAGCAACACCAGTGAAGGGGAGTTTTGGGAGTTCAAACCAACCAAACTGTTTGTTACAACAATTTTCCAACAGTTCGGTACGAAACCCCCTCCCCTCCTAAACGAAGTCCTTTGTATGTTTCTGAGCTACACAATAATGTTTGGGGGGGAGGGAGAGTATACTTAATAAAACTAGTAAAGTAAATATTAACTGGAACAAGTACTACAAAATTTTTAATTGTAGTTCAAAGTACCCAGAAAAAGTAAAAGTTAAAGTTATCTATTTCGAAAAAGTGATGCCATTTGATTTGGTTTTAGAAATAGTTTGCTTTTGGAAATATGTAGTTCAAAGATTGGCGACAGCCGCAACTGTGGTCGGTCTTGGCTCCATAGGAACGGTGTGCTTTTATATTTCAACAGATGTCGATTCGCTGCCGTTTTCAACTTGTTCGCGGCATTATAGTATAAACAGAATCAAATCGTCGGCCGATTTTTACGCACCGAACGTACGCTATCAAAATTCAAATACACAGCAGTGCATTTGATGGCCCACAACGACGACGACTGCGATATTCGGCCGACGACCGGTCGTCCGACGATAGAGCCAATTCTAATTTTATTGCAGCGTTGTGCAAACAAATCAGCTGTGCAGCTGTCAGAGGTGAAAATTTAGAATAATAACCAAACAAAAAATTTGGTAAACATTTTCTGCTTTAAATTTCAATAAAGAATTGTGCCAAATAATCAATTTTGTCTTTACCTTTCGTATGTTTTAGAAAATGGACAAAACGGAGCTGATAATTGGGGAAGTTAGGAAGAAGAAAGTGTGAATGAAGAAGTGTGTTTGCCGTGTTTGCAGGAATAGTTTTTGTAAACAGCTGATGCGAATTTCGCACCCATTCTGTTTCACTGTGCGTATTTTCACGACGACTGACGTACCGACGTCATTTTTCGATGCGTAAAATTTGGCCGACGATTTAATTCGGTTCATACCATTAAACAGAAACAATCAGAAGTAGTGGAAGGCAAGGCCCCACTTCATCAAATTAAGACAAAACCTAATCGTCTTATGCCGAGGTTTCCCAAGGTTTAAGAATTCTAGGCACATAATTTTGTCATTTATTTAATGCGAAATAACTTCAACAATTTTGATATGAATATCTAACTCATAGCATTTTGATAATAATTTTTATATAAATGATTTTTTACATATATGATTTTTTATTAATAGATTTAGAATTTCTTATGTCAATTAAATACGAGAATCATTTAGCATGAAACCATCAGCAATATGAGTTTTCATTTATTTTATTTATTTAATTTAATATTTTAATTAAATTTAAATTTAATTAAAATTAATTAATTAATTAAATTTAAAAATATTTTCATTTAATTTTAAATTTTTTAATTAACTTTAATTTAATTGTTTTATTATTTGATTTAAAACTACAAGTATTTTGGCATTTGGGATTCAGAAATCAGTTTCTTTTGTTGGATAATTTTTATTTTATAAAATGACTTCTATGAGGAATTAAAAGTCATTAAGCATTTTGGCACTTGAACTCAATTTTTTAATTCTGACTTTTGATCTGCATGAAATTACGTATCCAGTAGACCGTACACTACAATATGATAAGATTTGGGATTATAAGCCAACTGAGTAGCAAAAACGGCACCAAAAGTCTTATATGGGAAATTTTCTGCTGTTGAAGTTACAAGTTCACAATCGATTCCCTTTTTAAATGACCAATTTGGGGCTCTGTGCTTCTTACCTTTTTCTATTCCTTTACTAACTATTTAGTTTTTAGAATTAATTGGATCGTAAAAGGTATTATTAGATTTGTTTGATATACTTTTCTAGGAGAAGAGCAGATTTTGGCATAATAGGTCAACCAAGTAGAAAAAATATCTTCAAAAGTCTCATATTAGAAACTTTCTGCTATTGAAATAACAAGTCCTGGTTTATCCTTTTTAAATGACCAATTTAGGACTATGTGCTTCTTACCTTTTCTATTTCTTTACTAACTATTTAGTTCTTGGAATTAATTGGATCGTAGAAAGTATTATCAGATTTGCTTGATATACTTTTCTAGGAGAAGAGCAGATTCGAATTATAACTAAAAAAAATTACACGCCCTAAACACTGACTGACATTAATTCCAAACAAGAAATGGCAAAATTAATTCTGTACCCAACTTCAAGTAAACAAACTTTCTATTATTTTGAAAGAACTTCCGTTCAATCCCATTAAGTCTGTTGCATACTATTAGGCGTCGGCTTAGCATTTGCAAATTAGTATTCATGGAATTAAATCAAAGTGCTAATTAAAAGTAAATAAATCTCTACAAAACATTGAATAGTAAAAGAGCAAATGAAACACTTTGCTTGCCGGCGCCATGTTTATGATTAACTGTCAACACAAATCGTATCCAATTGCAAGATGGCACCACAGTAAACCACACAAAACTGTACTGAAGTCAAGCTGGTATCGATTTCAAAACCGTTAGGCGCAGTAGCAGCTAACGGCTTGTGCTGTCTGTGACACTTGCCACAAGGATCGTAAAGACCTGTTGACCAACGAAATTACAGACGCGCTCAAACCGCAGCGCCAACCCAAGCCGGCACTTGTTGGGCTTTAAGGGCGGCACACGCTGGCCAAACGTATTTGAATTTGGCAACTGATGTCGTGTCGTCGGGTTAGCCAGACTTAAAATTCGAAGGTCTTCATTACAGATCAGACACAACACAAATTGTAGCCAAGGGCTCGCTTTCGGGGGAGCATAATATATATATATATAATTGTATGTATGTACCTATATAAATTTGTATGTATGTATAACAATGGTATATGTACATACGTATGTGTACACATAAACGAAGGAGGCAGGCGCCGAGTATAAGAGATCATAATTTTTCGGGTTGTGCATTGCAGTTGGAAGTTGAGAAGTCGCAGCACAAAACGAAAAATGGGCTTATTTCTCCATTTTTTAGATGGGGGAAGCACGAAATCGACCCACATCTTAAAACAATATTGTATTAAATTATTGAAAAATTGTTTATACCTATTTTCCCAAACCAAATTTTTGTCAAAAATTGCTGAAAACCTATGAAAGGTCTTAAAAAGATCTGAAGAAACCAAAGAATATGGAAACATTTGAACGGCCCTAAAAGATTGACACTCATATACAACTCGAAACGATATTCTTAACAACTATCGGAAAATTGTCTAATCTGCATCGAATCGTTCTTCTTAATTCCTTCGAATTGCCTTTCTTAATCTACATCGAAACACGCTGAAAATCAACAACAAAATTTCAAAGTGATAAAAAACCAAATAAGTATATAGTATTTCAATTACTCATCTTTTAAACGGCTCCAGTAAAATCAAACCCTTTTACAAATCGAAACGACATTGTATCCATAGTCAAGTAATAAGGTCATCCCGATTTTGTATCCAATGATGTATGATTGTATCCAATTAATACAACGTTTTCTGAACATTTTAAGTGTGCACCAAAAGTTCGTGAAGACGTATGGCAAGTCTTGAAAAAACCTACTAAAACCGAAAAATTCTTCCTTTGCCCACATTTCGAACGGAGCAAAAAAACAAAATCCAAACATAAATAGGAACGAAATTTTTTAAATTAGGAATGGAACTATCCATGAACCCTCCAAATTTACACCAAAAATCGCTGAATATCGGTGAAAAATCTTAAAAAGAAAACAAAAATATGTATTTAGAGTATTTGCCCTCCAAACTTTTTTTAATTAATTGAACATTTTTTAACATTTCAAATGTTCACCAATAGTCGTTGAAGACTTACAGAAAATCGTAGAAATGATTTGGTAAAACCGAAAATTACTCTTTTTAGCCACATTTCCAACGGAGAAAAACAAAACTTATACATAAATGGAAACGAAATTGTTTTAAACTTATGGAAGTTTTTTAACCTCTAATTTATTCCAAAAAATCGTCGAAAACGCATGAAAATCCTTAAAAAGGGGAAAAATTCATAATTTATTTATTTAGAGCATTTTTCCAATTTTGAAATAGTCTAAAAACAAATGGATTTGTATAGTGGGCATGGATTCAAATTTTTTCGAATTATTTGCATTTTTTCTAAATATTACAAATGTGCACAAATAGTCCTTGAAACCTTACAGCAAGTCGTAGAAATGATCCGACGAAAACCAAAAAACATTATAATTTATTCAAAAATATTTAAAGGCCCTAAGAAGGTTAATGTATACACAAATCTTAAAAACATCGTTCTCAATAACTTAAAAATGATTCAAAATATGAAATCAGCAAAATCATCATCAAAATATGAAAAGATGATAACTTTTTTGATCATTTAGATAACTTTTAAAAAGCTCAAAAAACCAAAGCGACACACAACTAAAACCTATATCGTTCCCAAATAATTAAAAATATCGTTTCCAAATAATAAACCATCTTTTGCACTTTGCATATCTTACAAAAAAAATACGCTGAAATTTCATGACAACTTCAGCACGGAAGTTTAGAAGAGAGCAAAACTTTCACACCTTTTAAAAAGCAAAAAACCAAGCGACACCTAAATTTTTATTTTTGCCCGTAGATACAAATTTTGGATATAGCTAAATCAATCAATTATTGTTTTTTTTTGCAGCACAATTTTAAATTTTGAATATAGCTAAATCAATGGGGCGTGGCAAGATAAACAAAATTTGATCAGTATCGACTTAAGTTCGACTCTTACAGCTTTTACCATACAATGAACGAAGGCGACCTTCATTCGACTGCTTTCGTTTTTTTTTGCAAGTTTTCACACCGCTAAAATGTGTTAAATGCTAACACAAAAGAGAATAACTGAATGTAGCTGAATGAATGAATGAATGAATGAGTGGCGAATTTACACATTTACGCACATTGACTTGCAGGTTTCTCTGCGGTAAACGTGCTTTCCTCAAAACGGAAATGCCTCTCTGTAGTTGACGATTTGTCAATTGCACACGCGAATATGTACGCAATGACAATGCAAAATATAAGTGTAAGCAAAAATTCCAAAATATCACTTGAACTGACGAATTGATGCTGTTTTTAGAATGATACGGTCAACGGGTTAAAATGAAGGAGTGTTGTTAATGTTTGGGGTTTTATAAGAAAATATCTCTAATCTGTCACTAATTATCACTGAACTTGAGAGTTGTGAACTGATGTATACAGTGTAGAATCAGTGGCGGATTCAGGGGGGTTTTGGGGGTTGAAACCCCCCGAAATATTAGGATCGTCTTTAAAATTACATACAAATTAAAAGGCATTTTATAAATATTAAAGAATTCCTTTTTGAAACCCCCCGAAATATTTTTCTGAATCCGCCCCTGTGTAGAATAGAGTACAAAATGCGCTCAAGAGGGGTTCTAAGAGTTCAAACCCCCTAAATATTTATTATTTGCCTGATTGATTTCCAACAGTTTTTGGTTCAAAAGTTGTGTACTGAACTACCCTCAAAAATGAAGTCCTGTGTGCGCCACTGGTCGGAACTCACCAAGAAAAAGAAATTAAGTAAAAGTTGGTAAAAACGGGCGTGGCAATAATAGACATAAACAAATCAAAAATAAAATCAACAACAACAACACCAAGAGATGATGTCAGTCGTGGTGCATTCGCGCAGCTGTCAAACACTGCAAGCTGAACTTTGTTACGCGGTCAGCCGTCAGACGCGTGATTGCCACTGTGGGAATTCATTCGCTCTGATTCAGGTGAGCCCTCGCGCCAATTGCATGAATCACGCGCACACATAGAAAGCGAATGCGGTTGGTGCAACTGCCGACATAGTCGTCGCCGCACTTCCTCCACCGAGCAGCCGAGCACCAACCGCCCGCAATCGTCTTGAAGCCAACCACAATGCCGGCCGCAATTGTTTAGCCAATTTCACCATCAATTGTTGAAATGTGGGGAAAAAGGTAGACAGAAAATACCCAAAGCCGGAAAACAACAGCAACACGTTGCCGCAAGTCGAAGCGTGAAGACAACTAAACGACTGAATAAACGAGCCAACACACAAACGACGAACGACGCCAGCGTTGATAAGAAACTTTATGAATGAATTGGCCAGCTGAGGTGCTGGTGCTGCGACCGGCCAAAGCCCTCCGCTAATGCGTGCCGGCGCGCACCTTTCGACCGACCTGTGTGCAGTGCAGTGGGGGGTCAGAAGACAGCTGACAGTTCAGTCATTCGCGAGAGTCAGACGCGAGACTGAGCGTGAGCTGTTGCTGTGTTCGTTGCGCTCTTTTGAGTGCGACTGGAAAGTGGTGGTGCTGCTGCTCACTCGGAACCGATGATTTTGAGTGACACTCAAACGTGCGCACAACCAATCACTGTTGAGTTTTTCACACACACTAACTCAGCGCAGGCTGCGGCGCACATCCCACTTTCTTATGTACAGCGTTGAGCGAGTGTTATGTACCCAAATGACCATAAAAGGTCATGCAGCGGCGAATGAGATCTTGAGACAAGTGGCGAATGGAGTTTGTGAGTGAAAAGCGAGTCAGTGAGTGTTGTGAAGTTTGCGCTGTGCAAGTGGAGTCAAAGCGGATTGATGAATGAATCAATGATTGTAATTTGTAGAAGTTATGAAGTTAATGAAAAGATTAATTAATAATAATTATATATATACATATAATATTAATTAATAATTAAAATAATAATAATATTAATTAATAATAATAAATAATAATTATATATATATATAATATTAATTAATAATTAATTAAATGCAATGAGTAACCTTAGAAACTGTTTTACATGTTTTAAAGAAATTTTATCTTTAGGGGAGTTGTAAGTTAAACTATAATTTTGTTTTAATGCTAATTCAATACTTTGCTAAATGCTAAAGTGATTAAAAAGTAAAAAAGTGAATAAAAAGTAAATATTTGTACATTATAGTGATGTAGTGATTGTAGTGATTTGTAGATTGAAGTTAGTCAGGTAGAGTCCAACACCTAACGACAGATCTAAGGTTAAAGAAGACATAACATAAGTTCGGCTGTTTTTATTGGTTCTCAGTGACCTCAATGTATTTAAAACCGATGTAAATTTAGTAAAGACGGTTCTAAGATTGAAGTTAAAACCTGAAATCCATTGTTTTTTGAAAGCTTTATGCGATCAACATGTATTTAAATTTATCAATAGTTGAATTAAACTGAAAAAAAGTATGTAAGAAAAAATACAAAAATGTACCATAATACAAAAAAATAAAAAATTTTAAAAATGTTTGATTTTTCAGGAAATGCAATAAAATTATATTTCAGCTGAATACAAATTTTATTTTTAAATAACATATAAACCGTTTAGTAGAAAATCCTTACAGATTATGATTTGGGATAAGTTATAAAGATTTATTTTTTTATTTTACACTAAAAAATCCAAATTTTTTAGTTGTGACTTTTTGATGATATTTTAATTCAATAATTACCGAATTATTTCAAGTTATGCCACTTTTTCTGAATTTAATAATTATAAATAACAGTTAAAAAGTCGAAAGAAAAATTTTGAAAATTCTAAATTAATTTTTTTGTTTAAAAATATATACTAAAATTGTCACAACTTTACTTAAAACTAACTTCCAAAAAAATGTATTTCGTCAAAAGTGTCACAATTTGAATTAGGACTCTTTTACATTGAGCGGCAGCGATCAAACAGCATCAAACTTTTCGACATGAAGAGGGTCCTAACTGTATTTTGGCAACAGTTAACAACAACAAAATATACTAAGCTTTTAACACAAAAACCCGAAAATTAAAAATTTTGAATTGTGTCACTTTTGGGTGTGTGGGTGTGCGATGTATGACAACAATTTGAAAGAAACCCATAATTTCTTTTTCTCTTTTATTCCATCAATCGTAATGTTTATCAAATAATCAATATCATAAGTAATAAAAAAATTAATTTAAATGGCTCTTCAAGAATAAAACAACAATTGCATATTTTTGGTATTTTTTGTTTTAGAAAATGGCGAAATTTCCTTCAAAGCCTAAGAATATTCAAACTTTCCTTGAAATCAATTTTCCTATTCCAATTCAGCAGCTTTTAACCCTTTCGGTACTACTGGGATAATACGTCTGATCAAGTTGTTAATGTCCCTCAAAATAATTTTTCAGATCTTATAACCCAAGCAAACAATTTTTATTCGGTTTGTATGTCACCGATTAAAAGGATGAATTTAGAATTTGTGAGTATGGAGCATAATTTTGTAGCTCGTACTTGCAGATCATGGCAACATTTCTACCAATAGTATCTAAAAAATGAAAGTCGGTCCCGAAAGGTCTAAATAAATACTAAATAAATATCTCATAAATGTTCTGCAACTAATTAAAATTGAAGTCACCGTCTTACCTGCCACCGCAACAGCACTAAAAAGTCAAATCATCTCATCTTCTATACATCCACAATTTTCACCTATCAATATCACCTTTCATGAACCAACAACATTTCGATTTGCTACTTTTTTCTTGTTTTGATGGCAGTTTTTCTCAACTTTTCGACTTCAGAGCGCCGACAATGACATGATCGATACTTGGGCCGATCGATATCTCTCTCTTTCTATATGTTATCTCAATTTATGTGTGCACATTTAATGCACACAATGCACACAGTCAAAGCAATGCGACGACCAGTGTGAGTGACCATAAAACACAAAACGGTGGGGGGCATCGCTTGATTTTGACCGCCATGCCACCAAGAAGCACACGAACTCGGCCTAAAATCGGCTACTCACCCGCACAGCAACCAACAACCAAAAACCATTGTGTTGGCTTTGTTGCTGACGAAAATAGCAACAACACCATTAATAACAAAAGGTAATGCAATCAGTGTAAAATAAATGTTTGGCCGTGTGTTGGTTGTCCTTGGGGGCAAAAGATGCAAAACAAGAAGATAGACGAACGAATGGACGTGTCGAAAATGGTCCAAAATGGCTCGAAAACATTTGCCTCACATTGGCACTGTTGCAGTTAGCAACAACAATGCAATTATTGCTGTGATGAGCTCCTGCTGCTGCTGTCGGTATACACAAAGTACGCAAACGCCACAGGATATGGGCACAGGATACAACACGTCACAATGGGCGATCGGTGCTGCTTCTAGCAGTAGATCGCACATTTGCACGTGGAGTGTCAGCACAACAACTACAACAACAACAGCAACAGCAACAAGGAAAGCAATAAACCCACACAGTTTGTACATTTTCGGCACCAAAAAGTTATTAAGTTATTCACTCAGTGAGTGCCATTTTTTTTCTTTGTTTTGTCTCTCAAATGTTGCATTTTGCTGCGTCACGGTGGTAGTATTGTTGTTGTTGTTGTTGCTAGTTTGCTGCTAGCGCTGCTACTGAGATATTTGTATAACAATTTACTTGCAGTACTTTAAAGATAAAATTAAAAAATAAGTAAAATGATCCGACTGGAAAGAAGTTTGTAAGGGTTAGTACAAAAGACCAACTGGGATCAAAGTTACTAGTTCCAAGTAACTGCTCTTTACCACTACTAAATGTAGGCAAACTTAATTCTACTAAGTAATTAGAATTGAAATGCCCATAGATGGTCGAATCGCTAACATTAGGTTTGTCATAACTACTCATAGCTAATCTATAGGCGGCACTGTACGTCAGCTTCTAGTTGAACTCAATATTAAATAATATTAAAACTTAGTAAATTGTTATTTTATTTATTTAAATATTTATATTTGGTTAAAATTAGTGGGCTCTCAATTCATGAAAACGCTGCAATACAACACACTCACATGGACCATAGACAATAGCGGAAATACAGTAGAACAGCAGCTCAAAGCAGTGTGCATGTGTGTGTTTGTCTGTGTGCGTTTTGCAACTGAGATCTTGTCGTACAATGTTATTGTTGCAAGATTTGCAAACATTACGAAAAATCCAAAAAACCCAAAAAATTGAGCACACAAACTTGGATACTGTTAACAAGGTTAGACAAGGATCGCTTTGTAAGAATGACACAGCGTTTACCTGTTTTGCTGACTGCCGCAAGCTGTAAAATGCGCTAATTTCAGTCAAAAAGTCATAAATCCGTCAAAAACATACACAACAAATTATTCGAAATGTGTTAACAACGCAATAGAACGCAAACAGTTGCGATTAGTCGACTAGTCTCACTTGAGCTGTGATCACTTTCAGGTTTGTGTATAAGTATTTTGCTGCATTAAGTTGGAGACTTATTTTGAGCTGGCAGAAGTGTTAGTGGCAAAATTGATGGAGTGATTGATGGTTAAAATGATTGAGTATTTATTGTTCTTAGGTAGGTAGGTAGGACTTTAAAAATATTCTGACAATTGATTGAGTGTCTTTTTTGCTAAAAGTTGATTTTAAGTTTCAATTGAGTTCTGTTAAATTAATTTGTAAAATTTTTTAAATATTTTCAAAAATAATATTTTGAAAGCCTTCGATTTGACAAAAAATTTATATATTTTTCTGTTATTTGCGCGGAAAGCAAAGGCGCCCGGAAAGAACTTTTGCGAAAAGCCCTGACCCGGTAATGGGTTGTTATGGATAATTTAGTAAATGTTAATTTGCCATTTCGTGAAAAAGAAAACATAGTAAAATTTAGAAAAATGTGGCACTATAAATGCACAAATAGATGCTTTACAAAGTGATCATTTACAAAGGATTCAGTTACAAAACTTTACAAAATTATGAGTGACTATCACTTAAAAGGACCTAAGCTGCATTGGGTCGATGCGTTGTCTTGGATACAATAGCCATCAAAATAAGTGAATTGATAGCTGGAGGACTGTAATCGTTTACTGAGATTATCAACACCAGTGGTGGGTTCAGGGGGTTTGGGGGCGGAAACCCCCCGAAATATTAGGGTCGACTTTAAACTACATACAAATTAAAAAGAATTTCATGAATATTTAAGAATTACTTTTTTAACCCCCCCAATTATTTTTCTGAATTCGCCTCTGGTCAACACAGTGAGTTGTCAATCCGTGGCAACTATTTAGCTATTTTAGTGTCGTAGGAAGTACGAGGTTCTGTGTCCGGTTTCAAACAAAAACTACGAATCAACAGTTCAGCTGTAACTGTACTGAACTGTAAAATAGGTTAAATACTAAAGTCGAATATCAAATTAGGTGGACTTATTAAATGAACACGGATGTCTGTCCGACTTAAGATCCAGCCATCCATTAATGGATACAATTAGTGGCAGAATCAATTCAACGCTGCATCGAGTTGCTTCTAAGCGGAAGCTCACTTTTCCCTGTGTTACATTGCGTGAAGAAGCTAAAGAAAATCTTAAGAAAAGGAACCAGACACAAATGGAGAGAAATACAAAAGTATTTTAAGAAAAACAAGTAAATTTCGAATGATATTTACTCAGTCAAATTTTTATAAGAACGACTTTACTTACATTAAAATAAATTAATAAAATTTAAATATTTCGCTTTTGGACAATGAACGTCTGAGGAAATAGTGTTCGAAGCGATAGTTGGAGTTCGAAAGCAAAGAGGGAGTCCTTCACTACGGTGGAAGGACCAATTTTTGGACGCTATATCATCTGTTGAAGTGACCAACTGAAGAAAAGATATCCGAAGCAGAGGCGCCTGAAGGAAACTTTTGCGTCAGGAGAAAGCTCGCTAACGGGCTGTGATGGCCAGTAAAGTAAGATAAAAAATTTTTAATTAAAAAAAATAAAATAAAATTTAATTAAACATTTAATTTAATTTTAAAATTTTTTTGGAAAATTTTCATTTAATTTTAAATTAAATTAAAATTTTTTGAAACAAAATTTTCCTACAAAATTTTAAAATTAAATAAAATTTTGAATTAAATTTTAATTTAATTAATTTAAAAATATTTTGATTTAAATTAAATTAAAATGTTTTGAAACAAATTTGTACTAAACAATTTTTAAATGAAATATAATTTCAAATTAAATTTTAATTTTTTGTACCAAAATTTTCCTAAAACGGATTTAAAATGGTAATGAAAGGACCATTTTATGTGTTCGGAAAAATTGGTTTTTAACACAATAACAAAACATAACTTTTATATTTCGAAATTAAATTAAATTAAATTAATTAAATTAAAGTTAATATGGATATACCGATTGCTCTCAGTCAGTTGGTCTTTTTTTTTTTGCTTACACACTTTTGTATAAAAAAGGCCCAAACTAAACAAAAAAGGTCTACTTTAGGTCCAAGTGGCAATCGTAGACACAGAACTCTCTAAAAACTCTCAAAAGTCGTTTAGTGGCACACACGAGAAAAGAAGGGGGAACCGTATACAACTCTTGATTTGAAACAAATTTGCTACCCTCAATTTTTGTGACCCCTTTGGGTGTGCCATTGGTCACAAATTCAAGGTCACATATCCATAAAGCTCTGATTAAGCGCCAACTAAAAACTAAAAAAAAATTCAAAATAAAATTTGTAAAAGCTTCACCCCCAACTGTCGGCATGCTCGAGTAGTTCTTTCGCGATCCACTCACAGGCAACCCTGCGCAGACAGGTAAGTGCTGCGGCAGCACGAAACAGCGCCAGCCAGGTGTGCGCTAAGGTGCGATGCGTGCAATAAAGAGAGCACAACGATCGACGTCACCGAACCAGAGGGCCTGAGCGGAGCTGGCAAATGAGAGCGCCGACATTGCACTCACTCGACGCGCCGAACTTGAGCAGAATGAGATCATTGGAGGAGCTGGAGCTGCGAAGACAGCAACAACAATCAGCTGGCTGGAGACAATGCCAACAGCAACAATGGTGACGACGACAACAACACAACGGCCACTATGCTGATGACGACACGCCAATGGGCCAATGCTTATATGTGTGTGTGTGTGTGTGGGTGTGTATGTGTGCGTGTGCGGTCGCACTCAATGTGGCCGCTTGCCGGCGCAATCACAACGGTGCGCCGTGACAGCAGTCATCACCGGTTGCGCTGGTAGTGGTGCGGTGTTGGCGCTTATGTTGGTGTTGGTGATGACGGTTTCGGTTTCATGGCAAAGTGGCCAGCAGCGTTATTGCGGAACGATCAGTCCAGCTCGAAACTTCGTGAGGTGTACAAGTGTGCGCTCTTGAACGCAACCAAAAGAAACTGCCACGAAAAGTCACAAAAGAGCAGCCAATGTCAGTGCGGCGGTCGTAGTAGACGTGCCGACGTGAAATACTCAAACTGAACGCGAATTTGAAACGCGTTTGGAAAACGATTCAATTCGATTCGAATCGAGTGGTCGCTTTCGTCAATTCGAAACAAACTTCGAACGGCCCTCAGTGCGCAACAACAACAACAGCAGCAGAGAAAGAAATTACACTCTGAGCGGCCGTGACACGGCGTGTCGGTGCGAACTTTCGTTGCGCGGACGACGTGTAGTGAAATTAACACAAACTTGTGAAATTAAGCGCACGGCAGCGCCAACTCTTTCCGGGCCCGAGGCGCCCTTACGCGGCACAGGCGCTGCAGCATCGAGGAGTCGCTTCTTTGGATTATTATGTGGTGTGTGTAGTATTTTTGTAATTGTTTTTTTTTTCGAAATTTCAAAATCATTCACTGTTCATGCAGTTGACGTTTTTTTTGATTGTTTGTGCAATCAATTTGCAATGCTAAACATAGACGAACGGCGGCTATTTTTGGAAATGAATAGAACGCAACGCTTATCAAGAATGCTAACAAAACGTCTGACAGCGTTTACAACTTGATAAGTGGCTGTGTCGGTGGGCGGGCGAGTGGGTGGGTGGGTGAATGGATGGATGGGCGCTGCCGGTGTTTTGATAATCGAGTTTGGCAATCGGAAATCGATGATCGCTCGCGACGAAGGCAAATGTTTTTGTTTTGATTGGGGTTTCGTCTGATTGCAAGTGGTAGTCGATCGGTTGGCCGATTGTTTGTTTGTTTGCAATAAAAGTGTCGATTATGAAATTGTTTGCTAAGGGGGAGATGTTTGTTGTTGGTTAGAGTGAATTTGAGATGGGAAAAAAGGGTCAACGCACCTTTTTTGGGGGTCAGTGACGATCGAGCTTTGGTCATCGATCAAAAGAAAAATAACTCTTAGGTTCTAACTTGACTGTAGAATGTCATAGACTTGGTTAAGGAACTAAGCGTTATAAGAATAAGAATCTAAGTGTTGTAAGTATAAGTTTTATGGAAAATTAATGGATAGGAAAACTTAAAAAAGTAATAAAAGTTTAGATTACATTAACACTTAAATAAACATTTTTTTACTTAAAAAGTATTAAAAATTACTTATTAGTTATATTTCTTCAGGCTTAAGAGATCTTTTTAGATATTTGTTTGCATTGGTTTGTTGTTGAGGATTGTAAAAAAGGTCCCAAAATTAAATATAATTTCTTATTTGAGTTTTTTATTTGTTTATACAGCTCTACATGCAGCTTTATTCTTAGGTTTAAGCTGCATGAATAATTTTCTGTTTTGTATTATTTTTTTATTGCTTTAACCTCCTAATGCATGAATTATTTTCCTGTTTGTTTCTCCAAATTACTAGAAAACAAATTTTTGATTTATGAACAAATTTTTACTTAATACTAGCAAAATACTTTAAATTTAGTTGCCGTTTACAAAAATTATATCTCGGTTTAATTCAAAGTTATGAACAAATATGTCAGCAAACTCTTTGAAGGTTTAGATTAATAACTAAAAAGCAGAGAACTAAAAACGAATAAGAAAAATTTGGAAAAGAATAATTTGGCAATTATAACCAAAAAGAAGCTATGAAGGCAAATAAAAACAATAATAGAATAATAGAAAAATAATATAAGGATAATAGAGAAATAGAATAGAAATTGTGAAAAGATTAAAAATTAGAAAATTAAAAATTATAACTTAGAAGCGAATAAAAATTCGAATTATTACTAAAGAAGATGAACTAAAAAGAATAAGGATAATAAGACAAACAAAAAAGAACATATGTGAAAGTATAATAATTAGAAGGAACTAAAGCTAAGAAGAACAAGAAGGTAGATAAACATAAAAAATAGAATAGGAATCGTAAGGAGATTAAGAAGAATAGACTAGAAAAAGACTCGAAAAGAATAAGAAAAGTTTGGAAAGAATTATTTGGAAATTACAACTAAAAAGAAGCTACGGAGGCAAATAAAAAAGAGTAATAGAATAATAGAAAAAGAATAGAAGATAACAAAAAAATAGAATAGAAATTGTGAAGAGATTAAAAACTAAAACATTAAAAATTATAACTTAACCCTTAAATGCATATGGCAATTATTTTCGAATCAATCTAGAGCAAGTACAAACATGATTTAAATTGATTTAACAAATTTACGAAGGACTTAGGAACTGTACCATATATGGTACGCCATGTATTTAAGGGTTAAAAGTGAATAAGAATTCGAATTCTAACTAAAGTAAATTAACTAAAAATAATGAGAATAATAAAATTAGAAGGTAATTAGAATTAAAATAAAAATAAGATATATAGGTATAATTAAAAGAAGGAACTAAAGCTAAGAAGAACAAGAAGGTAGATAAATATAAAATATAGAATAGGAATTGTAAGGAGATTAAGAAGAACTATAACTTAAAAGGGAGTAAGAATTAGTTGTAGAATTAGTTAGAATTTAAATGAAAAGAAGAATTAGAATTTTAAAGAAAGAATTTAGAGTTTTAATTAAAAAGAAGAAGAAGAGATAAATTGAAAATAATAAATATAAATTTAAGGACTTACAAAATTTTATAACTTAAAAATAATTATCACTTATAAGAACATAAAAACTAGATTTATAATTACAGTTAAGAGAAAAAACTAAAAGAAGAAAAACAACAAGGCAGATAAATAGAAAAGAACAAATAGATCAAAATGCAAAGCCTTATGAAGAAGTTTAGCTTAAAAGGGTATAAAAAAATAAACCAGTGTCGTTAAATCTCTAAGTTCTCAAGTCGTTTTAAAAGATTGATGAAGGTTTTGTTTATAAGAAGAATAAACCAGATCTATAAGTTCTCAAGCTGTTTGAAAAGAATGAATGCTTTGCAGTTGTGGAAACTTTGCTTGACATTTTTGAGCATGATATTAGATTTCTGGAATCAATATTTCTTTGGAAACTCTTTCAGTCGTTATATGTAGAGAAAAATGAAGGCTAAATAGTTCATTAAGAACTCATACCATGACCCACCACTCAGAGTCGTAGCTTTCAACAATTTGACTTGATATTAGTTTGCTTTAGTTATTTGACTCAATTTATAGAAATATGTCTTAGAAACCAGTAGTTCATAGTTTTTATTCAAAATATATGATGTATCGTTTCATTATAAATTTCAAATGGAAAAATTTGTAATTGAAATTTTACACTCTTTCATTCATTCATTAAAATAGCATTTTACTAAAGAATTATTTGATATATTGTTGAAAATTAGAAATATTTTCCTAAAGTTAGTAATTTTTGGTAGTTTCTTATTAATCTTATTGATATTAAAATGTTTTCCTAGAGGTAGTAATTTTTGGTAATTTCTTATTGATTCTGGCAGATGATCTTGCAACATAAAGCTCCGTAGGACTTTCAAAAATTACATTCATTACATTACATTTACATTCAAAAATTATTTAAAAAAATACAAAAATTAAAAATTTTTCATTTATAAAGTTTATATAATAATATAATAATAGTAGTGATTTCTTATTGATCCTGACAAAAGATCTTGCTACATAAAGCTCCGTAGGACCTTAGAAAATTAAAAAAGTTGTAATAACAAAAAACAAAAAAATTTTTTAATTTATAAAATTTATATTATAATATTAATTAATCGCTAAAGAGTTAATTGGTATCCTTTTTGGTACCTAAAGAACTTCTATATAAAACAGTATCATCAACGTTAAAATTGTTCACAACAACTTTTTGTTACTTTTTATGAATAGTTTTCGATATCTTTCCAGTTTTTGTTTCCAACAATTCATTAATCATTTTTAATTCATTATTCAACTAATGCACCTAATAACAATAGTAAATAATAGGTGGAAAATTTCAATGGTAAATCTAATTAAAATCATTTCCATTTCATGATAAATTTTTAGGAACTTATCTACCATCTGCTGCAGTTAAGTTTTCTGAGCGACATAAAGAATAAAATTTTCCATTAAAAAGTCAGACCAAACCCAACAAATTACCCCGGCGTTTGCCTTCTGTAAACGTAAACTGTATTTCATATTAATGTCAATGCTAAGATGCCTTCAAAGCTTCGATAATATTTGACATTTAAAAATAAACGAATCTATCCAATGCAGACATGAACATTCAGGCAACATTTACGTCCTTAACCAAAGTTTTATTTCACACACAAATTAAATATTCTTTTTAACACAAACTAAATGTTATTGTTGTTTGTTTGTTTGAATTGCAGGTGGTTGCAATTCATTTGCAACCAAAACAACTAGCAAAACGGCGCACCAAAGCGAGAAACAACACACCGCAACGCACCCACGTCTACGTAGCGTGCGGTCAGTGTTCAACAGAATAACAACAACAATAACAATAAGAAAGCATAAAGCACAACAAAAGCACAGTAGTGATTGCAATTGCCGAAGTAAAAGTCGATTGCACACTTCCTATCACAAGTTGTTATTAATTATGAGCATCGTTGCCGCCTTTACGAGCGTCATTGCTGCGCCTGCATCGGCAACACCAACAACCACCCGCACAACAACAGCGTTGACGGAACAAAGCAGCATAGCGCCAGCGGCGCTTGTAACATTCGTGGCAACGCGCGGCGCTGGCAAAGACAAACGAGATCCCGACGCGGCGGCGGCGAGCAGCTCGCGACAGCGCAAACGGCACAGCAAGCGCCACAGCCTGTGGAAAGACAACGAGAACAACACAGTGCTGGAATGGGTGAATCCCTGCGGCGGCTTCTACATGCCGTTGTCGGCAGCTGAGAGCCGTCGCGCCAAGCGCAAAAACGCCAGACAGGTGAGTGCTTGGGTGCTTTATTTGGATTCTATTTGTGGATTATTGAATTCAAGTGATTGTTTTTGTGATTTAAGTAGGTAATTAATAAACCATTGTTGTTGTTTTCTTGTTGCTTTTACAGATTTACAATATGCTAAAGAAATCGGCGGGCAACGAATACAAAACGCTAAAGGACAGTTCGGCGCAAGTGATCGATATCAGCAACATTCAGATGTGGTCGCTGCACAACAAGACTTATAAATTTTTGCCCAAATTGAAGAGTAACTCAACGGTAAGTTTCCACTTTGTCTGGCCCACTTAGCGTTTAATATTCGCCAGCGCGAATGCGCCAATCTGAAAGTGTTTTGGAATTTCCGTTCGTGGCGCTGGACGCACACACACACACAAAACACCGGCACGGAAATGTTTGCGCTGAAAAACATTACACGTCAAATTGCGTTACACTGTAAAGTCGAATTGTTTTTGAGACTAAAATTTATTGAAAAGTTGGTTAGGAGTAATCAGGCTGAGTTCATTGCTACTTAGATAACTTCAAAAGTGTACCTATCGCCCTCAAGTGTGAGTCGATATACTTTGTCTTATCCTCATTTCCCATTCGACTTATCTTGGCAGATTCTCTTTCGATTGCCGGAGAGGCAGCGAAAGAGAAGAGGTCATACGACATGGGACACCTTCTCTGAGGCCACCCAACTGTATTGAGAGGTCGCTCTGTCGGAGAGTTCGGAAGCTGTGAAGCTTCAATGAAAAACCCCATTAATTTTTTACCGTGTATTATCAAAAATAGTAGACGTGAGAAATTCAATTTGCGCTCTTTGTTGTTGTTATTCTGTGTTTGTTTTTTTGTTGTTGCGGTTTTTCTTAATTTTTTTTGTTACCGTTTCGCTTCGTTGATTGAGATTCACTGATGTACGGTGCCGTATGCAAACAAAAATGTTGGGGCCTTGCAGCAGGTTGAATGAAAAATATTTGTTATCAATCAAAAGAAGGAAATAAACTTATGATACATTTTAAATAAACAAGAAACAATAAGAATATCAAGCAACGATTTTTAAAAAAGTCATTGAAAGTTTTCTTTATTATTTATTGCGGCTTTACGGATGATTGAATAAAAAAATTTATTTATTTTGTTGTCCATCAATTTGAAATGAACAAGAAACAATAAGATTATTAAACATAGATTTTTCAATAAATAATTGAAAGTTTTCTTATTTGATTTGATTTTATTTTATTTTATGTTATTTTATTTTATTTTATTCTATTTTATTTCATTTGGTTTTGTTCGACTTTATTTTATTTTATTGGTTTTATTTTATTAAAAAAAATAAAATTAATGAGAATATTAAACATAAATTTTTAAAGAAATAATTGCAAGTTTTCCTTATTATTTTTTCTTTATTCTTCCTTCTGTATTCAAATTTGCTTTGTTTATACTCTTATTTTATGTTTTTTTTATAAAAATACTTTTTTAAAACTATTAGTTCTTCTAACTAACGATTATTCTTTTAACTAATAGTTCTTCACAAAAAACGCTTTAAAAAATTATAAATAGTTCCTAAGAGAAACAGCGGCATTTAATTATCAAACCAGTTTGAAGTTGAAGTTAAGTTCCCCCAAATTGCCCATATATTCCCAACGTACCAATTTATCATCTTCACATCACAAGCTTTCCCCTTTTTCACTCTCTCCAATTTCGCGCTCGCGACCCTTCTTACCCCGAATGCGCTCGCGCACTTTCGATTCAACTTGACGCTAATAACAGTATCAACGACAATTGCGACAAAGTCTATTACCAACATTGGTGGGACACGCTCGCCAGCCGGTGGTCGGGTGCAGGGGGGCCGCCAACATTCGGATCGTATTAGTCACTGCTTTCGGCATTAGGACAGACAGAAGCGAATACTTGTTAGTCAGTTCGATTGTTGGCGGCATTGTGTTGTCTTGTTTAACTTTGTACTTGGCGGAATGTGTGAAATGCGTGCAAGTACCATACATATTTATTGCTCAGCATTCGATTCCGGCAAGTCATGCTGAATTGATTCAATAAATTGCAATTCAAAAAAAGGGTTTTGCGGCGACACAGATCCCCTTAACTGACAGTGACACGAGTTGACACTTGCTGCCAGCGCTTAATTACTCACTTGGCTGTTGGCCATTGGCCGACGAAGGTTTCTTGTCGTCTTGACTTATCTTATCGCTTGTGCAGAAAACCATATAACTTCCGTGCTCCACTATCGACACGATCGCAACGTGTCGCGTCCCATTGCTCATCTATTGGGCTGCCAACAATGACATCACAAGCTTTATTTGCTTTAAATGTTCAATTGTAGGTGCTAACATGCCAGCGCACTGTTGTTGTTGTTACCGGAATTGCCATAGAGCAGTCGCTTTCAGTTTGACTCGCATCGCTTCCAAAGCGGTGATTCATATTGTTTGCTGTCTTCGACAGCGCAACGAATGTAACACAATAAAAAAAAAACAAATGAAATAAAAATGAATGAAAAAGCAATCAAGAAAAAATGAGCGACAACATAACTTTAGGGGGCAAAAAATGTGTAAATGTCGACTACGTCATTATCGCGAGACATGTGTGTGCAGAATGATTCAAAGTCGAAGCGCACAATTGTTAATCGTAAATTCCAGAAATTGTTGTAATAGGTATAAGTGTCATGCGCTGTTATCATAACATGATGATAACAAAGTTGATAGTTGATTTTTTGTTTTATTTATTTTATTTTTTTATCATATTTTATTTTATTTTATTTTATTTTATTTTATTTTGTTTTATTTTATGTTATTTTTATTTTATGTTATTTTATTTTATTTTATTTTATTTTATTTTATTTTATTTTATTTTATTTATTATAATTATTTTTTTATTTATTTAAAAAAATTATTTTGTTTTATTTTGTTTTACTTTATTTTACTTGATTTTATTTTATTTCACTTCATTTTATTTTATTTTATTTTATTTTATTTTATTTTTTTATATATTATATTTTTTTAATTTAATTTAACTTAATTTTATTTATTATAATAATTTTTTTATTTCTTTAAAAATATATATTTTGTTTTGTTTTACTTGATTTTATTCTATTTTCTTTTTTTATTTGATTTGGCTTGATTTGATTTGATTTAATTTGATTTGATTTTTTTAAATTTAATTCTATTTAATCATATTATTCAGTCTTTAGAAAGAATCTTAAAGACTAATCAATTAGTGTCGTCCAAAAAATAAATATTGGAAAGAAATGTACTGAATCAAAAACTGCACCATTTCTATTCAAAATAATCATTCACATAATCATACTAGTTAACTTTCTTGACTAGTTAACCCCTCTTGCGCCCCCACCAAACCATTTCTACAGCCACGCGCTGATCCCAATCGCAAAATTTGTTCGCGATTATGAACCACACAGCCACACTCCGCCTGCACTTTTCTCCCTTCTTGCTCATACTGTGTGCCAGCAAAGTGACACAGTAACCCAACGTCTAATCGTCACACTCGCCAACGTGCGATAAGCGCGCCGCAATCACGTGCGCCCCCAACAATGCGATGGGGGAATGTCCCCACCGCAAATGCGATATAAGTTTTGTTTTTTGCTCGGCGCAATTGATAGGCGGCGAGCGTGTGCCGGCGTCGCTTGTCGTAGGTTATGGTCGCACAAGCAACCACTCGCCGCCGCGCTATGGAATATTTAATTTATTTAATGACTTGTTTGTGTAGCCAATTTGAATATAAAGTGGCACTCGTCGCTCGCTGTTCGTTTATTCGATTGGAGCTTTTCTCATCGTTTCTCTCTCTCTCTTTCGGCTCTCTTTTAGATTGCGCTCGAACGCTGGTATCGCAACATGCAGACATACATTGCCTCCTTTGCCTATCTGCGGCGCAAGCAGCTCAAGTGGGATCTGGCCAAGTTGCAGTGCGAGAACAGCACTGCGCGCGAACTCAAGAATCTGTTGCGCAGCTCGCGCAGCATTCTGTGCGAGCTGGAGATGGCCATCAATGGAACATTGCCGGCTCATCGCAGCGGCCGCAAGCAGCTGCCGCAGGTGTCGCGCGCCCAAATGAACAAACGTCTCAAGTTGTACACGAAACGCAGCGCCGAACGCAATGCGCACCTGCTGCAGGAGCCCAACAGCATTGACCTGAAGTGGGTCAAGTATTTGTACTACGACTTCCTGGAGACCATGTGGAAGGTGCTGCGCAAGTACACCAAACGCCGCGGTCAGGTGGCGCTCCACGGCAATCGCAAGGAGTTCAACGAGGTGGAGAAGCACTTTGGCAGTGTGGCGGCGAGCGGCGCGCTCCACGATGGCGGCAGCAGCACAACTCGCGGCAGTCGACCGCGTAACCGTCAACAGAACGGCCGACGGCGGCCGCTGCGTGTACGCGTGCGCAACGTGCAGCGATGAGGCGCTGCGTCATCTCGAAATGTAACTGTAATTCGGTCAGGTTGAGTCTCAAGTATATTTATTGAATAGGAAAGCGTTAAACTACATTGCGATTGAACCATACACACACATACAACTACAACGGCAGCTCTCAGCTGCATCGAATCGTTTTAGAATTTATATCGGTTAGGTTAAGCGAGCGAGCGTAGCTAAAATGTAATCGTTTACACTATTCGTACAAGCACAATGCACGCGTAGACTTAAGTCAACAACAACGAAACACATCCAACAACCACACCAACCAACAACAACAACATTCCTACACATTATCAAACGCCAATTATTTATTCCATACATTCCATCGCATCGCATCGAAATGCATTGCCTCGTACTCGGTCAAGTTCAATTCTATTTATTTTCACATTTGCATTTGCATTCGACGCTCTGTCGCTCTCACCGCGGCGCGCTCCATGCAATTCGTTTCACTTTCGTTCAAGTTTACATTTCCATTGGCATCTTTTTCCCATTAAATAATTCTAGTCAACACGTTGCAGTTTCAATTCTCTTGATAACTGATGATTGCACAAACACCAATACACACACACACATACACTCGATCACACACACACACACATACAAACATTGACCGCACACACCCCAAGCGCTCTGTGGCGCTTTCCTCCCACAGCAGTTTGACTGGTTCCTATTTTTTATACGACACACAAAACAAGTGAATATATACACACACACAAACGTTTGTATTACATTCGCATATACACACATACATAGATACGTATGTAGGTATTATTGTGCATTTGCCTCTTTTTTATGTATTTACATAGTTTTGAATATAATCGCATTACGAATGAATCTTGCTAGACTT
The DNA here is from genome assembly GCA_963971225.1 of Melieria omissa. NCBI lineage: Eukaryota > Metazoa > Arthropoda > Insecta > Diptera > Ulidiidae > Melieria > Melieria omissa. Next base: position 33,453,657 of record OZ020268.1, read on the forward strand.
GTGCTATTGTAATTTATTGTGCTGCTGCGAGCGCGCCCAGCCCTAGAAAATATTAGATATGCAATTAATTTGCTGCGCTGTGATATATTGTAATTGACAAGCAACTATAGTATTTGTATTAGCCTATAGTATTATGTAGACGTTGTATCTTAGCCTTAACGATTATGACCATTTTTTGTATAGACAAAGCGAATTGAAAACAGCAAAACTAAATAAATACAATAAACATTGGAATATATTTAAATGTATATAAACAAATCGAGTGTTTCAATGCAAAACTCTACATTGGGGGATTCCACAGATAAATGCATGATTTGAATGTAAATTTGAATTTTAAATGCTTTGTTATTATGGTCGATCTTAATAGCTCTCACGTGCCTCTTGGCGTCTCCGTTTGGTACCATCTCCAATTGTTCACATCAAGCATGGTTGGAGCCTCTACAATCTGGTTTTTGCAGCAGAGGTATGGACTTCCCCTAAGTGGTTTGCTTTACCACCCCTTACACTGAGCGTCTAGTTGCTGGTATCGATTTATAGTCGATCTCAGCAGGTTTCACTTGGCGTCTCCGTTTGGTGTCATCTCTAATCGGTAGCATAAAGTACGTTTAGAGCCTCAATGATTTGTTTTTGCAGCGGAGGTAGGGACTTCCCCTAAGTGATTTGCTTTACCACCCCTTACCTTGGAGCGTCCAGTTGTTAATATGGCGTTGTAGCCAATCTCATAAGTTGTGCTTATGTGAGCTTTTCATGTAGAAAGCAACACTCCAACCTAATTTTTGTTTTCTATATCTACTAATCTCATCATCGCTCTAATCATAACAAAGTTATGACTAAAGTGACTTTAAAACAGCAGATTTCCTTCCAAGAAAGCCCATACTAAACAATTTGAAGAGATCGTTCCCCGTCTTAATAGCTGGATATCTCTCAGTCAGCAACATTGTGCAAAGAAGAAAAGCTTCACAGACCACCTCGCATCTGGCTATCGAAGATAGCTTTATAGTCTTCAAAGAGATATTAGATCTTGATCTGTTTTCATGTGTCTAAATTGAAAAAAATTAGTATAGGATGTTGTTAATATAACCACAGGAAAGACTGAATTGATAAATTTAAAATTATTAAAAACCTGTAGTGAATGAGTTAAGATCCATTGATGATCCAGCAATCTGTTTCCCAACATCGCAGTAGCTACTATGTGTTCCCTGAGTTTTTGTTTTGTAATACGTTAAGAAGTACTGTGAGTTATGGTGAGTCTAAAAGCGTCACTTAAGTTGCTTATCCAGTGACGTCTGGGGACCATACGCTGTTTTGAATTAATTCTGTTGATTGACAGAACTTTGGTGTCTTGAATCATTGGTTCACCAATGATTTCTGCTACATAGCTGTGTTTTGAGGAGACGAAAAAGAAGTCCAACAGCATCAGCTGCTTACTAAGTTATTGTTAATTGGCTGTATGGACTAAGTATCGATTGTGTTATATTTTTTGTTGTTGTTTTTTAACGAGGATGAAGCATCTAACTGTCTGACTGTAACATATTAAACCTCCTCTTGTCACATACCGGAATACTCTGTGGACGTTTCCGTTAAGTATTACGTCAGAGGACGGTTTCGAGCACTTGGCTCACATGATCGTTTACATAAATACGACCTGTGTTTATTCGGAAGGCTTATACGGGACACCCCACACTTCCACTCGGAAGACCTACCATTGATAATAATGCCAATGGAAGGTGTTCGCTGTGAGTTTTAGCAGAACGCATATCTAATCAGGACCGAGGTTCCTGTTAACAATTATGGTAAAATGAGTTATCGGTTGTGAGTGTCGCGTAGAATTCTAGAAAAATTGTGTTGATGGTGTCATGGCCTGCAAAGATATTTCGAGGTATTGACTCTTCAGAAATTCGGTGCATACTGTGTGTTCATAAAAAGATTTTCATGTTAATCTCTACATATATCTGTGGCAATAAAACAGAGTAGCTTATGTCCAAAAACAGCGAACGGAGAAAAATGCAATTGAAAAAATAATTTCCCTACGATTTCTATAGATTCTTCGAAATATTTTCGCGTAGAAAAAAATAATGATACTAAATATGAAAACAGGGAATAAACACATTGAAAGCACTTTTACGGCAGATTTATTTAAGCTAAAATACGGTAAAACATCTTAAGTTGGCCTAAGCTACTCTGTTTTATTGCCACAGATATATGGATGGTTCGATTGTTAGACGCTTTTACGTTGATTAGATGCTTTAACAAACAAAATTTAAAAAAACTGAATATATTCTTCAAAATGTGTGAAAAGTCTGAATATGTCTTTAAAAATATTTGCTGCAGTTCGGAAGGTCAGGAAATTTTGCTCTTGAAGTAATGTCACCAGTTTAGAGGAAACAAATTTAGAATTCAATGCTGACAATGGTAGGTAAGTAAGTAGGTACGTATGGTTTCAGTCCCATTGTTATACAATACTAGTAGGACTCATATTCCCTGCTGATGGAACCAGGAGGTGTAAAATATGAGCATTTTTATGATATTTATTATTTCATATTTGAAAATTTAATATGAAAATCCCCTATCTTACAACCGCCACTGCTAACCAGAAAGTGAATTCTTTAAAAATAAATTAGTAGTAAAAACTTGAAATCTTCTTAAACGTTTATTGAAAAATGTATTTACCGAAGAATGATTTATGATTTTTTTTGATTTTGTATTTCTCTCAAAAGCCATTTTATAAAATTTTGAAGAATGATTTTTATGATTTTTTCAATTTTGTATTTCTCTCAAAAGCCATTTTATAAATTTTACCTTTTCTGTAATTGAAATCTATTGAAATCAACTACGTTTAAACTAAAACTCTACCATTTAAAATGTCAGAAGCTTAAGTGAAGTCTTTCATACCTTTCGCTCAGCACTGACGCCAGTTGCCCACAGAAGAACAAAGGCGCACTGGTTCAGGTTCAAAGCACCTGTTGTCCTGCGACCAGACAAACAAATCCTGCGGCTAAGCAAACGTTTAGCGTTCGGTTGAGCGGTGCTGGCTGGTGACGGCTTAAGCGAATAAATTGCCAAAAATGGCTCATAATTTGTTGATTTAAGAGCTGTAAGTGCGGTAAGCAGATTTCGGACACTTTCGGCACTTGTCGACGACGACGACCATAGCACTGCGGCTGCAATGCCATCAGGACTGGGACAATGCAGATTTGTCGATGTGGTCAGTGTGTGCGGAAAAATGGTTTCGTGCCAGTGGCAATTGCTTGGTGGCTATTTTGATGTATGTGTGTTTGTGTGTGAGCGATCACGCATGAAAAACAACATAACGGTTTAAGCAGATTAGCAGCAGCAAAAAGGAATGATGGCTTCTTGGTCGAATGTGGCCAAGGAAGAATGTTGGCAGTCGATTAGATGGTTAACTGCCTTGTGTGGGGGTGTGGCAAAGTGGCAACAACAACAACAATAACGACAGCCAGCGGCAAAATGAAGAATGAAGCTGCCTGCCCGCTGACAATCACAAGCAACAGGATTAAACGCACAAATTGCAAACAATAGCCCCGACAATGGTTGGGCTCGCGCAGATTTTTTTTCGGTCCTTTTGCGCACAGGAAACGCTGCACCGAGCGACTGCTTCTGGGCGACGGGCATTGTTCGGCAGCACTCGCAGCGCTAAGCCGTTTATTGATTGCGTTCGAGCAGCGGCCAAAGGGATCAACTGATGTTGTTACTGTTGCTTTGCTTGTTCTTATTCTTTCCGTTGTGGTTGTGGTTGTTGTAGTGGTGTTATTGGCATTTATTGGCAATTCCTTTGGATTTAGCTGCGATTTACATGCAGATTGGCCGCTTGTACCTGACTACCTGACGGCCGGCAATGCTTGTCGGCATTGATCTTTTGTGCGCGTCTGTCCAAGTGTCAAGTGTCACTCAAAATGCTGTCATGCAGTACGCTATCTCAAACAGCGTTTGAGTGTGTGTGTCTGGTTGTCGTCTTTGGTCTTTGAAATTTGAATATTTTGGCTGTTGTCCGTTGTTGGTTCGAAGATTAATATTTTTAAATAGCTCGACTCGGACTCGGTGCAATCGCTCAATGAAATATGCGCAGCGCGTGCTCATAAAAAGTGTTCACCTTTCTAACTGTAATGTTTAATGGCCATTGTTCGGTTGCCTGCTAATGTGCACTTCCCAGAAACCGGATCCTTTTTCGGGGCGTCCGGCTAAAAAAGCAACATAGCGCTGGCCATTTGTGCGAACACATTGGGCGCAAAAGAGTCCAGCAGTAGACAGAAAGAAAAGGCTTACCGCAAACTGGTCTCGCCGCCATCGTAAAAGTTTTCGGGTGTTGAGTTCTTTCTTACGTTTTCCATTTGATGCGCACTTTTTAAACGAGCTCAACCACCGAGAATCTCACAAACGCAAACGCAGCGATTATATAATTTGTCGACGTTTAAGTTTTCATTAAAGCACCCAGTGCGAACGCATTTCAATTAAAATGTCGTTGAACCGCCTTGTCCGGCCCGCTTCGGTGTGGTCATTAAAACCGCCAAAGCCCTCTCCTCACCGAACCCTTAGCCCCGCTGAACGCGCATATTTGTTGTAAAAGTTTAATGTTTTTTGTTTGTTTGTAAGCAAACTGCAAAGACAATTTAATTATTTAACATTTGTTGCGGCACAATAACACATGCAACAACAACTAAAACAACAACCAAAAACACATTGTCCAACTGAGATTGCAATTAAAACTGGATTCAGGCATAAGACACACATTGAACTTGCGTCTTAATTGGGGTTAGTCAACGATGGTGCGACAGCTGTTGGCCGCAGCGGCAGAAGCGACATTTTTGTGTGCGACTCGCATTGCGGCGCGTCGGTTGATGCGAATGAACTCTGGGCGTGTTGCTCTGGTTTGTTGTTGTTGTTGTTGTTGTTGTTGCTGCTGCCGCTTATCGGAAATTCCTACGGTGACGTATAATGTATGACGGCTTGATAAGATATTCGCGGCCTTCCAATGCTGCGACGCTGTGTTGGTGTGGGACACGCCGATTACACGTGGCCGCTTTTTGAATGCCAAAATTATCGAATCGATGGTTTTAGCTTCTATCTGCTTATCTGAAAAGATATTGCGAGAATGTTCACTAGAATTCAATGTGTAGCCACACACACACACACACACAGATACATACAGAGTGTATTGGCCATATTGCACGTAATCATGAAATTATTGGCAGCGCAAACAGCTAACGACTGGTAACTGTATTATTAGTTTTTTAATAGTTGCAAGTTTATGCATTGAATTAATCATCTGTTTAATATATTTTACAATTTATACAAGAAAATGGAAAGGGGTCATGATTTTTCTTTGTGAAATAAGAAAATTTTTAAATTAATTTTTTTGCGTATTTATTCATATTAAACACACAAGAAAGTTAATAAATCATATGGAATTCAAAATGACTCCATCTGGATGTTTTGGTAGGTAGATGGATATGTAGGTGTGGCTGCTCCAAAGCGGAGCTCACTTGGGCCAATTGTGATACCACATTCAGGCGACCGGAAAAACGCTCACTCATTGAACCAATTAGAGGCTTCTTACGAAGCTTAGTAGACAGCGAATAGTTTTATCAGCTAAATAGACTGTCGAACAAGAAGTTGCCCAAGTTCATCCCTCTTTTGGAGCAGAATGAGTACATGGTGATATTCCTTGTCCATTCAGTCTTCTTCTTCTTCTTCGTCCATAGAGCTACGACAAAAGTTAGGAAAAGCTCAACCTTCATATGTATAAGGTATCGAGGTTAATGTTAATGGCATCATGGGTTCAAAGTTACTCATAAACTTGGCCAAATATGGCGAAAGCTAAAATTGTGAACATAATTTGTTTCATCAATAGGACGAACTGGTTTTTTCAGGAAAGATGTTAATGGGCTTCTCCACAATGAAAATTAGTATCTTTACTAATTAAGAATTTAATAATTTCCAGAACTTTGAAATAGAATAATGAGTAAATGAATAGATGTATGTATGAATTTACAGACTGAGATCCAGAACATGTACATATGTTTTCCATACTTGACATATTTTGGTCCTGAAAGTTCAAAATAGAAAATTTAGTTAAAAGGAGACCATTCTCTTCTTTCATCTGTATGTCCTCTTTCATGTATGTCCTTAAAATTTTAAATTCCTTTAATACGGTTTTTGGGACAGAAAATTAAAAACTGACTATGCCAGGATACTATAAATGGCCTCTAGGTTCACGACTACATCAACATTTAGATGAATCTCGGCAAAAAAAAATTGTTTCGCACGGTGTAATAAATGTAAAGTTGGCTTTTTCAGTAAGTGCAGCATAACGTTTTCCTTTTTCTTTCAATTGTTTTGATATTGAGCTTAACATTTGCTCAAATAATATATCTTAGTTTTTAAAACCAAAGGAGATAATTTATTTTATCTATAAAAAATATTCTAAAATTTATGACTTTTTAAATTGGTAGAAAAATTCACTTTTTTACAACTTTTACCACCAGTAACTTTCCCAAGTCTCATCTGATTTGAACAATCTGTATATCGCTGGAAAGGCTAAGGTATTATCTTCTGTCCGATGGACCGATTCGTTTACGAGATATATACTCATAACTGAAACAACAGGAAAAAGACTTGTTTTTCGAAGATTTTTCGAAAACGCTTCTTAAAAAATATTTTTTGGTTTTCAGTTTCGTGTTCAGCGGCCGAAGATTAGCCTAAAAAATACTTTTGTTTTTAGGAGCATTTTTCGTGTCAAGCAGTGTTATTTTTGATCACTAAGTTTGAAATCGATAGGCCCATTAAAACAAGTTTCTTCATACAACACTTGAACCCATGTTTTGCCCCTTAAGACCATTTTCAGACCCTTTAGATGTCAAGAAATCCCATCCTATCGGGGGTTCATTTTTTAAGATGTTCAAATTTTTGTTTGTAGCTTCAGTGGTTTATGGTGAGCGATGACTAATCTATCAGTCAGTCAGTCAGGATAAACAATTATATTTACAGTAGGTCAAAGCAAAACTCGTACACCTTAAGAAAATTAATGTTTAACATTTGGCTTCATATTTTTTGCTGGGAGCGCCCCAATCGGTTGTCGCCGCACGTAAGGTTTGCCGTCACATCCGAATATGTTTAACTTACTTCCGTCAGTTAACATAACTCGCTTCCAGAACGAAAAATCCTTCAAACGATGCATTTTGCCAAAATCCAGACGTATTCTTTCGTTTGCTTTTTAGTGGTTTCACTCGAACTCTTCTACCGTTCAAATTAGCCCGGTGGAGCACGTTTCTGATTGACCTACTGTATATAGATTTTCTAGGCTCATCTACTCAGTTTTAAATAAATTTCGAAAATTATATTTATGACAAAATAACGAAGTACAATAATTAATTTTACTTATCTTTCAATATCCTTTTGCTCCTTTTTGGCATCATCGCAAACGCCGAATACAAGTAAGGCGTTGCCAAAGGAAGGTTCGGGACGACACTGGAGACCGCCATAAAGCAATGAAGTCATTCGATGTTGCTTTATGACGCAGCGTAAATGCGGCAGCAGCACGTCAGCCGGGGCAGCGGCAGACAACTTGGCATGGCCGGCATGCAAATGTTGCTGCCATTCTGGCTGTGGCTGTGACTGTGACGGCTGCAACGCACCAGGTAGACACTTGCACAGCGCGCTGCAGCGCTCGAGTGCGAGTGCAACCAATTTTTATCTACTGTCGATTGCCGCATTTACTGCGTGCAATAAACACTTTCCGTACGCATCACCGAACCGCACCGCATTGCACCTTTTTCGTGTTGTTCGACTGCCGCTTTTAAGGGTCCTGTGTCCTTTGCTTTTTTGTGGGCGTAAACGCAACAATGGCCGCCGCTTAGCTGCAAATTGTCGAAGGATGCGTTAAGGATATGTGCGTGTTACTTTTGTTGTTAGCTGGTGTTGATGTTTCTGTTTGTGTTAGCGTTGGCGTTGGCATGGCTTGGCCGCTGTTAATGGCTTGTTTTATTGACGGCCGCCTCGTTGTCCTTGGTATGTCTTTGCACACACGCACACACTGATTTATTTGGGTTGGTCGCTTTAATTTATGGGTTTTTTGACATATTTTTCAGAAATTTTACTTTTCGCCTATGAAAAGAACTAAAGCAAAGGCAACTTTTTGAAGGTTGCTGCTGGCTGTACACATTTGTGTACTGCTGTCGAAAAGCGAAAGTTTCAAGTTAGTTTTATGGGATATTTTAAATTTAATACAATATTCTAAAACTGCATTTACACATGTCTCTTTCTTTCTATTAATTGACTGTTATTCAGTGTAGATACATAAGCAGCACCAATCAACCTCGTGAAGTTTTTAATGGATTGTCATTGCTCAACCTTTCTAATTTCGGCTTATGATATGAATTACAAATTTAGCATTATCGCCTTATCGGTCACGCGCTTAGTCGCACAATAACAACTGCTGAGAGCTTGCGGCATTCGCAATGAAAATAGCTGAAAGTGTTCTTCGAATCGTAACTGATAGCTAATAAAAAAAGTATTGCTACCAACCTTTGCAATCTGGCACAAGTGAGTGGGCGTGACATGTTTTCGTTTAATTGCGACGCCTCAATATCAGAGGATATGTGTTTGTTGCATAAATCTTCTTCAAAGTTCTATTATGCTTTGAGCGAGAAACTCAGCGCCAAAGTAAAAAAACTTCGATAAAGGGATTGAAGTCCCCTGAGCCATGTCTTTTATAAAGATTAGTTGAAAAATCAAACATCAAACTTTTCTGTGTGTTTGGTGTTGTCTACTGGGGATCCAGCAAAGAATAGATTAAAAAGCAGACATGGTTCTGCTTCCTAAGTTCTAATGTTATAATACTTCGAGCATTCACGCAAGAATGCCCGACTAATTCAATCTAAAGTAAGCACTAATTTTGTTTTAATTTAAACTAATTTAAGATGTTCCAATGGGCCAACACAAGCTTCTCTGCGCACCAAGTTTCTCGTCCTTAAACCTTCGGTAGGCCAGTGGGTAGCACGCTAGCTTCTCATACCAGAGGCCCTTGGTTCGATTCCTAGTTCGGGCAGGTTAAACACTCATCTACTTCTATCACTATCAACATAAAGTAGATCAGATATATAAGAAATATAAGAAACACAAAAGTGCTCTTTTAGCGGGTGATAGGAAAACCTCCTTCAAAGAGTCCACAGTTTGGCTTTCAAAGTAAAGTTTATTTCATTATTGGAACATGGAGCAACATATTCGCAATCAGAAGCTTTAATAAAAATTAGTTTATTTTAATAAATATTACTTCATTTTAAAGTAAACAGACTGACGTGTGTTTACAATGTGACTATAGTTTATTAACCTTAACTCAATCAATGATAGTATTGAGGATCTCAAGGCAAATTAACCAGAACGTATTTGGTTAAAACTAGTTTTAATTGCAGTGATAACTATTGAATAGCATTTGAAAAAAAAAATGCTGATCATCATTGTTTGAATACTTGAAAATTACCAGTTTTCGCTACTACGAAGCGTCAGAAGTGTGCGTCCATAAGTGTCGTGTTATCACTCAATAGCTGTGAAGCTAATAACCGCATGATTGAAATTTGTTATCGCAACAATGACACTCTGTCTTATCTGCGACACACACACACACACACATAAACATTGGAACAATGTCACACCGTTCAAGCATTCAAATCCGTTTTGTCCATTTGTTCGTTCGTCTGTCCGTCTATTTGGGAAATGTCGTTGGTTGCCGCCTTTGAGCCACACGGCGTTTTGTCATGGATTTCACGTTCAATGCGATTTGTTTGCAAACTCGAAAATGCCCAAACAAAAGCAGCGAACGCTTCAACGAGTCCCTGAGGACCGAAACGCTGAGCCACATTTAAATATGCAATAAATGAAAATCACTTTCGGCACATTTAGGCACACACACACATACAGTCGCACCAACAGCGGCACAACAACACTTGTTTTGGCACATTCGCTTATCCGCGTCGGCAGCGCGCAACAAGCGATTTGCATTGCACGCACCACGCACCGAGAACGACCGGACCGGACCGCACCGGACCGAGTTTCAGCGCTGGCGCTGGCCGAGGGACGCGCGAGCGTGTAATTGCGATTGGCCACGCTAATCGTCACCTCAATTTAAGCGTGACACGCATTTTGGTCCGCGATTGGACAAAGCGGCAAACACATTGAGGTAGCCGCCCATTGAGGCACGTTGCATCGGCATGCAACGTGCCAACGTGACGAATGGGTCAAGAAAGCCAACAATAACAACAATAACAATAAAAGAATCAATGGCTCAAAGGCAACAGGAGAGCGGAAAAACTTTTGGCAGTAGAAAACTACTCTAACTACTGTACATCTAAATTTGTATAATTTAGAATTTTTACAAAGTAAAAAACAATTTTGGTTTTATGATGGGCAATTGTTCAGCTTAGTTTGGGTTGGATTTAGTCGAGAAGACTTTGGCAAAAATAAAATTTAAGCAATTATATTTTCTAAACTTGTGGCTTTTATGATTGAAGGCCCAAACGATTATCGATCACAGTAAACGATTTTATATAGTTTCTTCTTTTGGGGGTTTCAGTTTTGTGTTACCTTTCTTCATGTTTTGTCAGTAAATTATATAACCGTTTTTTTGGGGTCATCCTGACCCCAAAGGACAGCGAACGCAACTTTGAGCAAGGGACAGGCAGAAGGTTAAGCTAAGCGTTTTAGACGTAAGGATGTTTACTTCGAGGGAGAATTTGATATCAGTTTAGTCTTGCCTTATCAAAGATTTTTGTATACGTCGTTTTCCAATCAATACCCCTCGGGTGATCCTTGAAGCTACGCCTAACTTTATTTTGCGGCTATTGAACAAATGAATTTTTTTTAGATCTCGGAGAAAGTCACTTAAGGTATCTGGCAACACTGTAGGTCTGTCTAGCTATCGTTCGAATAAGAGCTTTGATTGAGGTTTTCGGTACTGATGAGTTAAAAAACATTTAATTTGATTTAAACATATCATTAGTCAAGATTTTTAGTGACATTGAGGAAAATTTAAATAGCTTAAAATGTAACTGGAGCATAATGCAATGGAGTCTAAAAAACTTGATGATCCATTTGAACAGATTTTATCTGTCAAGTTTTCTTTTGTCTAAGAATTATTTTTTGCAGTTATCAAGTCAATCTACCAATGATCTACGCAACCAAAGCAGTGATCTAGTCGATCTATAAATGACATAAGCGGTTCTAAAAGTGGCGCTACAAGTATTATATTCTTTATGTAAATTTGTCTTTATCTCTCCTTACCTCCCATATGGACTATAAAGTTCCGGTAAAAAAGATTTTTGACGCAGTAGTTTCAGGTCGAAGGTAAAGAGGAAGACTAAGTCTCCAGTGGAAGGACCAAGTTGAGGAAGCCATATCACTTCTTGCTGCGACCAACTGGAGAATGTGATAGTGAGAGCTTTTGTTTTCCGCATTTCCGGGTCAAAATGTTAAAATTTCGGATCTACTCTCTTTCATCAAGAGGTCGAACTGCTTTGCTTCGGGCTGAGGGCTATTGGTTAGATCCAGAACTTTCTAAGAAGGGATTCTCAATGGGCGAATTTGGCCTCCGAGTGGAAGTGCGTCCTTTGGGTCGCTTTCCTTCCCTTTCCTTTCCTTTTCGTCCCTTCCCGTAAAGGGTTATTATCGCCAATCAAAAGGACGATTTGGGCCTCAGTTCGATTTTAAGCTTTTGGTATAGAAAATTATTGCTACTGTCACAATGGCTTCCAGCATGGCTAAACCTAGTCTAGATGCTTGATTCATTGACCTTATCTGAACATACCTGCCTCATAAAAGTGTCTGACCAACGATTCTAATTGGTTCATCCCGAATTCCTCAACTATATGAAAGCAGGTTTCTGTGTTATGGCAACGCAATCAATCGTAACCTTCCTTCCTATCTACCTAAGCTTCCGCAACAGTGGCGAGTTCCATAAAAACTCAATAAAATCTTAGTTACCTTTCAAGGTTCATCTTGAGGTCCATGACATCTCTAACGCGCCCCAAATAAACTTTAGTCCTCACCTCGTCGAAGACAGTTTACAAAAGTCTTCAGCTCGACTGAACGCCACGCCAGTGTGTCATGTGACCGAAAACTCATACACTACCTTCGTGTACAGTTTTTGGTGTTGTGTTGTGTTGTGTTTTGTTGACAGTTGACTGCAACGTCGACTCTGAGTCAGCAACAACGCGCGTTGTTCTGGCCGCCTGCTGACTTCATTGGCTGCCGTTGCATTGGACTTGTGGAAACGGAAGTGCTGAACCGAGCCGAAACAAATCAAGATCAGCGCGGCCTCATCGGAATTCCTGGTAAACGATGGTTTAGAAATATTGCGCGGCTGCCGAAAAGTAGCAAAGCGCAACATTTGTCTTCAATTTTGGCCGCTTAGAGCGCAGTATCCGATAGGAATGCGACTTGCAGCGGCGCACATCGATTGGCATTTTGTCGGATTGCAAACTGCGAACTGGGCGAACACTTAATTAAAGGCTTAGACGAGCGCGTTTTTAATAATGCGCCAAGGTTGCGCGATTTGTATGCCATCAGCGCAGTATTTCTGGGTCGCATGCATCGATTTCTTTGGGACTCTTTTTGCAGCAGCGTGCATGATGTCATTGCCAACGATAAGTTTGAGCGCTGCCAGAGCGGCACATAAATCAAGAGCTTGCAGCCTGTATGAGTGAGTAAGCGCAGCCGCTCGAATACCGCTCATCCGGCATTAACAGCATAAAAAGTCCCCAAAAACAAACAACACGCTTCAGCCAACTTTTGATCTGTTCATTACTGGCCGCAAAGAAGCGGCACAACTGCCTCGAACAATGCTGTCAATAACTGTTTATGCACAATTGTCAACCGCCGCCTATTGAGCGCTCAGGTGTTGGCATCACAACTGCCAAAAGTACAAAACTCAGGAAGTGCCATTATTGAGCGTTTTTCATGCTCCCTCCAAGCGAACAAGACAACTGTGGCGCACAAAAGCGCACAACGCTGTTGTCAAGCGAACAGACACACGACACACACACACACAAATATATTTGTGTCTGAGATGGCGCAGTTGTCTTTGCCTTTGCTGCTTACTTGCAACAAAATTTGTCCAACGCACATTGCCCACATTACAATATGACATCTAGCGGTCTGTCTGTCCGTCTGTTCGTCCGTGCGTCTGTCCTGCGTTTGTTTCTTCAACGGGGATGTTAACTATTTGTTATCCGTAGACCAAACAGCGCTGCCCTCCGCACAACATTCCTACATGTGCCACCGGTAGGTACAACTCACCTCGCCATGCCTCCCTCCCTGCTTAATCTATGTGTGTGTGTGTGTATGCGTGTGTTTGTTGGGCTCTGCTTTTGTTTTCTTGTTGAGCAGATTTGATCAGTTTTTAATGAACTTCATTCATGTTTGAATGACTTTGATCGGTTCCGCTTTTTATTGTTGTACAAATGCCTAGACAACGGTTGTGTGTTGGCATGCAGCAGCAGCCCCTGTCTGCTCCAGTGTGTTGTTAGTGGGCGATAGACGGCTGCATTTTCTAACACGTCTCTAGGTATGTATGAATGTATGTATGTACTTATTTGTGTTGATTTTTCTCGTTGCGCCGTCTCGACAAACTCGTAATGTTTGTGAAATGACAGTTTGACATTTCATTCTTTGGCTGAACAGCGGAAAAGGCATGACTGATGGAAGCAGGAAAACCGAAGAAGAAGAAGCAGTGGTTTTTAAAATCACATTTTCATTTTTGATCTCAATATTGCTTACATGGGGTTGAGTGTTTGTAATATGGCACATGTGTGTGTGTGTGTGTGAAAGAAATTGCATTGCAAAAAAAAATTATGAGAACAAAGTCTTAAAAGTGTGAAAATTAAATTGTCCGAAGGTTGGTATGAGCTTTGGTCAACTTCATATATAAAGAAACTTAGTATAGAACATTTAATGTAAATATGTTTGAGAACAAGATACTCAAATATATGCAATGCTTAACAAATGAATAAATAGATCGGTTTTACGAAGACAACAACTTTCACATTTCAGTGAAACACAAACTCTGCTAACAAATGATGAAAGTCCTGTAAAATTGAATGAACACTGATGATAAAGAAGACGGTAGATGATCCCAGTAACCGAAAATTGGACAAACCCCACATTTTAGGGGCATTGGATATTCGGTCGAACATTAGTAATTAAGTAAGTAATTTAATTAAGCCTTAAGCGAGACTCATATTCTATATCAGAATATTATAATCATTTAGAAAAATATGGTAGAATGTTAAGATCTCTTAAGATCTGGCTGGCTCTTAAAAAGATAATAAAGACTGAAAAAGACTGAAACTCTTGAATATATTAAAAAAACTGGTCAATTTTTGAACCACTTAGGAATTGTTACAATAAAAGTAACAACGTCTGCTGAGTCTGTGTGTCAGTTTCCACAAAGTTACTTTTGGGATAAATATTAAAAAAGGGTTTTGGTTCAGGGAGACTCTGTCTTAAGTGAAAGGACCAAGTTGAGGATGCCCAATCAGCCCTTGATGTGAACAACTGGGGACAGCACGAACAAAGCAGTGGCGCCTGAAGAGAGCCAGTTAAATAAAATTTGGTTTACATATCTTGATTTCATATTTGCTTTCTGGCACAAGGGGTTAACATATTCATAGGTATTGATAATGATAAGATGTTATCTCCATCCAGAATGTTAAATTCGCCGCTCGACCCACATTTTAACTCACTTTTCGTTGGCTTACTTTGTATTTCAACAGCCAGACCTCTGCCATAGTGATCGATTTCCCCACCAACAACTAAAGCATACATTATCTTATTTTTTTACAATTTTACAATGTGTCTCGATATTACTCTTTGGTGCACACAAAATTTGAAGTTGCAACGCCGATTTGTTAGAGTTCTAGAGTTATTTTTTACAATTTTAGCTCAAAACGGGTTAAATACATTTTGTATCAAAATTTTTTATTTACGGAAAAATTACTTAGTAATATTGGAAAAATACAAAATTATCACTTTTGATTTTATTTAACCATTATTAAAGAAACGGGGATTTTAATCAAACGCGCCCAATTCGTAGACTTCAATTAGAACACAAACTTTCTCTGATATTGCTGCAAACTATTGAAAATTATTTTGGGGATAACAGTAAAATGTTTGAAATTTGCTTTGAATTCACTTTCAAAAATATTTTTTTTTTGGTTCCTACTTAAATTAAACCCATGATACAATAAAATACAGGTAGTTTCATAAAGACAGATAAGAAGAAAATTGACAAATAAGAAATAAATTTGTTCTACTACTCTTTTCATTTTCGCCATAGGGCTGTAAATTTGTGGCTATCAGTTTATGTAGTAACGTATCATAAAAATGCTTTAAGAATTAATGTGTTTTCTAAATGTTTGCGCGGTGACCGACAGAAAAAAGAAGGCAGGGTTTTGGGTTGAAGCGTGGTGGTGTCTTTTATTAAGTAAGAAATAGCAGGTAGTCGAAGTTGTAGAGTGATCCACAAAACTGGCATTCTGGATACACCAGTCTCGGGCGGCAGTCGATTCACGACTCCGTCCTTTAATAAAGTGATTGAGGAAAAGAATAGATCTTTAACCTTCAATTAATAACTTATCTTGCGGTTTGCGTGGTTCTAATAGACTAAATGTGCGAGTCGTGGCGGTGCTCTTGCTGCTCGGCGCAGGCGAGTTGTGCTAGTGCAGGCGAGTCGTGGCGGTGCTCTTGCTGCTCGGCGCAGGCGAGTTGTGGTGCTAGATGCAGGCGAGTCGTGGTGCTAGGTGCAGGCGAGCATACATTACCGTTGCGCGAAAGCACCTGTAGTTGGTACTTCGTCTGCTACGTGGATCGCTTCTCTCCTGAAAAGTGGGTTTAGTTAGCGGTTCTTTGCTTGGGAAAGCAAAGAACCGCACACTACCGCCATTGCAGTTATATTTCAGTTGGCCTAGAGCTTTGAGGAAGCACTTCAGAAATGAACTCATTGTACACCACTAGTTTGACCATACTTTCAATATTATAGTGCCCATTGCAGACGTACATTACTGCAATGTCCATAATTTGCATGACAAACCACAACGTAAGTTTGTAGTTTAGTCTTTTAAAAATCACAACATTTTAATAACTTAATACCGAAATTCATGAAATTTACCGCATCAGTTGTAATGTTCAATTTGCAGAACAAAATTACAGCAGTTATCCATTATTTGATCGCATCAACTGTTAAAATTAACTACAACTACTACCAACTACTATTTCTGAATAAATTTCCTACCATTCATACTTTTTTCTGCATCATTAAAATTTTCTTCTTATTTGTCAAAAAGGCAACTGACTTTTAAATTTGATCGAATGAAATTACCTGAATATTATTGTGCCATGAATTAAACCTATAAATCAATCGTAGCTTGACAAATAGGTGAAGTTGCACCAGTTGTCTCAGGCAACTTTGGGGTCGAAAGGGTTAAGTAGGCAGTAACTCTGGACGTCTGGACGTTTTCCAACCCTTCTTTCCCCTGCGAATCTTGCGACAGTAAACAGTAAATCTTTTTACACCAGTAAACTTGAAAATTCTCGAAATTCAGATTAGATCTTTGTGACTGATGGTCCGTAAATCCAGCTCTTTTTTTCAATGAAGATGGGTTCGCCAATGCTTCAAGAATGAACTGTGCTGTAATCCTTTGCAAATTTTTGCCAACTAAACTAAGATACAAGTTGACCGATTGAAACTACAATATAATCTTTCCGTCTAGTTGTTGATTTAGTTTTCAGAGTTAGGTATTAGTTTTTATTTATTTAGTCAGCAATATGCAACATAAACCCTTTCGCTATTCTGCTCCCATATGGCAACGTGCTACTTTGTGGACGTCTGAATTCTCTACGGTTTCAAAATTGAATCTTTTTGTTGGTCATTAGAATAGCTTAAAGTTTTGGAAATAATACAAACTTAATTAACTGAAGATTTATGCTGACAAGGTAAGGAAGAAGAAGCAGGAAAACCAAGAGAAATGTTTAAATTGAGTTTTTATTTCAATTCAGATACACTTTTTTAATTTTAGCTAAAGTAAATACAGAGAATAATAAAGTTTGAATAATTTTTTAATTTTAAAATTTTTTAATTTAAGCTAAAGTAAATGAAGAAAAATCAATTTGCGTAACAAATTTTATGTTTAAGTAATTATTACAGCCAGAATGAACGGTTGCTGTCCCATGACAAGACTCTAAAAAACTGCAATAAAAATAAAAAAAAAATATTTTTTTTGTGGAATGCTGTTTAATCACAGATTAATCACAAAGATTTAATCCATAAATTAAAAAATTTAGCTCTGCCCCATAAAAACCTTCAGCAAAAGTATTAAAACTGTGATTAAGAATCCTTGTTGGTCTCTCAGCAATCAATTTGAATTAAATAATAAACAAATTACACCAATATCCCCTAAGCGCTGATAACCCTTCAGACACCATTTGCAAGAGTCACTTACAATGCTTAAACAATTTGTTCATCTCCCCGCTTTCGCTTCCACCCAGCAATCGTATGCACCATAATCGATTCACTTCTTTTCATACTCACTTTTTTCTCATCTAAACTTGTTTCTCATCTAAATTTGCCACTTGAACGTGTCATACTAACCGCTGTCGCTCATTAATTTTTCACTTTTGTCAAACAAATCAAATCACTCGATAATTTCTTTGACTGTTGTTGGTCACAAGAACATGGCAAACAAAGCCAACAACTCGAGCGCAACATTTGAACAAACAAATAAATATGAATGCATGTAAATAAATGCGCAATCATCGGCGCAGCGGCGATTCACACTGTCGCTTCGGTCTTCGGCAATCGAGATGAAACGATTAAGCAGCGCGCTGTGAAAAGCAATCGAGAGCAGCGGCAGCAGCTAATCCTCGATCAGAAAGCCTTACACACTGCATTATTGTTGTTGTTGTATAAACGCGGGAAAACGCCGCCGATACTTGCATTTTATGTATGTTTTCACCCAACTTGAAAAAGGTGCTACTTTGATTTCCATTGTGAATGACGCACGCACCAGGCATTCGGTGCCATTCAATTCAAAATATGATTGAGGGTCCTCGAAAGGGTATAAACATTGACTTGTACGAAACACACACACATACACACATGACGCGGGGTGGACGAATGCGCCGCATCTGTTGGCTGGGATCTGAAACGGTCCCGATCGAGTGGAGCGAGTGCAAAGAGCGGGCGGCATAAATCAGAGCCACATACATATGTTGAATTATTAAATGCCTCATAAAAAATGAGTAAGTCACTCACTCACTTTTGTGCGTACAGATACACGGCGAGAAAATTGCAGCTTATAAGCTTTGTAAGTTGGTAGTTTGATGAAGGTAAGTGGTCAGAAATTGGCATTACGTTCATCTATCAACGGGAAGGGAAGAGATATTTGAGGGCTTAGTCGGTATACATATATAAGGAAGACTTAAGAAAGATCGGCAACTTAAGGATACTGAGAAATA
This sequence comes from Melieria omissa, assembly GCA_963971225.1. NCBI lineage: Eukaryota > Metazoa > Arthropoda > Insecta > Diptera > Ulidiidae > Melieria > Melieria omissa. The sequence continues at coordinate 33,472,176 of OZ020268.1, forward strand.
TTTGACTCTCGGAAGTGGGCAAAAAATAGAACAGAAGAAGAAGATTCTATTTCTATTCTATAGAATAGAAGAATAGAACAGACTACTTCTCCCAAAGAGCTACTGGAGAAAGACTGTATATATATTTTTATGTTAATTGCGTTGCTTCTGCAGGATTAACAGGTTTAGTATAGTATATACTTTAAAGACAAGAATCTCCTCCTATCAAATCATTGCAGTGTCTTCCAAGCTGAGGTCACCGCAATCCTTATAGCTTCGAACTGACTGAGCGGTATTCCGATTTTATCAGAAAGTGCATTCAGCGCTCTGGATATAGTTTTAGCAACGCCTAAGACTGTTCTTAGCTGTTACAAGTCTCTCAATGAGATTGTCAGACAGTTTCACTTATCTATGTTAGGTTACAGGACATAGGAAGATTCCTGACAACTGTATGACATAGTATATTCCTGCAGGAGCTGAGGTTGCTCGACAGGGTGTTAGGAGTCTCTCAATGAGATTGTCAGACAGTTTCATACTCATCTATGTTGGTTTTCAGGTCATAGATACATTCCTGGCAACCTAAAGATAGTTGAGGTTGCTCGACAGGGTGTTAGGAGTCTCTCAATGAGATTGTCAGACAGTTTCATACTCATCTATGTTGGTTTTCAGGTCATAGATACATTCCTGGTAACCTAAGGATAGTTGAGGTTGCTCGACAGGGTGTTACGAGTCTCTTAATGAGATTGTTAGACAGTTTCATACTCATCTATGTTGGTTTTCAGGTCATAGATACATTCCTGGTAACTTTAAGATAGTTAAGGTTGCTCGATAGGGTGTTAGGAGTCTCTCAATGAGATTGCCAGACAGTTTCATACTCATCTATGTTGGGGTTCAGGGCATAGATACATTCCTAGTGACTGCAGGAGCTGAGATTGCTCGACAGGGTCTTAGGAGTCTCGTAATGAGATTGTTAGATAGTTTCATACTCATCGTTGCTGGGTTTCAGGACAGAATATTCCTGGTGACTGTAGGGGTTGATCTTGCTTGACAAGGTGTTACTATCTGGGCAGCCACGCTAGATGGTTGGGGAATATTTTCTAATATCAGGTGTACAACTTTGCTTCCGCCGTTTTCCGATAGGTGGCTGTACCGGCTGAGGCTGGTTGAAATACATAGATGGTAATGCCTTTAAAGTGAGTGTGGACAGTGCCTAACGAATTGTCATCGCCGTTTCAGTGACAGTTGTTCTTGTTTTCGTATTATTCACGCTCGAAAATGTCCGTTTATGTGCCCAATTCTCGCCATTTGCGGGAAGTTTTACTTTTCTGTTACAATTCGAAAAAAAATGCAGCTGAAGCGCATCGAATGCTCTCAGAAACTTACGGTGATGCTGCTCTGAGTGAAAGAACGTGTCGGGAGTGGTTTCAACGTTTTAAAAATGGTGATTTCGATGTCGAAGACAAACATGGTGGTGGAAGAGAAAAAACCTTCAAAGATGAACAACTAGAAGCATTGCTTGATGAAGATTCGTGCCAAACCCAAGAAGAGCTTGCCGAATCGTTGGGAGTGAGTCAGCAAGCCATTTCAAAACGTCTCAAGGCCCTGGGCATGATTCAGAAAGAAGGAAACTGGGTGCGAGTTGAAACCGGAGGGACATCGAGCGCCGTCTATTTTTATGTGAGCAACTGCTTCAAAGACAAAATCGTAAGGGGTTTTTACATCGAATCGTAACCGGTGATGAAAAGTGGGTTCGATACGATAATCCTAAACGCAGAAAATCATGGGGAAAGCCCGGGCATGCTTCTTCGTCGAAGGCAAAACCGAATATTCACGGCGCCAAGGTTATGATTTGTATTTGGTGGGATCAGCTCGGTGTGATTTCCTACGAGCTCTTAAAACCGGGTGAAACCATCACAGGAGATCGCTACCGAACGCAACTGATGCGCCTTAGTCGCGCGCTAAAAGAACAGCGGCCACAATATCAAGAACGACATGACAAAGTCATCCTCCAACACGACAATGCTCGGCCTCACGTCGCAAAAGTGGTCAAAAAGTACCTGGAAACGCTGAAATGGGAAGTCTTGCCCCACCCGCCGTATTCCCCAGATGTCGCCCCTTCTGACTTCCACCTATTCCGTTCGATGGCACACGGCCTGGCAGATCAGCATTTTCAATCCTTCGAAGAATTGGAAAAAAGGATTGCTTCATGGATAGCGTCAAAAGTGGACTCCTTTTTTCGAGCCGGGATCCGAAAATTGCCGGAAAGATGGGAGAAAGTTGTCGCTAGCGACGGACAATACTTTGAATGATACATCTGTAAGCACTTTTTCGCAATAAAGCTTTTAATTTTGGAAAAAAACGGCGGAAGCAAAGTTGTACACCTGATAGGTTCTGTAGAAGCTGCATGAATTACTAGTCCTGCACTCGCTCGAAAGATTTACTTAATAAGTTCTTCTTTGACAACTTTGGTATGTGGCCAATAAGACTATTCGCAGTCTACTAAGCTTCATCAGAAGTTCTAACAGGTTCTATTCTGAAGAACCCACAGCTATCTACATATATATATATGTATCTATCTAGTTATGTATTCATTGATCCTTTTAAATCGAATAAGTGGTGTTTTCAAAGCTTCTTCACAAGAAGGAAAGGAAAAGAAAAGGAGCGCTTTGGTATCAGGAATAAAAATGTTAGTCCTGACTTTTAGAAAAATAAATCTGTACACTAACCATCTGACTAATAACTACTCAGAAAATAAGGGATACGTTTGGTTAGGTTAGCTTACGGAAGGGGTGTGTTCCACTCGGAAACACTTTTTTTCGTTTTTTGGAAAACCGGTGTCCTTCCATTATCTGTTGAGATCCCTTTAGATCCAAACAGGATCTTTTGGGAACCATATGGTCGTAGCGAGGAAATCGTGAAATTGAGATCGGTTATCTGTGCATCTGCTACTTCCTACGCGTTAATATAAGAGTAAACTACATTTCTGTGGGCCCTTGACTTTTAAAGTTTATGACAGTCCATCGACTGGTGCAGCTATTGAGATCTTTAAAATGGTTGGACATCTAACAGACTTTTCAAAATGACAGACTTTTGGCTATATTTTTCAGCGTATAATTTGAGACCATCGTTTCCTTCTTTCTTTCTTTCTGTGTTTCCTCCACACTTTTTCGTTTTCTCAGTGTACTCGCACATGCAGCCCCACAGGGTAGCAATCACAAATCTGTAAATCCGAACAAGCCCAAAATTCCCAACGCCAACATTTATGTATTATGATTTTTCGAACAAGTATTTGTATGAGTATGTGTTGTGTTGTTATTGTTGTTAGTTGTTTGTTTGCTTGTTTGTTTGTCGGATGCATTGGTTGATGCCAAGATGATGATAATCATTATAGCGACACTTGCTTTGATCCGCAAATGCCAAGCGCAATGCATGTTGTTGTTGTTGCAGTGTGATGCATGTTGTTGCTGCTGCTGCCAGTGCATGAAGCTGCTGTGTTGCCGTTGTCAGTTGTTGCGGGCATTGTTAACGCCGTTGCGAGCATTGTCAAGTGCCTGATTACACGCTCGCATGCTTGGCCGTATTAAGCATTGAGCTGCGCTGCACTGCGGCCGGTTGATTGGTTGACGCTTGACGCTGACGGTGACGGTGACGCTTGACGGTACCTTTTCGTCTGCTGTGACGGCAGCGGCATCGGTTGCCGCCACAGATCGCAACAATATGTCAAAAGTGAGAAACCAAACAGCAAAAACAGGCAAAGACAGCATCAGAGCTGAGGAAAAAATGCAGGCAATGTGTGAGTGTGTTTTGAGAACGCATTTGTTTGGTTTCCCAATATTTGGAACACCTATGCAGATCCACTTGAGCGCGCAATGACTCGACGCAAACCGTAATAAGTTGATAATTGCGCCATGGTGTGTGTTCTGTAGGGTCGCTGAAGTGGCGCATTCTGGTGCAGTGCCGAGTGGGCTGGCACTGAGGTGTTTTCTTTGGCAATGCAGATTTTTTTCCTTTTTTAATCACAACTTCAGACAATCGTTTTTTGTCAAGTGCAATTTTTTTTGGCCAAAGGAAAATTTCTGATCTTGAAATAAAAACGAAAAAAAATCAACGCTTGGGCCGCACACAAATGCCATGATGACTCTTCCGCTGCGCGTTTTTGCCATTTCCAGCGCATTCGTTGGCCGCTGCGTGGCGTTAACGTCTTATTTTACTGTTGGCGCTGTTCGTATTCAGTTGCCTGCTTTGGCATATGTCTCCTCTGTTGTTTTTTCCGTTGCACTGGCTTTTGCATGTAGAGTAAGTAGTCACCTCGACTCGAACGACATGAGGTTGCATGCACAGCTTGCGATCCATTTCAATTTACACATTCGCCGTCTGCTGTTGCTGCCTCTTCGTCGGCACAGTGTGATTTTCGAATTTTTTGGGTGGTCTTCGTGACCTCTGCAGACTTTTTGTCGTTCGCTGTGTGCATTTAACAACAATGACGACAAAAAGGAAACGCACAAGAAGGAAGCAGACGGCCGCTGCTATTCGCAGTTTTAATTGAGTTGCTCGAACAAATGCGAACTGCAGGTAAAAGCGACAATTAACGGCTGCAACGTTGTCTCGTGTTGTGCACCGAGCGCCCGAAAACGAGCCGCAGCAGGTATCGTGTTTGCTGGCGTTGGCACTTCTGGTCCTTTCGGCAGCAGCGCAATTACGCTCGCAAGTGTGAGGATTTTGCACTCATAATGGATGAGATTATGCACTTATTTAAGTGAGATTTCATTCAAGTAACGGTGGGTTGCGCAAACAATTATTTAAAGCTTAAGTAATTTATTGTCAAATTGTATTTGGCAGTTGGTGTTGCTTCTTGCCACTTAGTCTCGAGAATAGTTTTAGCCAATTTGCCATTTTGTTTTGTTTGATTATCTTTTTGTTTAGAGACGAAATGTACACGACACGTTTCGAAATGTATTCGGCTCGGGCTTCAGATCATAGATTTGATAATTTTAATCAATTAAAAACAAATTGTTTGAATTTTTAAATTTTCTATTGTTTTATTTTATAATTTGTTAAATTTTTTTTCAAATTACCAAATAAATGGTATCTACTTCGTTTGGATTTTTGCCTTTATTCAGTAGAAGCCTCAGCTTTGCAAGTTTTGAGAAAGCAGTAAAAACGAAAATGCCCACATGTATTCTTAATCAGTTTCTAAGTCTCCGTTCCACGATTTCTAACACTATGGACCACTAATTTGGCCTATGAGAAACCCCCTGGGGGTCAGCCAACCTAACCTTCTTCAACTTTCAGAGGCTGTTGGGATGTCTTTTTTTCAACTTATCGTGGATTTTTGGCAATATTTGGAAATTTGAAAGAATTTGGTAATTAAATCACGTTAAATAATAAATGCAATCGTTTCTCGATTGCTAGAAAATTATGAAATCGTTTAATTTTATTTTATTGGACTTTCTTGTAACTTGCTGTGGAATTTGGCGATGTTTGAAACAGATTCGGAAACGAAGGAGAAATCGGAGAAATCCACTTTTGAGGAATGTTTCCTTCAACTTATTCTTGGATTATGCCAAAGTTTGGCACTTATTTGGAAAATTAAGAAAATTTGGCAATAAAGTCACCAAAGGAGTTTTGATTTCTGTCCTCGTTTACTTTCAAAGGGTTAAGAAAAGTCGGGAAATTTTTGTGTTTTTCAATTTTTTAACCTTTTTGCAAACTTTTTGGGGAATTAGGATACAGTTTGACCATAATTTAGATATCTGATAGAATCTGACAGTAGATAGGATCAACGAGATTTAGGTTTTTAACAACGTTTGACAATTATTGGAATGTTGAGAATTTTTTTTATTTTTGGATTTGTTTTTCTTTTTGCAATTTTTAAAGATTGGAATACTTGATTTAATAAACAAATAAAGGAAACCAAAGCCCGCCAGCTCACGTTCATGGAATGTTAAAAATATTGTGAATTTGTTGGTATTTTTAGTTTTTAAGATAATCATGAAATGTCGGATCTGTGTGGCACAAATCTGTGAAAACCATATTTAGTTTTATAAAACGGTAAAAATACAAAATTTAAAATTTTTTCAAAATTTTTATTCATCTTTCCTTCTTTTTTTTCCTTCGCTAATAATAATTAAGATTTCACTTATTGTTAATTAATTTAAATAAACTGTTGTATTTCGTTTTCAATTTATTGTATGCAAGAAGAAGCACTTTTCAATGCTGATTGTATTTTCATTAAATAAATAAATAAGTAAATAATTAATAAAACAAATAAATAAATAAATTGATTAATTACTAAATGAATAAATAAATAAGTAATTAAATAAATAAATAAATAAATAACTAAATATATAAATAAATAAATAAATTTATGAATTCATAAATTAATTACTTATTAATAAATTAATAATTAATTTAATTTAATTTAATTAATTTAATTTATTTATTAATTAATTAATTAATTTATTATTAATAAATTTATTTATTAATTAATTAATTAATTTATTATTTAATTAATTAATTATTAATAAACTAATTTATTAATAATTAAAATTAATTAATTAATTAATTAATTTAATTAAAATTAATTAATTAATTAATTAAATTAATTTATTAATAAATTAATTTATTAATAATACATAAATAAATACATTAATAAATAAATAAATTAATTAATTTATTTATTTATTTATTAATTTGAATTAATTAATTAATTAATTCATTTATTAATAATTAATTAATTCATTTATTATTAATTAACTAATTAATTAATTAATTTATTTATTTATTAATTTATGAATTCATACATTTATTTATTTATTTACTAATAAATAGTTATTATATAGTTAAATAGTTAACTAAATAGTTAATAGTTAATAGTAATTAATTAAAATAATTAATTAATTAATTAATTAATTAATTAATTAATTAATTAATTAATTAATTATTATGTATTAACAAATAAATAAATTAATTAATTAATTAAAAATAATTAAATAATTTAATTAATTAATTCATTCATTTATGAATTAAAAAATTTTTTAAATTAATAAATTAGTAAATTAATTAAAAAATTAATGAATTAATTAAAAAAAATAAATAAAAAACTTTGGGACACACAAATTTCTTTCAGTCAATACAATCAAATCAGCCCAATCAAAATACACTCAACATAGTCATTCATTCTGACTTCATACTGGCCGACTTATCCTTTTCTGTGCCACAATTCCAGATCTCAGCCAATGCTTGGCTGACAAGAATAGAATTCCAATACGCTGATCGCTTTCGCCGCCACCGCACCGTGACCCGGCGACTAAGAAACTGGCACACTGGGAGGAGAAACTGAAAATAATGCGCGTAATGCGAAAATGTCATATGTGGCCTGCCTCAATTAAAGTATCATATCGGCAGTAATTTGACGACAAATACCCACATTGCGGACTCATTAAGTTTGCACGAATTATTGCACGCACTTTGTCATACATTTTAATTTCGATCGCTCGCTCCAGTGCAGTGCAGTGTGTGGCGGCCGGCCGCATGCGAGCGCTCGACGAGTGTACGAGTACATTAGCAATTACGCTCATTATACTTAATTACGGCAAACGGGCAGCAGGCGGGCAGCCGCCTAGGATCGCACGAAAGCGGCCACTGCTGCTGTTGTCGCTGTTGCTGTTGCTCGCTGCAATTGCTGCCCGTCGCAGTGTTGCTGTTGCTGCTGCTTCGGCTGCCGTTGCAGATGCTGCCACTGATTGGATGGCGGCGCGCTCTGGCAACGTGATGATGCGTTGATACGGTGATGCTTTAGTTGCTGACTGCAAGCACAGCCACTGCAACACTAACAACAATAACAACATTAACGGCGCAGCAAATGAATTATTGCAGTCTCATTATGTGCGATGAGTTATGTTCGGTACATTACATTTTCGTCATTGCGCGTGATGGCTGCAGCCGACTGTGCGCAGGCGCACTTTGGCGTCTCGGGCCGCAGTTGTTCGGTCGCCTAAATCGGGCACTTAGCGAATGATTTACATTCCGAGAGACAGCAAATACGCCGCTTTGCGGTATGTGATGCTATGCGTAGGTACCCGGTACGTCGGTAAGTCAGTGCGCCGGCCAGAGTGGCACTCACCGCTCGCACGCCGGTGCAACAATGCGAACGAGCGCGCGCGCGCGGCAACAACTCGACGATCAACTGCTGAAACGCTTCCTCGCATAAATATCGCCAGCAATTACTCAGCAATAAGGCTGTGCGGCGGCATGTCGCAGTGTTGCGTTGCTGCGTGGCGGCTGCTTTACGCCGCCGGCCATATGCAAGCAAGTGGGCTGACGGCCGCCGACCACTTGGCTGTGCTGCGCGCTGTCAGTGTCTGTTGCTGGTTGCTGATGTTGATGCCAATGCCGATGGTGGCGGCGATGGCAATTGCGGTGTTGGCGGTGCGCGCACGTTGCTGTTGTTGGCGGCGCTGGTGATGCGTCTGGGCGGTAATTTGTTAAAGCTTCTTTACTTTTCAACACTCGGCGCGGTCGCTTTCCTTTCGTGCGGCACTCAGCGAGCGACCGCTAGCCGGCAGCCGACTTAATTGCTGCCCTTGTTGCCGGACCAACGGCTGCGCTCTGGCCGTCGCTCATGCGCCACCGATATTTTTTGCACATATTTATGACGAAGTATGTTGTTGGGCGAGATTCATTGAGTGCAGTTCGTGTCATCCGGCAGTTGACTGAATAGTTGCCGCTGCCAAAGTGCTGGTGGTTGCCTCCGTTGTGATATTCACGTTGCAAACGATCTCACTTGCCCAAAGTCATTCATAATTTTGCGCAGCTTGAACGGTGCGGTGCACTACTGTTCCTTGCGGCGGCGTTCAAAATTGGAAAGGAAATCGTGCACACACACACATACCCACACACGCTCATATTTTAGCCACTTATTTACTTATAATTTGTATGGATTGAGTGAAAATGTGAAAGATCTGCTTGTAAGTAAAGCAGCGCGTCGAAGTGCAGCTCATCAATAATGTGTTGGCAACAGAGTCATCGATTGGCTGTGAATTTCCAATCGCGACACATGCATATTAATGCATCAAATCTTCAAACTCAGTCGAAAAAATGATCTTGTTGATTGCGTTGTCGATTATCAACATTTTGTATTATATTCGCGGCCTTTTATCCAGGAATCTTTCATTGATTTTTCGTCTTCGACTCACTTTTTGTTTTCTAGGTTTACACAATAAATCCGCAAAATTAGGGGAACTAATATATTCCCAATGTGTAGGAAATTAATAAAATTTAGAGCTCGACCTAACACCGATTAGCACCAGTGTCGCACACAGAGGGATTTGGGGGTTCAAGCCCCCTATACAAAAATTCTGGTGAAAAATATGGTTTCCTGTTTGTTTCGCCATCTCTACAAATGGGAGGATGAACGAGGCTCAACAAACAACAAATCAAAATTCAGGAAATACATTGACTTCTTCACCAATTTTCAGTGTTGCCAGATCACGAGATTTTCTTCTAAATGTAGGAAATTCCTGGCCTTTTAGAAAAGTTTTTGTGAGGAAGAATTGCTTAGGAGAAAAAAATTTACATTTTTTGTTAGAGGTTTTTTCTGATCCTTAGTGGATTTTTAGGAGATACAGAATTGGCATTTTAAACCGATTTGAGGCCCTTAGAATTCAGATAACACCCTGCGATAAAAATAAAAAATCTTTATACTTGCGAAACTTTTTATTTTACAAATTGAGTGCATTGTAGAATAACAATGTGGGTATCAAATCAAATAGAAAATTCCTTAGAATCTTAGAAACTTTAATTTTTTGGTGCAAAAGGGCGAAGAGGTATGGAAAATGTCCTTTTAAAACTTTATCCTTGAATATTCTTTCAAATTTACAAAAAAATTTTTTTGGAAAAGATATATCTTAAAGACTAATATGTACACTACTACATCCTTGAAATTCGTCCTTCTAACTTTTTTAATTTAAGCGATTATTGATATTATTAACATTTTTAGAAAACATACTTTAAGGTTTCGAAACTCTGAGTTTTTTACATTTACATTGAACTTAAAAATGAAATCATGTGTGCGCCACTGATTCAAAACGATCTAAGACATTCGCTAAACCGATCACTTTCAGACAGATATTTTACGTTCGGCTCATTGCAGTCTTCGAATCAAGCGAACTGAGCCCAAGTTGTGAGGATCGTAAATTTACAATGTTTCAGCCTTAGGCTGCAGACCACTTTTGAGCCAAAACAATCTGAAAAAAGATGTAACCAGCTGAATATTTCTTGAAGAAAATGTCTCAACACCGCTACAAATCCAGTTAACTGGCAGCCAAAGGACACACATGGCACGAATCGAAGGAATCTCCTGCCAAAGTGTGCCCTTTGGTCATGTGATATTTTTAGCATTCGACGACAATGCAACCTGTGCAACAGTTGTTGCCGACTGGCTGCCCGCACAATTCATCATACAAACTGTCAATCACATTGCGTCAGCCGAACGCGCAAATGGCCGGAAAACTGAAAAATTCCAGAGCTGAGGACAAAAATCCAAGTGGCAACAAATTGTTGCTCGTTAAATCAGAACGCGCGGTGAAAACGGCGACGGAGCATAAAAAGTGTGTGTACTCAATTTATTGTGTCAGGGTAATTGCGAGCCGGACGAGCGCGCTTATGCTCAGCGCCAGCGCTCGGGCGCAGCTGCAGCACTCGCGGCGATAAGCGTTGACAGTGTGCGTCGAGTGCGATCGGACCGGAATGAGTGTGCGTGAGTGAGCCAGCGCCACCGTTGCGGTGAACGACGGTGCGCAAGGAGCCGGCGCACACGAATTGTGACCGGCTGCGCAATGTTGATCGAGCGAGCGGGCGCGCTGCTGAGTCAATAGCGACGTCAGACGCATTCAGTGAATTTATCACAAAATTGCGAGAAACTCAAGCGAATTTCTGGGAAAATTAATTGAACGTTGGCGCTGTCACTGCCGCAAGTGTTTTCCCGAGGTATGCGCCGCGCAGACCGGCCCATTCCGTCACTCCGGCTGAGCCCCATTGACGCACTTGGCGTTTGTTGACTCGGGTGCGACACTCTTCGGTGCGCTTGCGGCATCCGCTTTGTCAGCGAGACGGGCCACGGCGCATAGGTGAGCTGGCCGGAAGGCCGGCGCACACGAAGGGTTGCGAACGATGACGTCGGTGGGCCGGAGTTGTGCTGCGTGCGAGTGTGTGCCAGAGTGTGGTTAAGAGTTTGCGTGTTGTTGTTGTTGGTGTTGGCAATGTTATCAACAGCGATGGTTTGGACGCTGGCACAGTGAATGCTAAAATGACTGTGTTTTGTGTCTGTGTGTGTGTGTGGGAGCGTCAGTGATTAATTTTTGGAATGTTTGATTCGTTGATTGATTGCTTCATTTAGCATTTTTTACAAACTACAAACGTGATATTAAAATCTATGTTCAGTCTGCTGAATTTAAACTATTTTAGTTATGTCGATTGAACTAATTTTGCTTGTTGTTGTTGTAACTATTTTGAAGCAGCACATGTTGCTGATTTGGGTCTACTGTTGCTGTTTTTGTTGCTATTATGAAGCAGCACATGTTGCTGTCTTGTAGTGGTCTGTCTTTGTAGTTGTTGCTGTGAGGTGTTTGGTACTAGAGTTGTTGTTGTAACTGGGGAGATTGTGGTAGTGGAGCCAATGAATGTCACTGCTTACTGACTGGGCTTATAGCTGATGATTATTGTTATTGTTGTTGTTGGCAACTTTTGCAATCTCCATTTTGTCATACATGTTGAGGTTCCATTTGTTGTTGGTGTCATTGTTGAATACGATTGCATTTGCCTTCAGTATTGTCAGAACTACTTTGCTGTTGTTTGTTGTAGTTGTTAGTATTGTTAATGCTATTGGGAATTAGTTGTTGTTGTTGTTTTGCTGTTATAATTTTTGTCACTGTTTTTGGTGCTTTTGTTGTTTTTTTGTGAGATTTTTTCCGTTGATTTTGTTACTTCTGTTAAAACAACTGTTGAAGTTGTTGTTGTTGTAGTGGCGGTACTTAGTGTTGTTGTACTAAAATTTTCTTATTATCGTTGTTGTTATTACTTATTGTTATTGTACTGAAATATTATAGTTATTGTTGTTGTTATAACTCAGTGTTGTTGTACTAAATTGTTCTTGTTATTGTTGTTGTTACATAGTGTTGTTGTACTAAAATTTTCTTATAATTGTTGTTGTTGTTATTACTTAGTGTTGTACTAAAATTTTATTGTTATTGTTGTTGTTATTACTTTACGTTCTTGTACTAAAATTTTATTGTTATTGTTGTTGTTATTACTTTGTGTTGTTGTACTAAAATTTTCTTAAAATTGTTGTTGCTGTTATTACTTAGTGTTGTTGTATTAAAACTTTATTGTTATTGTTGTTGTTATTACTTAATGTTGTAATACTAAAAATTTCTTATGTTTGTTGTTGTTATTACTTAGTGTTGTTGTTTTTATTATGCTTACTTGTTATTATTCTAGAAATTGTTGTCTGATTTTCGTATCGAAACATTTTATTGTTGTTAAGTTTCGTGTTGTTCTTGGTCTTGTTTTTGTTGTTGGTGTATTTTGTGTGAAATAGCCTTATTTCTTAGTATATTTTACTAAAAATTTGTTTTTGGTTAAACTATTCTGTTTTAAGCTATCATTGTTGTTGTTATTATTTCTGGTTGATCATTGTCATTTATATTGTGTTAATTAGTTGTTGTTTTCGCAGCAAACATTGCCAAAAAATATTTTCGAAATTGCTTTTATTGTTCTAATAAAACTTGATTATCTTTCTTACGATTTGTTGTTGTTGTCGTTGTTATTGTTGCGAACGTAAGCGTTTCAATGCCGATCTCAACGATTTTGTTGTTGGTCTTTGTTGTCGCAGCCACTCTGTACTGGTTACTGTTCTCACTCTTGATTGTTGTTGCTTTTGTTTTGAGTGCGCTATTTTACCACTTTTGTTCACATGGTTTTGTTGTTCTTGTTGTTGTTTTATTTGGTTTTGTTTTAACTTGTGCGCGCGTTTTGTTTTCTCTCGTGCAATGTTGTTTTTGTTTCGTTTTTAACGCAAGTACCCTTTCTTTCGTCTTGGCAAATAAGTACCGCATTATACAACAATAACAACAAAACATTAAAAACATCAACAACAAAAGCAACACTTACAACAACAGCGCATTATTTGCCATTACCACTTAAGCGTTTAATTTGTGTTCGAGCCGCCCGGCCGCTGTCCTCCGGCTGACCGGACCGTGTGATATACCACCGGATGGACGCATTATGGCCAACATGCGACCGTCGTTGGCCAGCGCGCTGAGTCTTGTTTTTCGGTTAATGACAAAGACTAATATTTTCTTCCTGTTACATTTCATTTGGTGCGCTCGACTGATGGCACATTTTTCGGACTGATTTCTTGCGATCGGCTTTGGTGACTTTTGTGATTGCATGCTGTCGGTTAGTCGCACAGCCGCACCGGCAATCGGACAGTCGAGCGGTCGCACGGGCCAACATGTCGCTGCTGCTGTTTGTTTTAGCTGCGACGGACGTTATATGGAAATCATTTGTTGCACTCGACTGTTAATGTGTTAAAACAATAAACGACGTTTTGCATGCAGTCGCATGCAACGCGGCTCGGCGCGCACAGGTGGAATGTGGAGGGCGCGGTGCGGCTGTCGTCAATACGCCCATACGCCGCATAGATAATGACACATCGGGCAAACTAGAAAATGGAAAGACAAAAATCGGTATAAATTACAATATTTACTGGTGCGCAAATATTTGCCTCGAACGCCGATAATTATGCTGAGCATGTTGGCCCATGGCTCATGTTGGCGCTGCGATGGCAATGATGAGCACAATGCTGCTGCTGATGATGATGATGATGACAAGGGCCATGATGACGTTGTAGCGCGACGGTGGTCCCTGCGCGGCTGGCACTGGACGTGTTGGGCTTCAAAAAAACCTCAACTCAACTCAAACAAATGTGCCAAGGCAAAGAGCAGAGCGGGTCAGCGTCGTGGCGCTGGGCAGCGGCTCAAAGTGTAGCAGCGGCGCAGTGTAACGCGCGTTTATCAAGGCATGAAAATCAGTAGCGGAAACTATAATTCAAAAAATCATAATAAGAACAAAACCAGCACAAAACGAAAGACATCAGCGCGTTCGTGTTCGTTTCAAAATAGAAATAAGATATTTTAAATTAATTGTGAGTGCGCGTAGCAAACCGAGCGCCGAGCAGCCGTGAGCGGCAGTTTATGGTGTTTATGACTTTTTCCAAAGCAAATGATTTCACGTATTCGCCGCTAATGAAAAAGAAAACTAATAAAATACAAAGATTAACATCGCATTGGTGCACCAACCGAAATTCGGTTAACATATATAAAATTATGTGGCATTTATCCACTTGAGCGATGTATACCAGTGGTGTGGAGAGAAGTAGGAAAAAATTTGTTTCAAGAGGAGGCAGCACAATGAATGACACTTAAATCTTGGTAATTGATTTAATTAAAATTTAATTTTTTAAAAACTTGGATTTGATTTTCATTTATATTTTTGGTTGTTTTATTTGTTTTTGGCAAATGCTCTATGCTCATTTTTCGCAGGAAGTTTTTTATGAAGTTTTGATCCCGGAGAACCAGCTGACCAATGTAGAGAAGGAATGTTCTGTTCTGTGGAGTTATTATTGACATTTTTTTCAATAATGGTTTGGGAAGCACTTTGCTCCGATGATAAGCTAGAGTTGTCTTTTCCCAAATACATTTTTTCGTCAGGCTGTAGCAACAATGTGTTACCAGTTTTTACATAAGCAGCTAATGTTGGTTAACTATTTTAATATAATTTAATTTTTTTACACTCATAAATTTTAATTTTTTGGAATAAATAAATTTTTAATTTTAATTTAATTACTAAATTACTTTAATCACTTCTTAACCCTAATTCCCAGAAGTGAGCCTCTCAGTCTCACTAAAGATTTCAAATGGTGATAAATCCTATACCAAAAGATTTTCGACTCAAAATTTTGTATGTAATGTGAGAATTATAATGTGGAATGTGAGAATTATATTCCAAATATTGTAGATTAAAATTACCATTCCATACTAAAAAAATTACTTCAAATCCTGATACACTAAACATTTACTATTAAAAATATCGAAAAATGCATCTCTTATCTGCAGATATCTTCGTTTCTTTACTAATTTCGTTTTCCTGAAATATTCTAAATAACTTTTTAGCGGATGAATGCAGGAAATGAAAAAAATGGGGTAAGTGCGATTATCTTGACACATTAAGGACCGCTCACGAGTATTCTCGTGTTTTGCGTCCATCTGTTACGGACAGCTCACGAGTTCTCTCGTGTTTCGCGTTCCGTCTGTTACGGATAGACTTACTTTCATACATTGTATCCTACTACTTTCAAAGCTGGTGACCAGACCATCTTTATGATGATTTGATATACATACAAGTTTGTCCAAAAACGTGCGGTTCCAGGCGTATGCCTTACGGATTTCTTTGCGGTCCTTAATGTGTTAACACTCCAATAACCGATAATTTTTTACACGGTCAAAGCCCAACAAGGTCCCCAGGGACCTTTTTTGTAATATTGCATATAAGATGTGTAATTTTATAATGTAGGGTTACAGAATGTGTCTAGATGTGTTTGGAGAGCCAAAAAGTTTTGCTTCGTGTATATTTTTTTGTAAACACATGTGTATTTGTTACTACAGACAGATAGGTAAAACCGTATACAATACAAAATAATTGCATTTAGTTGCCTAACTTTGCTTTAGCTGTTCATGCATCTATGCCGCTGCAAGTATGGCATTTTTTTTTAGAGTAATGGGTTTTTATATATATTTATTTTTATTTTTATTCAGTTTTTCATTATTTGTGTATATACTTAGGCAATACCTTCAGCCATTATCAAACTAATAATGGAGTTTGATCATCGTCGTCGGAGTCAGCTTCAACCGCCAGAGTGACATTCAGTTCAACTTCAGCATCATATGTTTCATTGTATGGCAAGAAATCTTTGTAATTTGTCTCCTCGGTGAATGAATAAGGTTCTTCATTGTTTTCCAAATATCTAACCAAAGTCTGCATTACTGCTTGTTGTTCACTCATGCTCAGTTATGAAAGCGCGTACGGCGGCATATCAATTTGATCCCAATCACCGTACGTATTTTAATTTCAATGATTTATTTGAAATTGTGCTGCTATAAATATTTAGCACTAACTATTTATACTTACTAACAAAAAATAAAATCAAATTACATGGAGCTACCTACAAGGTCCCTGCGGACCTTGTCGGTCATCGACGCCCTAAATGACTTCAATGCAATAGTTATGGTAGTAAAATACATGCAATCTTGCCGAAATCTATTTTAACAGCTTCTAAACATTCCATTTATAGAAGTCATAAAGTCTCAAGCTCATCACTCCCCCCGTATTGAAATGCCGCATCTTTTAAAACGCCATAGGTCCCTACGGACCTTGTTGGGCATCGGAGTGTTAAGAAGGCGCCTTACTCACTTGTTGTTTCTTTGGGTTAGATGGGTTCCCCAAATACGACTTTAAGTCACTGCTGAACCTGGCTAAGAACAATAATAATCTCACCTATCGCTTTTACGCCAATTCGCAACACTAAGAAGCTCTAACTGGTATCGCTAGGGACCCAACTGGGTCTATGCTTGGCCGACCTGGCCAACCGGCTTACCTAACATAACCTAACCGTCCTTGCAGCTTAAGTTTTAGGAGATTTGTGCTGAAACCCTTAAAAATTCATTCACTTAACTCTTGCCTCATCATGGCCCCCACTTAATTACCCCCTTGCAACGCGCCTGCTCTACAAACAAAGACATACGCCATACGACAACATTACTGACGACTAAAGTTCATTGAGCGCCACCGCGTGCCAGGCATTCGGTCAGCTGCTTTAATGGTCGAATGAGTGCAACAACAGCGCAAATCACCTAACAATTACAACAACAGCGCACACAGTCAACGAGTGCACACGTACTGGGCGGTGAAATTTAGTAGTCAGTTTTTAAGATGCACGCGCACTCAACATGGCACAAAGTTTTCATATCAACCAACTAAGCATTTACAAAAAATTACCAACCAAAAAAAAAAAAACCAAAATACAAGCAAAATGGGCACCAAAGGAAACCACAGCCAAATGATCATAAAAACATAAAAAGATGTTAAATGTGGAAAACGCGTACGTGCGGCACCCAAAACAACACATCGAATAGGCAGCTCACAGTAAAAGCTGCAGACGGGAACACCATCGTCGCACCGTGATTTCGCTCAATGGTCGAGTGCGGCTGTTGGCCAGGACGGCGCTCGCCCAACCCCCACCCAGCAGCGCACCCTTTTCACCGATACGATTGCGAGCCGCATACGATCACATAGCATCTTAGGCGGCGATAAGCATCTTTAGTGCAGTTGCATCACTTGCATATTAAATTGTCCAACACACCGCAAGCAGCAGCAACAACAACGGTGTCGGCTCGACAATGGCCACAATAGCGACAAATCGGACGACACGTACGCGCCACAATGGTCCACACAAACACGCCAGACAAATGGAAAAAGGCGGATGACAACAATTGCTGCTGATTCCCTCAGATAAACTCAACTCAACTCGACTCGACTTTTTCCCCCTCTATGCTTTTCTTTAGTTGTTTTGTTTTGTGTTTTTGTTTTAACTACACACACACACACACACTCATACGCACATTAGCCGAGTCAATTGGTTTGCGCCTGGGCTGGGAAGCCAGCGAACAGGACGTGCGATGCTGTGGCGCTGATAAGACTTTAATAACAATAGATATGAAGAATTTTGATGCTCGTAAAATTTTATTTAAAAGCCATAAAATGTGCGGACAAGTTCATAAGTTTGACTTTTAGTAGCTGCAACTGTAACAAAGTCATTTGCTTCTTGGTCGAGAGCGTGTGAGAATGTTTCGCTAAACGAACAGGATTTTTATGTAAGTATGTATGTAAAGGGGTATGGGTATGTATTTTAATAAAATAATATATATGTAATACTTATCAAAGTACTTGTAATAAACTAATTTGATGAACATTTTTGAAGGAAATTTGTTAGTTCAGTTAACAATAGAATTCAAACGGTTACTAAAAGACTCCACTGAGATTTTTTTACTAATTTTATTTCAATGCGTTTTGAAACAAAATCGTACTACCTTTAAAAGCCGATTTCAATCAATTCAATTCAATTTTTAATCTAAAAATATTAAAAATTTTAAATAATAAAAACTATAAAAAAAGTATTAAAAAAGAAACGTGACTTCTGTTTTGTACGTTAATCCCATATGAGCAGCATTTCTCTCATCTCAGCATTTTACCATCCAAAAGTTTGAGACGCATTTGAATGACTGAAGTGCATTTAATATTCTTAAAAAAATAAGAATCTACTAATAAATATGTAAAAGTTTGCATTTATGTAGTTATGAACTGTATGCAGCATGTAGCATGTATTATCTCCTACACAACCAAACAAAATTCAACCATTCAACCTTTCTTCAATATCCTTGCAAAATGTCGATTATAGCCAGCAGAGTGAAAGACAATTCGCTCGCTGGAAAACCAGTTTCGGTGAACAATGCAAATGGGCACACGAAAGTATCCAATTCAAGTGTCAGCCGTGGCGGCTGTGGCTGCGGCTGTGAACATGGTGTCACTCACCACACCGGATCAAGTGTTCCGTTGACTTTCGGCCGCTGAGATCGGTGGTGGTGGCGTTGGTGGTGCCCGACAACTGTTAACACGTCGCCGGCAGGGGCGTTTCAAATTTCACACTTGCAACATGCACACATCTGTACCAACTTAAAGGTGTGTACCTGAACGCCATAATGGTGGCACATCAATCAAGTGTGGTGATGGCGTGCGCACAGAAAATATTATACGCCCTGCTCGGCTCCAGACTGTGTGCAGTCAAATTTGATTAATTTTTTGACATTGTGAAATATAGAAGCGACAAATTTTGCAGGCATTGCTGCAATAATGTATCAGCTTACAGCAACAGCAAGAACTTGTTTCTCGTTGCCGAAAACGGAGGGTGTAGAGAAATGGCGGCTATGGATTTGGTTGAATGGCGAGAAAGCAACTGAAAATTTGCTGAAAATAAAAAAATTGTAAATTTTAATTATTTTAAGTAGAGAACAATTTTTAAAACTTAGTATGTGATCCCTTAAGCTTCTTTGTATGCCTTGTTTGAGTAAAAATTGATGTAAAAAAAGCTTAAATAATTAAGAGGTCAAAAGAATCCGTTACTAGACTTTGGCCTGCTTCAGTGACCAATACCATCATTGATGAGAACAGTGGCGCAGGATATATTTTTGGGGGTATTCGGTCTAATAATTTGGTGCTCAATACCATTTGAAACCATACTCGGCGACTTAAATTATTGCAAGAAAAAGATAATTGGGGGTTTTGAACCCTCGAAACTCCAGCTGTATGAGAATATATTCTATCTATATATTCTACCTTAGAACCAGAAAATTCGCTCAAGTTTTCATTTGAAATTGGTTACAGATGTATTTTATTAATTTCATGGTAGTTAGGTAGTTGAAGAAAGCTGCCTTCAGCCAGATAAGACTGAAGGCACACGAGGTCTAAAGATGTCACCGTTGTGATGATATGATGATTCGAAAAAAATGATTTAATTTTTATTTTAATATGATTTCAGAAATTTCAGATATTTCAGTGGTGCACTCAGGATTACATTTTAATCATATTAAAATTAAAATACAAATTGAATCATTATTTTCGAACCATCTGTAATCTAGCAGAAAGCGGAAAGAGCCATTTTGGCTACGTTTGAGTAGGTTTGTTTGAAAGGTTCGGTAGGTTAAAGTTTGAATTAAGTGCCCCGATGTGCTTATTTTGTATATCTTGAACCTGCACTTTGAATCTGCTGAGTGAATTCCAGGAACATTTTGATTAAGATGGTATAGACTAGTTGCTTTGGGGCACAATAACGTGGCTTTTATAATTAATCCAAAATTAATTCATCAAAACTATGTCCACATAAAAGGCGTTTTAATCTAATCTAATCTCAATATTCGAAAAATTGACTTAGAAGAGAAAACTATTGCCAACAAGTTAGCCAGAATAAGTTCGAATGTTTTCCTTTGGGTTCATTTAGAGGACAATCGAAACTAGTGATTCACAGAGAGCATAAAAGAAACTTGAATAGTCAGTGACTTCAAATTGCTTATGTAGACCGTCAGGCGGCGATCAAGGCCCAGGGCTCGACGACATTTGACTCCAAACTGGTCTGGGATCTCCAGGATCTCTCAAGGGAAAACCAAGTGATATTAGTTGATAGATCCCCGCACGCTGTGAGCACGATGGTACTGAGAAAGCGGACAGATTGGCAAAGGATGGGATTGCTAGCCGACCCTACGGACCTGAACCAATCATAGGTGTTAGCAAGTCCCATTACAGACATTGTGTTAAACAGGAATTCATTAATCAAGCAAACCATAAATGGTCGAACACAGTGGGGGCGATGTTTCAATATTTTCTTTTCAGCTTACTCGGAAATTAAATCTAATACCTAGTTGACCTAAGCAGAAAGCAGAAGTTCATGACGGGGATGCTGAGTGGACACTGTCTGCTAAATATGCATATAGTCCCGGATCTAATCTAATCTAATCTACACATGCACTGTTTAATTGGAACCTACACAAGATGGGTGATGCTGTTTTCAAAGGACTTCTATCGCAACTGTATGGTCGAGGAAGAGAAAGAAAGTATCTACACTTTACCTTCAATGGACTTGTCCTGTTTTATAACCTGGGCACCTGGCAAACTTCTTCCATTGTCTAGGAAATCTAGCGTATAAAAATATTCGCTGTCTACTAAGCTGTGGGAGACGTTCAAACTGGTTCAATGACGGAGCGGTCTTATAGTCGACTTATAGTCGCCTTGGAGCAGCCACTCCTATCTACCTTCCTACCTACACATGTAGCTTATTGAACATTTTCTATTGAACAACTATGGAACACATTATTATTGAAATGTCCTTAGAAAAATCATCGGTTCAAGTGCGCACGCTGACTCCGTATTCCTACGATTTTCGATTTTTATTTGGACTTTTAACATGAACGAATAACCGATCTATAGGAAAATCTCAAAATTATCAATTATCATTTTCGGATAAATACCACAATTTGGCTCAATGTGTCGAAGCCGTTATTGCTCATCGGATCCCAAACTCAAGAATCTCAAATGGTCCAAATCAAATCCTATAAATCATCGAAATTGGTCTTAAACTATTGGTAAGTGAAGAATTTTTAGCTCCCCTGAAACATTGACCTCTTGAGCATAAAACCTCTCTTCACTCCAAACTGCCTTCATTGACCGCTTCTGTGACGCTTTTTTGAATAATTTTCTAGCTACTTAGTGAGCAAATATTGAAACAACTTGTTGTTCAACTGCAACTGACGCACTTTTGTTAATGGTCACAGCAAATAATTGTGGGGCATTGCATTTTGTCGCATTCGGCCCACTGACTCGGCGACAAGTCGGCCCGCGACCACGGCGGTCTTATTATAAATTATAATTTCATTGTTTGCACTTGAGCGTTTTTTGTTCGAGACGGTTTTTATTTGTGCAAGCTGAAAATTTCTCACACGCACTACTGTTTTCCCTGAAGCCGAATGCAAATTTCATTTAACACACTTGTGTCGAATACTTTTAAGCGCCGAGCCAAATGTCTCGGCTTTCTAAAGTTAGATTCATGCTCATCATTCGCTGGAAACTCAATCAACCCGAGCGCAATTTCTCAATTGACATTATGTGAATTATTTAGCAGAATTGTCGCCGCTGTCAGCTGCTGTCGTTGCGCGCACTTCGTGGGGAAATTTTCTAATTGGCCGAGTGACAGCTGTTGCGACATCGGATTTCAACACCTTATTTCTCAGGCTTCTAAATGCCGAGCGCAGCACTTTGCCAGCTTCAGTTGCTTTTGTAAACAAATTCGTAATTTGTTGGCGTTTTTGTTGTTGTTGTTGTGCTTGCTGTTGAGTTAGATGTGGTGGCTGGGCCAAGTCGCAAACAAATGTCGCAATTTTCACATCAGCAAATTGACCGAATAACGCTTACGACTTGAGAAGAATAAACAGTGATTGTGTCAAAAGTGTTCTAATTGCTGAAATGTTGTTGTTTTTCGAAATGGTCTACAACAACAAGGCAAAAGTCGAAACGCTTTGGCATTAGAGAAAACAACAATGCTCAAAGAGTAAACAATTGCAGACGGCGAACGATGTGTTGTTGGCGGCATAAAGAGTTGTTGTTGGTGCTGTAAAATTGGGCGGCCACATACGGCAACACAAGATTTGAACGCGATTTGTAGACGACAGCTTAAGAAATATATTTACGTAATTGGCTATGTATGTGGTCAGACACATGAGCGTGTGTGTGTGTGTTTATTTATTTGTTAATAATTTCATCACGAGTGTTGAAACGATGCCGTTGAACCGCTGTGCAAATAATCACAGCTCCAATAAGGGCTTAAAGTGCTGGCACGTGCAGCCGCAGCCAAAACGATTTCGGCGGCAAAAACATTCAAAAGTATAACATGCATGCACTCATACATACATACATACATACATACATATTTACACATAAGGATATGAGATTAAGATTTTAAATCGGGACTTTTTGAATAACTGATATCAACTGTGTTGAATTGTTGAAAAATGGCGTCAAATCGGATATGTACGAATTAACCGAAAGCAAAACTTTAGCTCAACATGTGCACGAAAAATCATCAACTTTCAGCATCATAAAGTTTTACAATGCGTGAATCCATGTAAGACAGAGAAAAACCTTAAACTGATCCAACTTGGATCCTCTATCTGTGTGTATAATAAAAAAAATTTAAAATTATAATAATATATATATATATATATATATATATATATATATATATATATATATTAGGCATCGCAATCCCGGGATCCCGGGATCCCGGACTTTTTCCAGTCCCGAAAATCCCGGGATTCAAATTCTTTTATCCCGGGATTTTCGGGATTGCAAAAGATGCTTCAAAGTTCAAATGAAATAAATTTTAAGGCACAAAAACCCAATTCCTTATTTGAGGGAGAAGGGAGGGGATAGAGTGCGTCTTTTGCAAAAGGCTTATGATTATTTACTAAGCATTCAACCAACAAGTGTTGAATCTGAAGGATGTTTCTCTTCAGCAGGGTTCATTTGAAATAAATTTCGCTCTAGATAAGAGAACAAAACACTTAATGCCTTTGCATTTTTAAGATCTCAGTTTTTAGTTAATCAAAACGCTTAACTTTTTTATCGAAATAATCGAAGTAAAACAAAACAAAACAAAACAAATTAACTATTTTATTTTTTTTATCAAATATGCATATATATGCACTTTATGATACATCGGTTGCAAAGTATATAAGTTATTAAGTGTCATTTTTGGATAAAACAAAATGCTATGAAACTGAAGTTAAATGTCAAATGAAAAACTTTTAAGTTAACTCTTCAATTCCCAACCTGTAGGTGACAGATGCTTAATATTTGTTTTCCTACCACATAGGTTTTTATTTTAAAATTCTAACACTTGTATAGCAAAGTCAATTAGTAGTACTTGTTTATTTAATTTTCCTACCAACACTAGCGATACGTCATTTGTAAAATTTATTCATTTGTTTCACGCGTAATTAAAGCAGTGCGAGTTTGTGTGGTTTCTTTCAATATAAAAATGAGGGTAGTTTAAACATTTTTTATGTATTTTTTTGTCTTATCCAAACGTATCTAAGCTCCTTTATTTAAAAAGAAAATTTTCTTTTTCACTATTTTGGACATGGGAATTGAAGGGTTAAACAAAATGTGATTAAATTCAAGATAAAAAATCTTGAAACTACCCAAATGTGATTAAAATGTGTCCATTTTTATGATAAATATATTATAAACAAGTATTTATGCAATTCGGGAAATGAATCCCGGGATTAAATCCCGGGATCCCGGGATTTGACTTTTCAATCCCGAAAATCCCGGGATCGCAAAATGGCAAAAAATTGCGATCCCTAATATATATATTATATATAGAAATAATATTCATAAATCTTTTATTGTGTATACTTAACGTATAACGCTCTAACAAAAAGTTTGCACAAGTTCACTTAGTCTACACGTTCGGTTAGTATACCGATTTTGTCTTTTCTGAGACACAACAGTCTTAAATTCGGGTTAATCAAAACCAAAAAATATCGAATATGCAATTCGTTGCACAACGCAATCATGAACCAAGGGGGATGCACTTCTAGAGAGTTGAAAGGAAAGTACAGAGAAAAATAGTTTACAAGTCATAATTAAACCTAAAACTGATCCAACTTGGAATATCTTACTGTGTATATATTTAGTTAAAAAAATGAACAACTAAATTTCAAAGTAAAAAGCAAGGGATACCCTTCCAGAGAGTCAAAAGGACTTTGATGGATGAATGAAAGGGCCCATTAAAGGTGAAGGGACTATAAATAAAATACACTACAATGAATTAAAGAAAGAAACTTTATAGATGGAAAAGGTTCACATTGATCGGGGCTCCAATGGATGAACAGAAGGAACGATATGAGTGGAACTGACTCCAAATGAAGAGGACGTCGATGGATTAATCAACGGAAAACCATAAAGGAAAGGAAAGGAAAGGAAAGGAAAGGAAAGGAAAGGAAAGGATAGGAAAGGAAAGGAAAGGAAAGGAAAGGAAAGCAAAGGAAAGGAAAGGAAAGGAAAGGAAAGGAAAGGAAAGGAAAGGAAAGGAAAGGAAAGGAAAGGAAAGGAAAGGAAAGGAAAGGAAAGGAAAGGAAAGGAAAGGAAAGGAAAGGAAAGGAAAGGAAAGGAAAGGAAAGGAAAGGAAAGGAAAGGAAAGGAAAGGAAAGGAAAGGAAAGGAAAGGAAAGGAAAGGAAAGGAAAGGAAAGGAAAGGAAAGGAAAGGAAAGGAAAGGAAAGGAAAGGAAAGGAAAGGAAAGGAAAGGAAAGGAAAGGAAAGGAAAGGAAAGGAAAGGAAAGGAAAGGAAAGGAAAGGAAAGGAAAGGAAAGGAAAGGAAAGGAAAGGAAAGGAAAGGAAAGGAAAGGAAAGGAAAGGAAAGGAAAGGAAAGGAAAGGAAAGGAAAGGAAAGGAAAGGAAAGGAAAGGAAAGGAAAGGAAAGGAAAGGAAAGGAAAGGAAAGGAAAGGAAAGGAAAGGAAAGGAAAGGAAAGGAAAGGAAAGGAAAGGAAAGGAAAGGAAAGGAAAGGAAAGGAAAGGAAAGGAAAGGAAAGGAAAGGAAAGGAAAGGAAAGGAAAGGAAAGGAAAGGAAAGGAAAGGAAAGGAAAGGAAAGGAAAGGAAAGGAAAGGAAAGGAAAGGAAAGGAAAGGAAAGGAAAGGAAAGGAAAGGAAAGGAAAGGAAAGGAAAGGAAAGGAAAGGAAAGGAAAGGAAAGGAAAGGAAAGGAAAGGAAAGGAAAGGAAAGGAAAGGAAAGGAAAGGAAAGGAAAGGAAAGGAAAGGAAAGGAAAGGAAAGGAAAGGAAAGGAAAGGAAAGGAAAGGAAAGGAAAGGAAAGGAAAGGAAAGGAAAGGAA
Organism: Melieria omissa; assembly: GCA_963971225.1. NCBI lineage: Eukaryota > Metazoa > Arthropoda > Insecta > Diptera > Ulidiidae > Melieria > Melieria omissa. The sequence continues at coordinate 33,497,768 of OZ020268.1, forward strand.
AGGAAAGGAAAGGAAAGGAAAGGAAAGGAAAGGAAAGGAAAGGAAAGGAAAGGAAAGGAAAGGAAAGGAAAGGAAAGGAAAGGAAAGGAAAGGAAAGGAAAGGAAAGGAAAGGATAGGATAGGATAGGAAAGTTAAAAAGTCTACAAATGAAAAGTTCTCCAACAAATTAAATTAATGAATTGAGACTGAGATGAGACTCCTACTGAATGAGCTCCTAATAGATAAATGGAAATACTTTTAAAAGTGGAAAAAACTTAAACTGAAACGTATTCTGGTGAATGAATGAGAGGGACTTTATGAGTGGAAAGGCCTCCAAATGGAAGTTCGTTGAACGGTTGAAAGGAAGGATCCATCAGAAGTTCATTCATTCACTTATAAGAGGTGAACCAGAAAAAATTTAGAATTTTTAAGGATACATTAAAAAGAAGTAATAGTCTGATTTTACTAAAATAAACTGCAGTTTATTATACATTTCTTAAGCTTGAATTTACAAAAAAATTTCATGAAATATAATTAGTGGTTGCAAAATTTTTTTATATTTTTCTTAACGGTCTTAGTTAGATACTGGACAGTACTTTCGGTGACTATTGCATAGGCTTGCTTCCGTCGATTTCGGAACTGTACATCATTTTTGCAAACTTTCTTTGTTTTTCTTAGAGTTTGCTTCATTACAGCCCAATATCTTTCAATAGGCCGAAGTTCCAGGCAGTTGGGATGATTTGCCTCTTTTGGGACCACCGTGACACAATTTCCTTCATACCATTCCATAGTTGACCTGGAGTAGTGGCTTGTCGCTAGGTCTGGCAAAAACAAAACTGTTCCTTTGTGCTATTTAATAAATGGTAGAAGACGTTTTTGCATACAGTCTTTTATATAAATTCTAGAGTTTATTGTTCCTGTCGTAATGAACGCCTTGCTCCGTAGACCACAGGTGCAAATAGCTTGCCAATCCATGAAGCGTTTTGGAAATTTGGTGTATTTCACTTCGGAGTACTTTCTTTGTGTTCCATTCTTATTGTTTTGAGTGAAATAGGCATTCCCAGGCAACTGCTTGAAGTCCACCTAAGAGTAGGTTTCATCATCGAGAATCACGCAATCGAACTTGGTTACGTAATCGTCATACAGTTTTCGAGCCCGCGTCTTCCCTATTTTTTCTTTTGCTTCCGACCGGTCAGGCACCTTCTGCTGTTCGTAGGTACTTAACCCTTGACTTCGCTTATATAGCATCTCAGTTGATTGCGATGTGCCTGATGCAGCTGCAACATCTCAAGTCGCCCTCGTGGGTTTATTCTGATATGTGCTAACAAGCCTCTTCAGCACTTCTGGGTTATTGGACCCTTTTTTCTGCCTGATTCTTCGGCTCTGTAGATGGAGTTTCCTACGTTGTAGTTGTTTATAACATTATAAACCGTCACTACGCACGCTTTGCTTTCCCTTGCAATGCTTAGTCTAGACTTCGTCTTATCAGTCAAGCAAATGTCCAGTATTAATTTGCGGCAGCGCTTTTGCGGGCTGGAAATGTTGACTAAAGTAGATCCAAGATGCAATTGAGTAATATAGCAAGAAACTGCAATATTTATAGATACTTTCACTCCCAAATACCAGCCTCCTAACTCTTGGCATTTGCGAATGCTGGATGCGTAAAAATTCTAAATTTTTTCTGGTTCACCTCTTAAGTGAAAGGTACTCAAAATGAATGAACTTCTATGCGTAGGACAATGTTTCATTTGGAGTCCTTTCTACTTATAAAGCCCTTTTCATTCTTAAGTGAAAGGTTCTCCAAATAAATGGACTTATGATGGATGAATGAAAGGAACTTCATAAATGGTAGTGATTCCAAATGAAACTTACTTCGACTAAAGAAAAAAAGGCACGCTATGTATAGGTGTAAGAGACTCTAAATGAAAGAACAACTGGTGGATGAGTTGATGGAACTGTATTAGTGAAAGGTACTCTAAATTGAAGCAGAATTCGACGGATGGATGAAAGTGACTAAATGGGTGGAAGTGATTCCAAACAAAACGTAGTCTGACCGATGAAAAAAAGAAGCTCCGTAATTTAAACGGGTCGTTCTAGACAAGATCTTGCTAGATCGTTCCGACAAGAGAAAAAGCTTAAACGGAAGTGAGATTCCAACTGCGGAAAAGATTCCAAATCAAGGGAATTCTGACTAAAGAATTGAAGTGATTGCAATCGCAATAGCTCTCAATGAGAGAAGTCCGATGCATGAATGAAAGGGACTTCATACAAAGAAGTGAAAAAGACTTCAAAGGAAAACCCAAATTAACACAACTCCTAATTTAAAACTAAAAAATTAGCCGACTTCGGAGACAGATTCCAAATGAAGATGACTCCAAAGAATTTATGGAAACATCTGAGTAAATAAATGGCAGAAACATAAAATTGTGGAAGATCCGGTAAATAAATGAAAAGGATTCAATAAACGAAAATAAATCTAAATAAAGCGTATTCCGCTGGAAGGGACTACAAATCAAGGAGATAACGAGAGAGAAATCAAAGAAAGAAATCGATAAATTAAAGACATTTCAAAAGAAGGGGACTCCGAGTGATGAATTAAATGGAGAGACTCGAGTCCATACAGCTTGGAAGCTCTTTTGTAGGCAATCAAGTAACTTAATTTCAACACTTTACTTGATTTTTATATAAGTGGAGTTCACTCTTCATAGCATTTGAGGTGTAAAGTTGCTATGGTAGCAATTTTTGAATTTTCGAAATGTTTCTGAAAACAGTTGTAGCGACAGACCCATACCCAAAAATTCTATGAATAGTGGACTTCACTATTTTTTGTACTTTTATGCGTAGTTGTTTTGAAAACCAGAAAAACTCATGTTCCACTTGGGAGTTTAAAATTTCTGTAGAATTTTGAGTATTTTGAGAAATTTCGTGTTCGGTTCGGCTCGTTAGCGTAATGGACTTTTTGCTAGTAGCTTTTGATGTCAGCTTTACTGATATTGCAATGGGCTGGACTTTTTATGGGCGCTTCCGTGGAACAGTCATAGCAACGCAATCTAATCGCTAACTTGTTGACTGCTGTTGCATTGTGCCATTATCAGCCCGAAATTATACCATGAACAAGTTCAATACTCGCTATGAGCTGTTATGTATTAAGTACTGTGTGAGATATATAAAATAATAAAAAAATATAAAATAATAAAAAAATATAAACTAATAAATACAAATATATAAATGTACTTTGCCAATTGGCCACTTAAGTTTTAAGCAACTAATGGTAAAATGGTAAATCTTACTATAGGCTCCTAGGCCTCGATGCCGAGTGGCTACACTGGCACCAACAGTCACCAACTAACCGAACAATAAGCTTGAACACAATGGCGGCAACAGTGCAACATCAAAGGCGTGAAAATTCACATTTTTGCGCCCACTTCAGAGGACACGCAGCAGCCGGGCCAGCAGTGCGCCGAGCACAGTTGGGCGCGGACGGGCACAACATGTCGCAAGCGACAAACAACAAGCGATATGCGAGATGTTGGCCGCCGGCAGATGATGTCGCCGATAATGAACATATTGAATGCACCGTGCGATGCATTCAATACGATTTTTAATTGTCAATGAGCCTCGGCGCAACAGTAACGCGCTGGGGTGCACACACACACACACACAGACGCACACACGACAGCGCAAAGGTCACACAGATTTATAGCGCTCATTAGGACAATGAGTGCGAGTGCTGCGCCCAGTAAATACGGAGCAATGCGACAATTGCACACAAAAAAAAAATTTCACAAAACCAAAACCAACAGGAAACAAAAAAAAACACACACAGACAACAAAAGCAAACAACAAAGCAAATAGGTAAATAAATGGCTACACTGGCGCCTGTGTGGCCAAGAAGTTGAATTGTGATTTTGCTAGACCGATCGCGCTCGACGCAGCCCTTTTGTGTCGTTGGTCAGCGTTACGGAATGTGCGCATCCGTTGCTATTGTTGCAGCTGGATTACGTTGCCAGATGGATAACGCCTGCCCGCGCTACCTACACACACATAGATACTCAGGTACATATCTACCTAGTTACATACCTAACTAAGTGTGGCACACCGAACAGTGAGCACGTACAAGTACGATCATTGATCACTTATCAGGCGATTCAAATGGAATAAGAACGAATAAGAAATGTGGGGAATCACAAGACGCATACATACTCGTACATGTGCAATGCTGATCCATATACATACATATCTACATGTATGTACATGTGTATGCATATATCTGGCAGCTGAGCAGCCTATTCAGATGTTAGATCAGAAAAAATTCGATAGTTTGGTGAGTCAAAATCACTGTGAGATTTGATTAAACTAGATTGAATATAAAAGAATAAACATTAGTCGATTTCACTCTTCATAGCATTTTAGATGCAAAGTTGGTATCGTAGCAATCTGTCGTTACAACTTCGAAAGCAATGCGAAAATTCAAAAATTGCTACTATAGTTAATTTACACCTAAAATGCTATGAAAAGTGAACTTCACTATTGAAAAGTTAGTTTGGATGAGTATTGGTAAGGGTTAGCCTAGAGATTTTTTCGTCAATATTCGAATGAAATATTTTTTTTAAGGTGAAATGAGGTCGGAAAATTTAAATTTTGGTTAAAAAAATTGTTTTTTTGGTTTTCGAGATATTTGGTGTTTGATTAATCGAACACCTAACTATAAATATATATTCTGGCTATAATATTGGCTTTATGCGAAAAGTGTAAAGATGTTTTCAAAAGTTTCATCAATTTTCAACAAGACTACATAATTACTTTTTTACATATTATTGTTTTTTAATGTTTTTCGATGCTTTTGAAATTATGTCAAAAATGTCCATTTGTTTGGGGAACTCATACAACTGGGAAGAGGTGTAAGAAATTAATATATTTATACCGTATTATACAAAATATCCCATATTACCTCATATTATCCCATATTACAAATCATACCATCATATCATGCAAAACTTTAAAGTTTAAAAAAGAGCCCACAAAAATTTATAAAAAATGCAAAAATTTACTGTTCGATTAATCGAACATTGGGCCAATATGGGTTAAATAAATTTAGTATCAATATTTTTCATGTTTCAATTATTTCATATTTATGGAAAAATACAAAATTATCACTTTTTGATTTTATTTTACTATTATTGCAAAAACAGAGTTTTGATCAAACGCGCCAAATTCGTAGTCTTCAATCAGAACACAAACTTTCCTTGATATCGCTGCAAATTATTGGATATTATTTTGGGTATAACAGTAAAATTTTTGCAGTCTGCTTTGAATTCACTTCTAAAAATATGAATTTGTTGGTGCCCACTTAAATTAAAACCATAAATCAATCGTAGCTTTGGCTATAAGATGGACAAATAGGTGAAGTTGCTCTCAGGAAATTTTGAGGTCGAAAGGGTTAAGCATGTGAGCCCAGTCAAATATTCTGATTGTCTCATGTTGAAATAAAGAACAGTGAAGTTGCTTTAGTATAAAAGGATTTTATCTCAAATACAAATACGAGAACGCAGGTCTTGGATATGTAGTGGTACTGTGGTGCGAGTAATGTACCTTCTGATAAAAAAATATCCGGAATTTCTCATGCAAACAAACCGCGCTGGAGATATTGTCCAGATTTTTAACTTATATTACAATTACATTAGAAATGGGAAGATTAATGGGGTTTCATCAGTACATTTTGATTTTTGCTTTGAGGAAACCCAAAAATTGTCAACATCACAGACTCGTTTGTATGGCAAGCGCCCTCTGGTTGCAAATTTTTTAACTTTAATTAATTTTGTATTTTTTACACTGAAAAACACTGCTGATTGCTGAATAAACTATTCAAATTGGTTTTTTAGTTTTTGAGATACAATGTTTCTTCACCTACTTTTAATTGCATAGAACATTAAATTCCATAGCAAATTACCAGTTTTGTATAGCAGCCCCCTTAAGACTTGGTGATAGGGGGTAGGTATCTTTGAAAAAAACATTCAGAAGAGAAAATAAATGGGTGTCAGTCTTACATATAACACTTGTGGGCGCAACCTGGGAGCAGTGGGAGCCTATTTTATAAAAGCGATCATTTTGTATGGAAGCCTCATTAAGGGTTGGAGATGGGGTATGAATATGTTTGAAAGATATATTCAGTAAAGACAAATAGTGGGGTCAGTCATAGATTTTAACTCACTAAGACCAACTTGGCTAGTTAAAATGATTTTTTATGTTCATATTCAGTTTCAGCGACCCAAAAAACATAGGGGAAGGGGGCTCCACCCTCTGGGTCTAGACTTTTTTTTGTGTGCCTGTGTTATCAGTAGCGCACACAGGATTTCATTTTGTAGGGGGTTTTGCCAGGGGCGGATTCAGAAAAATATTTCGGGGGCTTTCAAAAAGCAATTCTTTTATATTTATAAAATGCCAAAAATGCCTTTTCATTTGTGCGTAGTTTTAAAGTCGATGCTAATATTTTGGGGGTATCAACCCCTAATCCCCACCTGAATCCGCCACTGGGTGCGTATAACTTTTGAGCCAAATACCATTCGAAATCATATTTTGTACCAGGATTTTTTTGTTTTTTAGGGGAAGTTTGAACCCCAAAAGCCCTCCCCGTGTGCGCCACTGAAGCTTACAAAGCTAAGTAAACTATGAATAGTTTTAACTATTAATTTTATTTTATTGTTTTAATTTTTAATTTTTTATAATGTGGAAAAAAGCAAGTGTTCTTCTTTTTCTAAAGAAAGTGGAAATGAACCGAAAAGTAAGCAAGTTTTCCTTTTCGTCGTCCATGCAACTCTTGCGGATATCATTAGGAACTGTTTCAGTGTTTTGTTTGGGTGTCAATTGACGCTTTAAAGAACCAATCATTGCTCTTACTTTGTCAGACTTAGAGAACTTTGTTGTTAGCTAATTAGTCGGGAAAGTTATCCAAAACAAAAACGTTAACATTTTTCCATAGCTGGAACAACTTTAGTTCTGCTGTTTATTACATGAAAGACTGTTTGCCTAAAACAAAATATTGTAAGTACATATATCTTTATTTATTTCCAACATATTAAATGAGTTTTATGTACAAATTAATCGCTTTCTTTGAGTATATAAGATATTTTATTTGTTTATAAATATTTGTGGTTATAAAAAAAATATCATGAAAATATATTTTGTAACAATAATTGCATTTAGTTGCTACTTTGACCCCTGTTGAATTTCGATACTCTTTTCTACATATCACAGTTGCAGTTGTAGAAAATGGCTAAAAATTCTGGGGGTTCATAATATCGACTTGTGGAGCATGAAATTCATTTCAAGAGTTGAAATCAACGTCCAAAAGGGATCGTTTGGAATGAGTGTATGAATGAAATTCACTTAAGACTGGTCCAAACACATTTAACTATTTAACTGGAAACTTATTCGAAAGCTATAACTTTTGAGTTATTCGCGAATGTCTACTTTTCAGCCGTTTGGGATTTTTTTGCTTTGTTGTTGCTTCATGCCTTCGATTGTGCCCTCGATTCTGCTTTTGATTGTGCTTCCGATTGTGCTTCCTCAGAATCTTCAGTATGGTGCGAAGAAATTTGGTCCAGCGTCGCTTCAAGGCAAACAGAATAAAGTGATTAATGCCATCATTGGCGGCTTGCGGATGCGTTCCGAATGGCAAAAGTTTGGCCATGGCGGCAGGGCTGATGACACGAATGCTGCGTGATGCGGGTCGCGTCAGATTGACGGCGTTCTCCAGTTCGCACAGCACCTGTCGCGTGTCCGACCTGAATGTCATCAGCAGCTGACTGCCGGCGCTGGCTGGTTGCTGGCGTTTACCGTAGAAGCGCCGCTGCAGTGCAATGACGGTGCCGAAATAGATCTGCGCTTGCCGATGCCAGTTGATTAGTGTGATCTGTAATGTTGCAATAGAAGCGGGTAATGAATTAATTTGAGCGAGTTGGTTAAAGTAAATTAATATGCAATCAAATGGTTACAAATTAATGTGTTGAAATCGAGTGCCGCAATTCATAGACAAACGACTTGGAACATTTAAAACCCGTTAAGTGAGAAATAAAATCGCCAGCAATTGTTGAATGCCAATTGATGGCGCTGACGAAAAGATTTCAAGTGTTAATTGTGCCACTTAATTATTCCTATCACGAGCGATAGCGCGCTGATAGAGACGCTGGCTGGGTAGTGCAATTGAAACCACAATAACAACAATAACTCTACTTAATGCCAAATTCACTTTATGACATTGAAAGTGAAATCGATAATTTGACGCGCTATTACAATAGCAATAAGTAAAAACAAAAAAATATCAAAACAACTGTCAGTAATGAAAGTAAGCGTTGTTGAAGGCTATCAGCTGCTTGCAAAAACAACAACAACAACAACAATAACGAAAGCCAATAGCCGGCACAACGTGACGACGCGCCGCCACTTCATGTGACGTTGCCGTCATTCACAATTTCATTCATGCGATAATTTTGTTTATATTTTGCTTTTTACGCCTTTTTACGCCGGCGCCGTTGTTATTGTTCTCGCTGTGGTCGCTGCTCCCTCGACGACTAGCAACTTTGGCGCTCGCACGCTCGTTGCGCTGCTCGCTCGCTAGCTGGCCGGCGCACTCTCTGCGACGAGGCCAACCAGCTGGCGGTGTGTGGTGAATGTTTAGCGCGCGCAAATGTTGCTCATATTGTTGTTGTTGTCATTTCGGGGATTCCTCGCCGGCTGTTGTATGGCCGGCGCCGCTGTGTGATTCATAAATAATCGCACGCGCCTGCGCCAATAAGCTCCACGCCCCCTCGTTCACCTCTCCCCCCCGAAATTTGTCAATGCTCATTAGTGGCACAACGAAGCGGCTCGTCGACTACGATTACCAGTGGAAGTGAACCGCTTTTAACAAATGTTTATCGGACACATGTGACGTAAATTGTCAACGGCGCACGAATTCCGCGAAAGCGCTCTGATGTAGCCAGCAGCAATTGAGGCAATTGAATTCTCGTTCTTTGCAATTCTATGCGTTGAGTTAAATTTAGGTGTGTGCTGTCATGACTAGTGTCAATAGTTGGGAACGCCGTGCGCTGCGTACGGCGGCTGGTCGCTGGCGAGGGGGCAAACTTTGGGCACATTGCCGTCACTGGCGCGTTGTGTGTGTGCGATTTTTCAATTTTCTGCGGAATCGCCGTTTAAATACGAACGAGTAATTTGAAAAAAAATCCACTCAAGGTGTAAAACCCCAAATGCGGGTAAATTATTTGTAATTTGGCGGCATCGAAGCGAGTACCACGAATTGCACATGTGAAAACGTCAGCCCGATAGCCGGTGGGTTGTTTACCATGTCGAACATATCCACAAAACGTTGTTGGCAAAGCGTTTTCAGCGCAGCTAAAGGTTGTTGGGAAGTTAGAAAGTCTACTTACTTTCAATGTTGATTTCTTAGGATCAATATTGAGTTTTTGATTTCTTTGTTTGGAAAGTGGCAACGCTTCATTTCAAATTTACATCATAAGATTAGTGTTTCGACGACGGTCAGAGGTCAAAGAGGTCTCAAAGAGAGAAACCGTGTCTCCAGTGGAAGGACCATGTTGAGTACGATCTATCAACTCTTGGTTTGACTAACTGGCGAAGATCAGAGAGAACTTTCCTTACCAATCAGTCCCCACAATTCCCATTTCTTTCTCAATTTCCAGGCAAAATTATAGCTCGCGACATATAAACTTACATCTGCAGCAGTTATTCAAACCATAAGCAAGAATTTTTTCTGTGTACCTCACACACACACACATACACATAATGTCCGCCGATTGCCAGCACCTCGACCTACAGATGCCAAAACGGCCCTTTGGCGGCAACACTGTGTGGACACTAACAAGAACAGCCGACCGCGTCCAACAAGACAATCTACCCGAGCGGAGAACAGACTCTGCTGCAACAACAACGCACAGCGCCAGTTAACAGCGCCAAACAAACAGTCGCGTACACACACACACACACACAGAAGGCGCGTCATAATTTCATGTCTGATTTAATTTCTGTCTTCATTCCAAAATCCGATTGGGCCAATGGCCAAGTGCGGCAAATGTGCAAAGCAAGCGTTTTGGTATAAAATCCCACCGGGATTGTCGACATGTGCGGCGCAGCATTGTGGGAACGAATTCTAACCAACAAAATTTACGCATATGAAAAAAAATTAAAAAAAAAATTAAATGTAAATAAAAATAATTACAAAGCGTCAAACAACTCTTTTTTAATGTCTGGAAAGGAAAAGAAAAACACATAAAAAGTTACAACAACCGGTCGGGGAAGGTGGCCAGTGCGCAAGTGCAAAATTAACTATGAGCAACAACAACAATAAAAACAACAACACATCCCAGGCAGTAGTTCTGTGCTTTAATTTAATTTCGTTTAATTTCCCAACTACAACAGCAGCAAGAACCATCACACGCCGACAATAAACAGCCACCAAGTTGCAAAGCAGCCAACAAATAAAACAAAAACAACAAGAACAATAACAATAACAGCGACAGCAACCGAAGAAAATTTTAATGTTGCGCTTGAAAAAGGTAGTGAAGCGCGAGACTGCCAGAAAGACAGACACACATGCGTACACAATTTTGACAAAAACAAGAAATAAAACAACAAACGAAAATTGCCAGCAGTACGTCAACGTTTATTGCACCGTAATGGACGCTCTGGATGGAAGAAGCACAAAGCAGGCAACAGCCCGACGGCCGCTGGACGAGTTGGCCACTTGCTGCTGCGGTTGTCGCTGCTGTTGCTAGTTGCCCGTCGTTGCTGTTGTTGCTCAATGGCAAAGTACAACGTTGTCACTGTTGTACGTCAATTGCTGGCTTTATGCTCAGATCTACGAACACACGAGATAGATTCGAGTATGTTTGTGTGTGAGCTGGGACGAACAGTTTTGTGTAAGGCGGCAAGACGTTAATAACATCGTAATCATAATCATAACCATGAGGTGTTAATATTTATATATGTATATCATGCGTCAAGCACACTCACACACACACATACATACACGCGCCAATATGTCGACACTCAATAAGCTGAACCATGCACGAAGATAATCGCGAAAAGACGCTGCGGCATCGGCGACTGCGCAATCGACACTTGCAAAATTATGAAAATTCGTTATGGAAACTTTCCAATTACATATGTGTGTGTGTGTGTGTACTTGAATTCATACACATTTGTGTATTTGTTAACTTTTGACAAAAGGCATCATGTGTGTTTATGTTTGTCTATTTTTAAATTTTTTTGAGAAGGAAAAAAACTGAGTGTCGGAAAAATTTGTAATGTTTGTAATTTGAAAGAGGAAAATTTTGATAAATTGATTTAGTTCAATTGACTGATTTGATTTGATCTGAGAACTGATTCATTTGGTTTGATTTGATGTGATTTCCGTTCAATTCAACTTAGTGGAATTCATTTTAATACAATTTAATCAAACTAACTAAATTAACCAAATTTATTAAAATTTAATTTAGTTAAATTTAATTATTTACTCAAATTAATTATTAAAATTATTTATATATTTAATATTTATACTAAATTATATAAATTAATTAAACGTAATTATTTACTAAAATTAAATTATTTAAAACTATTATTAATTAAATTAACTAAAAATTATTATTAAAATTATTTATATATTTAATATTTATACTTAAATAAATTAAATTATATAAATTAATTAAATATAATTATTTCCTAAACTTAAATTTAATTCTTAAATTTATTTATATATAATTAATTTAATTAATTAAAGTTAATTAATTTAATTTAAATTTAATTAATTTAATTTAATTTTAGTCAAACTTAGTTTAATTTTAGTTATTTTTTTAATTATTAAATTTATTTATATATTTAATATTTCTATTGAATAATTAAATTTAATTAATTTGAATAACTAAACTTTATTATATTATCTTATGTTATACATTTATTAAAATTAAAATTCATTAAATTTAATTATTTAATTTCATTTCATTTCGAGTAAATTAAATGTATGCAGCTTGAGCCGTGCAGTTTAACTTAATTCAATTCAATTTACATTAATTCAAATTAATAAAAATTTAATTTTCCACGAGATATGTTTTTATTACTTTAACTCCATTTAATTGATTTTAATTCGAATAAAAGTAGTAAACTTTAAACTTTAAATAATTTAAATCATTCAAATTTATTTGATAGTGATTGAATTGAATTAAATTAAATTTAGTTTTATATTATTTAATTCATTTTAAACACTTCAGTACAAAGCAATTCGATTCAATTTTGAATTGATTCAATTAATTCAATTAAAGTCAAGTAATATAGTGAAATTTAATTCAACTCAATTCAACTCAAATAATTTAAATTAAATCACATTTCGTTAAACTAAATTTAATTAATTAATTTAAATTCAATTCAAGTCAATTAAATTGACTTTATTTTAACTCAATTGAATGGAATTCATTGTTATCATTGCGATTCAATTAAATTCCACGAATTTATTTTCATTCAAATTAAATTAATCAAAAAACAACATTTCAATCGGTTTGATGTGTTAAACTTTAATTCAATTTATTTGAAATTAAATACTCTCAATGTGATCTATAATTCAATTTATTTGAAATTAAATATTAACAGTAAATTTTTTTGATTCATTTCACTTCATGTGCAATAAATTACATTTCATTTGTTTACATCAATTTATTTAAATTCAATAAATTTAATGAGATTCAATCCAAATAAATACAAAATAATTAAATAAACTTCCTTTAACTTGATTGGATGCGATTTATTTAATTCAGTTCAACTCATTTCAATTCAACTTAACTCAATTCAACTCAATTTAATTCAGCACAGTTCAAGTCTAGTCTAGTCAAAACAAGTAAGTCAAATCAAATCAAGTCAGGGCCAGTGCATTTAATTCAAGGTAATCATTCCAGTGGTTTAAGCACAATTCAAATCAAATCAGCTCAATTCATTTAAATTCAATTCAATTACATTAAATTCAATTCAAATCAATTCGGTTCAAATCAATTAAGTTGAATTCAATTCAATTCACTTTAACTCAATTCAATTAATTTAAATTCATTCAATAGAATTCAATTCAATTCAGTTTATTCAATTTCATTTTTATTTAATTCAACGCAATTTAATTCAATTTAGTTTAGTTAAGTTCAGATTAATTAAGTTTAATTCGATTCAATACAGTTTAATTCAATACAATTCAAATTTTTTTATTTTTTGTTAATGTAATTTGATTAAGCTTTCGATTTAATTCAAATTTAAAGTGACTTTTATTAGAATTTGATGCAAGTTTGATTTGAATTTGATGTAAGTTTGATTGGAGTTTGATGGGAATTTGATTTGATTTGGATATGATTAAGATTCGATCTGGGCTTGGTTTCGATTTAATTATATTAGAGCAGTGACGAATTCAGGGGGGTTTTTGGGGGTTGAGACCCCCCCGAAATATTTGGATCGCCTATAAAACTACATACAAATTAAAAGGCATTTTACAAATATTAAAGAATTACTTTTTGAAACCCCCCCCCCCCCCCCCGAAATATTTTTCTGAATCCGCGCCTGTATTAGAGGGATGAAACCTTCAAATATATTCGCAAATGACTAAGACTCAGAACTCAGAAAAACTGAATACATTAAATAATTAAATTAAAATATTTTGTTTCTTTAAAACAAGCTATCGAAGGTAATGATGAGCATTTCAACCAACATTTCATTAATTGTCCATGCCCTGTTTGATGCTTGTGTTATGGCCCTCAACTACCTATGCAAATGTTTCCTTATGGCATCAATTAACTCGAGATATATCTTTCTAAAAAAGACATTTACTTGATGAACAGTACAAAATCATTTGGGACAAGATCGGAGGCGAAAATGACCACATTGAGTGACGGAAGAGAAAAAATGTCTCAATATTTTTTAAAATGCGGTTTTCAATTGCTTATTCCTAAACCTATTTGAATCCTAAGCCTATTTGAATCGAATTGAACATTTTTTCAAACATGTTTGACTTCAATGGCTCATCCACATATTTCGGATCATCATATTCCGGATCTCAACATTCAAATTTGACATTTACAACACTAAAATATGCTTTATGTATACGCAGTATATACGCCTATATATTATATTTATATATATGTATTTATACATACTTGTATGTGCAACACTTACCCCGGTTTTCTTCGGCACAGGCAAAAATGCATATTTCAGTCTTATCGCTTTTGTCCATTTGGAACTATTTAAAGGACTATTTCCAGCTGTGATATTTATCGTTTTGATGTAAAGAAAACGCGTCAAATTGCCATAAAGTTCGTTGTATACTTGCACCTGTAGAAAACAACAATTGTGAGATTGTAAAAAAGAGCAACTGTAGAAATTGTACAACAAATGTTTCTATGCAATTATGTAAAGCGCTGCATATAAGAGATTTTCTCACTGGAATGAGAGAAGAAGAAGTTTACAACATAAAGTAATAAACTGCTATATAAGTTTGCTCATGGTAACATGTATTTTTTTTAATTCAGCTGATTTAATGTTAAGTCATATCATATATCATATAACTTTTCTGCTAGGAATGACACACTATATAGTGAGTATTCGTGATTAATGTTGTTGTTGTTGTTGTAATGATGTTCAATGTTAGCTTTCTAAACACTATCTATTGATTGATTTGAAGTCTGAAGATTGATTTTTACTTCTAACCAAAGAAAAATTAACCAATTAAACAAATTAGTTTGCAAGGACTGTGAAAGAAAATTGAAGAGCCTCGCTATACTGCTGGAACCATTACTTATCTTTTGTGGCATATATTCATTTCATATACTTTTGTCTAACCCATTAGTTAACAGATCTGGTGTCTGACATTGCAGTTTCGCGCGCACGAGAGCTCACCTTTTTCATCGGTTCCTTTGGCGAGTTGGCATTCGATTGCACGAATACACCTCTGCAGGGATTGGCCCAGGGCGTTGGATCGGGAGTGCGACTGCTGGGCGCCGCACTGCAAACGATTGCACCGAACACCGCCGCCGATAGCAAAGCAGCCAATCCGACAATTGTCGAAACGCACGCGGGTCGTCTTCGTCGCTGCATTGGGACTATGGCCAGACGCTGCTTGTGGGGATGGCTACTGCTGCTGTTGTTGTTGTTGTTTGCCACACTAAAACAGTCACCGAGCGCGTTGGCAGACGATCGGCCAGCGGCCTGCGTACGTTCGAGCACATCGGTGTTGACTTGTTGTTGTTTAATGGCCGTTTTGGCGGCTTCTGCGATCGTTGCACCGGGACCACAAGCAACGAAATGATGACGACCACGACCACAACAACGACAACGACGGTGACGCTGGACGACACTGGGGCCAACTGTAAACAGTAATAAAACGAAAATAGGCAGAAATTATACAACAGAAGCACCAGAAGTAAAAATGACAGTTAGGCGCGCGCTGTGTGGCACCGCCAATTTAATTTAATAATAATATGAAAAGCGCTGTTGACACGTACAACAACAGCAACGGCGACAGCCAAAGTCGCCGCGTGTGCTTTGGGGTGGTCGCGCGACTATGACTGCGACCTGAACGACTGCCGCCCGGTGGGAGACTATAAAAATCCCACCGTCTTGGGATTTTCCAAATGGCTTAATGACCGGCAACATGACGTTTCATAATGTTTTTTACGCTTTTGGGATTTTTGTTTTGTCGGTGCGCTCGAGCGTTTATTTCGCTTTCTGCGATTTTTAGAAGTTGGCAAAATTGCCAGACACACAAAACAAAAAATTGATTTTTCATTGCGATATTTATTTAACTCTCTTTTTTTTTGACTATTTGTTCAATTTTGTATTGCTGACACACACACACACACACACACACACACATAGATCGTAGTGAAAATAACACTCATTGCCAATGTTAACTGTCAGTGTTTGGGGGGCTGGGGGGAAGTGTGGGGATCCGCTCAAAGCGCGCGGCACGTTCGACAAGCGGCAGTCATGGGACCACATTTGCCCAACGCACGTAATCGAGCTGGCGACAATACTGCTGACAACGCATGGAGGAGGTGTGTTGCGAAGCGGCTTTGACCAGTGTGTCAGTGTGTCTGCAACCGTGAGGGCGGGAACGGTGCTCGTTAAAGATGTTGAACGTGCGTTTTGCATTCACACTGCTGCGAGACATTAGAGAGAAGGCAGCAACTTGTAAGGTCGTTCTTCGCCCATTTGCCGCTCCAAGGCTATTTGTAGAAATGCTTGAAATACTTGACCCATTTTTCTCTACAAGCCAGACTTGCGCAATACGTCTTACTTAATGGAAACGTGTGGATGTTTGGAGCACAATAACGAAAAATTTTAGAGCGTTAATGGGTCGTCTGAGCACTAGTTAGCTATTCAACACATTAGAACCATGAGATGCTGCGCCTGAGGTACAAACTCCAAACTCCAGCATACAATTTTTCAACTCCTAAGCGTCTGTCACGTACAAGTTTGCACTACGAAAGTCCATAAGCAGAAATATTGAGCACACTCCAATTTTTCCCTAAATGAGTCTAGAAGCAGTTCTCCAAAAACACTAAGTCCAATTTTTTTCTAGAGGGGTCTAGAAGTTGTTTTCGATGAAAACAGAGCACACTCCAAGTTTGCAAAAGTTCACAAGCAATTTTTTGAAAAGACTGAACACACTTCAAGATTTTTCTAAGGGAGTCTAGAAGCAGTTTTCCATAAAGACTGAGTAGACTTCAAGTTTGTCCTACAGAAGTCCATAAGGAATTTCTTAAAAAGACTGAAAATACTCTTAATATTTTCTAAAGGAGTCTAGAAGCTGTTTTCCATAACGACTGAGTACACTCTAAGTTTTTTCATGAAGCTGTTTTTGCATAGAGATACTCCAAGTTTGCCCTTCAGAAGTTCACAAGAAATTTTTCAAAAAAACTGAGCATACCCTCAGTTTTTTCTTGAGCAGTCTTGAAGCTGTTTTTCAAAAAGACTGAGTACACTCTTAGTTTGCAGAAGTTCACAAGAAATTCAAAAAAAAACAAAAACTGAGCACACTCCCAGATTTTTCTGTGGCAGTCTAGAAGCAGTTGTCCCTACAGATTAAGCACATTCCAAGTTTTTCCTAAGGCAGTTTAGAAGTAGTTTTACATAAATACTGAGCATACTAAAACTAAACTAAAATTCCATAAATGTGGATGGAAAAGTGTAGGTGAAGAAAATCAGATACGATTTAAAAATCACATTTAAATTTTCGTTTCAATTGTAAGCGTTCAATGGACTTTACTTAACATAGGAGAAACAGTCAACTCTTGGTGTTGTAACCATATAACACTTGACTTCACATATAAACGGTTCTAACAGTTCGAAAGGGCCAAAACTGAGCGTCAAGTGTATCAGTGCTGAATGCATTCGACTTTTCAAAGGAACGCTTACCATTTCACATACGCGTTTTCATGGCTTGTTTGCCAACTTGCCAGACTTTCTGCTCCGATTTCACATTAGGTTGAAATACTTTCTTAAATTACAGCTAGAACTACAATTAGGTCAACGCGAAGCTATTTGGCTTGAGTTGCTGTGGTGTGTGTGTGTGTGTGTGTGTGTGCGAAGATCGCGCGGATTTCCCGCGTGGTCAACAACACAACTGGTGGCGATCGATTTGCCAAACACGTGGCAGCCTGTTGTTGTTATTGTTGTTATTGGAGCTATGCCGAACGTCGCGACGCTTCGCATGTGACTCACACAACGAACTCGAACATTATTTTGGTAAAATTCGGAAAGCAGCTAAACGAAAAGGTTGGTAAACATGGCTTAATTAATTAAGTTTAATTAATCAAAGAAAGAAATGAAAATATTTTCTAAATATGAAATGAATTGATAAAATGTAAAAGTAAAAAAGTAAAAAATAAAAACATAAAAATTTTGCAAAATTAAAAAACAAAAATATTAAAAAATTTTGTAAATCATTTTTTTTTTGTGTTTACTGCCAAATTCTATAGTATGCACCAAACCTTATAGTTTGCTAGCAATTAGTACTTGGCATCTTGGCAGATCTACATTTCATACATAAATAAATAAAAATAAAATAAATCGTTAAATAAATATTTCTCTTAATTTATGGAAACATTTGTGCAGGTGTAGGAACGCGTCACCTTGCAGCGCTGTCGCTGTTGTTGGTTGTTTGCGTTTTTTGGCAGTCAGTCAATTTGCACCTTTGGACCCAAAAACCGAAGCAGACAAGACTAAACAGCACCGACAAGCCGACTAGCGACAGCGGCGTACGTCGGGAGGGCATCTGGCAATTGGGGCTCGCTGACCCTCGAGTGCGGGGCCATGCAGCTCAGTCAACTACTACACGCTTAAACATACATAGGCATAACATTTCTGAGATTTTTTTTGCTAATAAGATTTTGAATTTCATTCCTCTTAAAGTGCAATGTTCGTTGCGCCGCTGGTAAGCGTATTCGTCATACATGCGAACGACTCAACAGCGAACAGCCACAAAAAATGCGTAAAGTCTCACAACGTTTTACAATTTCTGGTGAAATTCGCTAGAAACGACAAAGCAGTGCCCAAAAATCGAGTCAATGGCATTTCAGTGCGAATCGGCAAACTGGATTTTTGACAGATATCCGACACTATAAAAAAACAACAACAACAACAAACTGGTAATGAGTGTTGAAGCAACGTGTTTATTTGTTATTATTTTGCAAGCGACAATGTCAAATATATTTGAATATTTGTGAGTGTGTGTGAACTTTATTGGGTTATGAATGCACCAAATGGTAGCGTGAGAATATTCGATTTCAGCATCTTATAAAGAACGTATCTCAAGTACAGCAAAAGATACGTGGAAGAGATCGGGGGCTCACATGGACCCAGATTGTTCTTCTAGTTCATGTATTGTAGTCTCCTTTCCTTGTTCACAGATCCTTCAATATTTGTCTGTACGAATTCTTGACTTGGTCCAGTAAAAATAGAACCTGCAATGTCCTTTTGGAATATGAGTAATAATCCTGAGATCTGTTTCCATTGTAGGACCCATTGAGCGCTTTGGAATATTCTAACCTTAGTATGTTATTCCACTAAAAGGACCACACATAAACCTCTGTTAGGTACATGGCGTTACTAGATGAATATAGCTTTATGAGTTCCAGTAATGATCCATTAGAATTTGAGTGCTTTTGATGAACCCTAACAGGAGCTTCAGTCCTAGTACCGAGATCTCCTTCTGTTCGGTGAACTTATAGTTCACTAGAGAAGCCAAATGTTGTCTAGAGATAGCAGAACAGGAGCAGAGAATTTGAAGTATCCTTCTCCCCGAACATTCTATTAGTCTAAACCCATTCAACAACTGACAGTCAAACAATCGTGACGATTTTACACCTGTGATGATTTCACATTCTGATCAAAAGAGTCTTATGAAAGAGTCACTAATTGTCGCATAATGTTATCTAACAAAACTTTTACAACTAAATTTTATTGACTTTTTAACTTCAACTGGGCTTACTAATTTTTTATTAGAACAACATGTGTTAAAATAATAAAATATTTAGCTTCATGACGCGCTTGAACGTCTCGTTGTACCTTGTGAAGTTATTGAAAAAAAAAATGTTGACTTTGTGAGTTTATTATAGTTCAAACAGGTGGCAGCAAAAGAAAAAAAAAAAATATTTTAGAAAATTCACGTAGTCATGCGCAATTTTTAATTTGCTAATTGACAGTCAGCAACACAGACAGCTGACTGGCTGACAACTATGGGCCGTAAATTAGAGCCTAAGCACGCTTTGAAATAAACACCACAAGCGTCCGTGTTGGCTGCTAGAAGCTTACGTGTTTATGTTAAGCAGCAAACAGCTGATTCCACTTTGCAACGGTGATTTTAGGACCTCAAATGATCCAATGTCTAATGTGCAATGTCTGTCTGTTCAATAAAACAATTGGTTTAATTTTCTATTTGAACATATTCGATACAGAATTTTAAAATGTAATAAAACTAAAGTAGAATTTAAATAAAACTAAGAAAGAATTGGTTTCTTAAAACAATTTAACACATTGTTGCAGTTGAGTCTCATGGATATGTTGATGATGGGGAAATACAGAGTGCAATCACTAATGTAATCGTAGATGCTCTTCTAAGAATTTTAGTGATATGAGTGGTGCAATCTCAGTAGTGAAAGAACTCTGTAGATCGCTAATACTTCCGCATCAGTAGTTTGAGTTTACGTATCGGTGGTGCAATCTATTTTAGCATTAAATTGCAAAGGATTATCTCGTAACTGTACTTGTTAAAGTGTTATGTTTTTCCTTAAAATTCAAACTGTGTGCTCCAACTCATCTCATCTCAGTAGTGAAAGAACTCTATAGATCTTCCGCATCAGTATCGGTGAGCAATCTATTTTAGCATTAAATTGCAAAGGATCATCTTGTAACTGTATTTTTGTTAAAGTATTTTAATTTTTCTTTTAAATCAGACTGTGTGCTTCAACTATGTCAAACTTTGGGCCAACAAAATACACTTTCTGCACGATAACACTCGGCCACATGTTGTTAATGTCATCAAAGAAACATTGAAATTGCTTCAATGGGATTTATTTCGTATCCGCCGTATTCATTAAACATTGCTTCTTCCGACTACTATTTAGAATAAGGATTTTTTTGCCTGAAAGATGGGGGAAAGTCGTACTTAACGATGGACATGACCCACTTTGAATAAAATATGAACAAGTTTTAAACTAACAAAAATAACCAAAAAACTAATTTCGCCCCTCAATAGTTTGTAAGTGTTGTGACTCCACTCTCCCTTTCTTGTCTAACTGAAAGCCGTCTATGTAAAACATACGTTGATTTTCAACACACCGTCGTTCTCACTTCAGTCCGAACAGTATGTGGATAGTGATTTTTGTTACAAAAGTAGTGATTAAATAATAATTCATAACGTTTCTGAAAACCTAAAATCGGTATTTGCATCTACTTATACTTTTTCAAATGAAAAAGTTGCCAGAACACTGGCGTTACGAATAAGGCAAATCACTCTGATATTAACTTTACAGTTAACATGTTGCCTAAGGATTTTTAACACTCCGTGCTGTTCCCACTTCTGTCCGAACAGTATGTGGACAGTGCGTTTAATATCAAAAGTAGTGAATGCTCCACGAAACTGAGAAACCTTGTGAGCAAAATTTTGTCCAGTCCATTTACTTTGTCCAATTGATGAAGGAACTACACCTTGTTTAGCAAATAGCTCGATGGAAACGAGTGGAAAACCGAATCAAAATCTTCCCGGTGAACACTCTTGTCCAAGGACGTCTGTTATACTACAGTAAAACCGTCTAAACCTACCCGGTTTATGTAACCAACATTTTTGGTCACTATACGCTATGTACGCATTTATAGATGAGTTACTTAAGCGGGATTTGCTGTATTAGCTTACGAAAATTAATGAGCTAATAACACTGCACAACACAAAAAAAAAATAACAAGGTTCTGACAACGGATTCTGGTAGAGTAGGCAAAAGAAATTTTCAAAAGTAGGAAATACCAATTTTTAATAAGTAAGAAATAAACACTTAAACACATTTTCAGTTTTGGTTTAATTCTGGCGTTCAAGTTAATTTCTGAGCTGTGATGTATGGTATTCAGAGAGTTATAGTAGAATTTGATGGCGAATATTTTCGTGGTACATTTTGTCCTTTAAATGTCCTGTTTTTCAGGACATTTTTGGCATTTTAGAAAAAAAGGGTCAAATTGACCCATAAAAATAGGAGCTACAGGGTTACAATGCTCCACAAAAATGTTCTTCGTAGTATTTTACATCAAAGTGCTGAACACATCATATACCTAACATGTGAGGTTGCATGGTTTTCGTATGCCGATTCACCATAAGAATGAGCAAAAAGGGGAAAACTTTGATCCCCCCCTAAACAAAAAATTCAGACGTAAACTTTCAAAACGCCGATAGACGTATTTTTTTCCTCCTCTACCAGAATCCGTTGTCAGAATCTTATTTTTAAAAAAGTTTGATTTTGTTGTGCAGTGTAATTGACAGAAAGCCAAATTCATATACCATCTGACAGTTCGGTTGATGCTTTCTGTTACTTAAAAAAAAATTGTAAATCTAAAAAAAAAATCGCCGGAAAAGGGTTAACATGTCTTCCAGAAATATTATTTTATATATTTATAATTTTTTATATATTTATTTATTATTTATTTATTTATTTCTCTATTCTAATTGTACCAGCAAAGACTTGGTAAAGTAAAGATTCAAGATGTAATGAGAGAAAGATGACATGTTTTACAAAATAATTTTTTCAATATTCCAATTGAATCAATAAAAACTTGGAACACCTAAAGATTCAAGATGTAATGACGGAATGTTTACGAAAATATTTATCAAACTGTTTAACTATGGATTAATAAAATCTTAGAGTACCTTAAGAAGAAAACAAAAGAGATCTTAAAAAAATATACCATCTGAAATTTGTTGTGGGACAAATATTCGACAATCATCAAAAAACTGACAAACAGGTGGAGCAATTAGAAAATAGGAGAAACCGAATTGGACACCATTAAAGTAATTCTGATTATGAACAAATGCTACCAATATTGCTAGAGCGGACAATTCTAAAGTATTTTTATGCAGAATAAATCAAATTTAGTACACGAAACTTTTTATGGAAAATTATAAAAATTCAAATTTGTATATTTGAAAATATTTAAAACTTGAGAAATACATATTTACCCAGCTGCTGTTTAGTGCAACTCATTGTTGGTTATTTGTTTTAGCAATAACCACATTAACAATTTGCATAAATCATATCAATTTGACTTTCTAACACAGTTTTGTTGACAAGCTAACTGCCGCATTGTTACTAAAATTATGGGAAAATCCCTGAATAGAAATTTGCCGAAATTTCAAAACATTCACAACAATATTTACTGCCAATTTCATTAAAATACGCACCACAGCCGAGACGAACTGAGACGTGGATAATTGTAGCTTTGCGTAGTGTTGACGTCAGACGGCGTGAAAAAACTTTTAATGACGCGCACGTTCTGCACGCAGCTCACAGTATTTTACAACAACAGCAACTTTGAAACGAAATTGATGCGTTTGAAATTGACGGTTTTTGGATGTGCGATAACTTTCTGACTTTTGACTATTGAATTAAATACCGGCTGTTGCCTTACCGGCATATCTTGGCACCATCGTTTCTTCCGGCCTACTGCTGCGATTTGCGAAACTTCAATGGCCAACAGGGCGCTCAGACAATGTGAAAACTTTCAGCGCAGAGAGCAGCTAACCGCTAACGAATGGTGGAGAGCGCAAGCGAATGGAGTGGGGCAGTGTTCGGCAAAGTATGTGTCGGCGGCACACTGTGAATTGTGTGCAGTACACTAACCTTAACCGATACTATACAGAACAGATAAGACATTACTTAGAAGAAAGTTTCGTTAAAAATTTAGTATATAAGTGTCATGTAGCTGAAGTCGTTGAACAGCAAATTAATATAAAAAGCCTATGGGGATTCGAATGCATGAACTATGAACTCGAGAGAAAGATTGGAGTTGTCCTGTGAAGATGGTAAGAAGAAAGACCGTTCAATGCACTAAATCAAAAAGGACTGTTTGTTGAATATTGGTGAGTATCGGTGACTTGTCTTTTTGAAAAAGGAGTACATAAACTTTGAGCTATAAACTTTTTATTTTATTTCATTTTATTTTATTTTATTTTATTTTATTTTATTTTATTTTATTTTATTTTATTTTATTTTATTTTATTTTATTTTATTTTATTTTCTTTTATTTTATTTTATTTTATTTTATTTTATTTTATTTTATTTTATTTTATTTTATTTTATTTTATTTTGTTTTATTTTATGTTATTTTATTTTATTTTATTTTATTTTATTTTATTTTATTTTATTTTATTTTATTTTATTTATTTTACTTTAATTTATTTTTATTTTATTTTATTTTATTTTATATTATTTTATTTTATTTTATTTTATTTTATTTTATTTTATTTTATTTTATTTTATTTTATTTTATTTTATTTTATTTTATTTCATTTTATTTTATTTTATTTTATTTTATTTTATTTTATTTTATTTTATTTTATTTTATTTTATTTTAATTTATTTTATTTTATTTTATTTTATTTTATTTTATTTTATTTTATTTTATTTTATTTTATTTTATTTTATTTTATTTTATTTTATTTTATTTTATTTTATTTTATTTTATTTTATTTTATTTTATTTTATTTTATTTTATTTTAAATTATTTTATTACTTTCACTCCCAGCGGCGTTCCGGGCCTTCTAGACTCCCCAGCACGCTTTCTATTTTTTTTGAGATTATTTCTTCAATTGTCCCTGTTTTATATAAATGCTTCTCATGTAAAAAGTTTGCATACCTCTGTACGGCACCACTTATTTAGACATGCAGTGTTGCCAATAATTGACATTTACTAAGACATTTTGCTCAAAAATCTCAACCATATTAATGTTAATTTAGAAATATATACAAATATATATATCTGATTTTATGTTATTAAAAAAAATTATATCCACTTTTTCGCAAATTACAATTTTAATATTCATTTAAACAATAAATTAGGCAGCACTGTTGTTCACAAACTCGTATCGACGCGAATGCTTGTTCGCTCATCAGTTCAACAGCTGATAGCTGCGATTCCAATCAGGTGTTCTGTAGTGTATGATGAAATCGATGTAGTTGTTGTAGTGGGTGTGTTGCTCCACATTTGCCGTTATCATAAATTGATAAATTAAGTGAGAAAAAAATGCATAGAATTTTTGCGATTGTATGAAATTTTGGCAGCATTTCGCTTAAATTATGATTACTCATACGCACTCATGGCTGAGGTTTTCTCTTTACGAGTTTGTGTTTGCGAGTTTGTGTGCGACTGAGTGAGTGAACAAATGAGTGATTGATTCAATGCGTTTGAGTAACAAATAAAATGTGGTGCGAAGTTAAATATGGACTTTGAATATCTTCAATTACTTTGTACAACAAGAGTTTGCATGCACGAAGTTAAAACAGCTGATTCTCAACACTTTTCACAATGAAATAAAAATTCTTCAATTCTTCATTTCTTACAAAATGTAAACAAGGTCAGCTGTTTTTGCAAATACTAAGTATTCACGATCTGATGTAAAATTTGATAAATCTGACCAACTTTACTACAAAAACCACAGATCGTGATATGATTTATATAGGACTAGCTACCCATTGCCCGGCGTTGCTCGGCCTCACTCTGTAGAAAAATTAAAACTCGTTGGCCGCTAACGCTTATTAAATTTTACCGGTCGAACAACATGTTTACGCCATGACACTATACCAAATTTCAATGCTATACGACTTATGATTCCGAAGATATTCCGTATTAAAAAGTTGGCTTGTATGGGCGGTGCCACGCCCCCTTGTCAAAAACCCACCTTATTCTCCCTGTCGAAGGACACGACCAAATCGTTAGTTTGTACCGAGTTTCACTGATGTGAACGCTATAGTTCGAAAGTTACACCGGAATTTAAAAAGTGCCACGCCCCTTATCCAACGCCCATTAAATTTTACCGGTCGAACAACATGTTTACGCCATGACACTGTACCAAATTTCAATGCTATACGACTTATAATTCTGAAGATATTCAATATTAAAGAATTGAGTTGTATGGGCGGTGCCACGCCCCCTTGAATAATGCCACGCCCCCTATGCTAAGAACCTTCCACACGGTGCCCGTAAACACACACGTAATATTTTATTAAAATAGGTCTGGTGGTTTGGGAGTCTATAGAACACATACGGAATTTATTTGATTTTTATATAGATTTGAAATTCTGATACAATGGGTAGAAGGTTTCTAGATATAACGTTGTCTCGTGGATCTCCTTTTCCACTGGTAAAATTTCATAGGACTTGGACTTAAGGATGTGCACTGTCACATATGAACGAACCTTTTTCTTAGACGCGCCTTTCGATTGAAAGAATAACCCTGTAACTCAAATCTATAATATTGAATAATGTCGGAACTTTAAGTTGGACAGCATTGAAAATTGACATAGCGTCTTCCCATTGATCTATCGTTCACTGATGGCATTAAAGGATCAGTGTAGCCGTATAAGCGTTTCGACAGCCTATTTTAGAGGCTTTGCATAGACCTATTTGAAATTTTAATGTATTTGTATTAAAAAAACATAATCTTTTAGACACTAGTATATAGATTATGAAATGTTTTAGTTTTTTGTTACAGAGAAAGCTTTAAAAAATCATCCCAAACCAAACCCAACTTCAATTTGTCCTAAGAAACTGATTTTCTAATTCGTCAGCTTGCGTTTTCTTTCATATTAATAAAAAATTATATTTATTTATAAAATTATAAATATGTTTGCATATGTTTTCTCCGAACAAGCACTTTCATAGACATTTTCAATACTTCAAAGCTAACGATCAGAAGACTATTAAATGTTCTTATTTGGCGTTTGTTAAGTAGAAACTTGAAGAAATTAAAGAAAGAAATTTTTTGCAATATTTTATTTTGAAATATTTTAATTTATAAAGAAATTAATTTGCAGTATATTTTGCAACTTTGTGCATTGCCCAAACTGTATGTTTATTTCCAAAAAGAGTTTATTCAATATCCATAAAAACGTGTAACTCCAAATGCCCTCATCTTGATTACTATTCTGAATACCGACACTCTTCATTTTCCTAAATTTTTATTGTCTCTAAATTCATCTTTTGAATTTTCAAAGTTATACATTTCACAAATCTTTTACCATGAATATAAAAATATTTTAAAAATTTATTAAAAAAATTTATTTTAAAACTATTTATAAAAAATATTGTTAAAAATATTTTGTTCTTATTTGAACGCAAGAATTTTATTGGTTTATTTATATAAATAACAAGAAAGTTAAAGAGCTACTGTAAAGAAAATTGCAGCGAGCTGCTTTTATACCTTTTATACTTATCTCATGCGATAAGAAAGTCAAGGCAGAGATAGTGGGTGGGCAGCGAGTGATATTCTCTCAAGTTGGGCAGATCGGGTGTTCCCTCGTTAACTTTTTCATTGGATTCGTTGTATTTTATATGCCAAGAACCAAATCGTAATTATCAGGTTTTTGAGTTTTGCCCTTCACACTTTATCAATTCAAAACAACGAAACGTATAGTCAAACTCGCTTAGGTACCTTACCAAAAATTAAGATAAGGTCTGCTGAAGACAACATAGAATGGATTCTCGATTACAATCTAGGGAGTTTCGACGATAGAACTATACAGAGTCTTCGGCTTCGTAGGGAGTTCAAACCGGCTCAATTGGTGTGTCGTCTTCAGTTCGATTGATTGTGTTATCACAACGGGCCTTTATGGCCTAAATGGGTTTTGTCATTCCTAGCTACCTACCTATCGTCTAAGGTAAGATTTTTAAGGTAAGGACGGTCCGACACAAATTATTAGTTGCAATCAATGTTGCCACTTGAAACGTTTTTTTCCGACCAAATCCGACCGAATTAAAAATTTGCGTTATTTTTGAATTAATTTTTAAATTACAATTTAGTTTTTTTAAATAAATGTTTTGTACTAATGAAAAGATATTCATATCACAAAACAGATTGAAGTTCGTTTAGGTGAACCAGTGGACCAAAGTAAAAAAATCTGACCACATTTTGTCGGATAAGACCAGCGACAACTCTATTTGTTTGAGGAGTCTTTCGTACATAGCTTTTGATCCAATACCATATGAAGACATATTTGCCATCTAAATGTTTATAACAAACAGTTATTTGAAGAGGTTTGAACTCCCAAAACTCTCCACTAGATGGTTTTTAGTTACTTACATTTCTTGAAAAACTCATTGTACCAAAAAGTTAGCTACTTCAGTAAAATGGGTTCTTGAGGTACTTGAGCGCGTTAACTAAACATTTCAGTTTTCACATCTATTTCGACACTGCTGTGTAAATTTTTCCAAATGGAATAGTTGAATGACTTTCATTTCATTCCACTGTTTAGTTAACTCATTCGTTCACAACAGTATTCAGTTTCGAGGACTTAAAAATCTCAAAGCATAGAAGAAACTTTCTATAAAATATGTATGTCAGCACTTAAGTGCTCAAACCGCCTAAGTTTTCAAACCAATTAAGTACTACATCCATCTAAGTTCTCCACCCGCGTAAGTAGTCCACTCACTTAGGTGACTCAAAGCTTGCATTTATAGTTGAGCTAAATTAAATTTAATTTAATCTGTTGATGTACTTATAAAAGATGATGATCTCAAACTGTACAAATAATTCAATAAAAAATAAATAAATAAATCATTCAATTCATTTAATTCTGAGGTAGCGGGTTTACTGTACATTGTATTTTGCCAATGAATAGAAAGTAAAAAAACCACTCATATTGTCTTGAAATTACAACATTTTCTTAGCGCTTTATAAATCATATTCTTTGACTACGCTAAGTCCTAATACTGATCGTGATAAAAACTTATATTCACAGCATCTATATGTGAAATTGCTGAGAAATGCTTATCGATTAGATATTTGATATATATTTGCATATATTTTGCATTAATTTCATTCATCTAAACGTTTCAGCAAACGTGTCAGCTATAACAACTAAGAACAAGATATATCTTTCGGTTAGCTGAACTACGTTTAATATATATTTTTGTACACAGAATATATAATTTTGGTCAAATTGTGAATAGAGCAGTACGTGGCCTGGAGACGCGTTCAACATGCGCCACCAACATGAAACGCGCCAACGAACTCATCGCATTTATAAAGTGGGGAAATACCATTTACATGTTGGCCATACAAATCAAGTAGAAGTGATTTTTTTGAGAAGCAAACAAATAATCAAATACAGCAAAAAATTGGTTCACATTGAAAAATTGCACAAATTCAAATGGTTTTTATGGACCGATTCGTCACGTACACAACGTACGCCAAATGCCTGCAATGTATCACACATTACAATGAGTTTTAACGTATAAATTGTGTTTTATTTGTTGCTCGGAGAAATGTTATGGGGTACTGTAGGCATTTGTGGGGGATTTAACTTGTTTTCACTTGTGTTTACGAAATACGCTGGGTGTGGCTTAATGGCCACATTCGGTGTAAATCACACTGAACTTGAATTAATTTTTTTGGTTATTTATTTATTTATTACAGTAACAAATGCTTAAGTACGTCACTTTTAAATGCAAAGTTATGTGAGGTACTTAAGCGGTTCAAGTTCATAATTAGGCAGTTTGAGTACTTAAGCGATTCTTAAGTGGGTTTTACTGTATCAACATGTAAATTTCAACGAAAAAAAGCTTCTATCCGAATAAACAAATTTCAAAATTTGATTCAGTTGAAATTAATTGTTGTTCTGTGCCGCGACTTGGTCCTTCCCCGTGATGTGTGAACTGACTGATGTGAATTTTCGCAACAACCATAACGAATGAAGACCATTAACCCTTTCGACACCAAAGTTACCTGAGAGCAACTTTACCTATTTGTCATGTAATAGCAAAAGCTACGATTGATTTATGGGTTTAATTTAAGTAGGCACCAAGAAATTAATATTTGTGGAAGAGAATTCAAAGCAAATTACAAAAATTTTACTGTTATCCCCAAAATAATTTCCAAAAATTGGCAGCGATATCAGTGGAAGTTTGTGTTCTAATTGAAGTCTAAGAATTGGGCGCGATTGATGAAAACCCTGTTTCTTTAATAAGTAATTGGTAAATAAAATCAAAAAGTGATAATTTTGTATTTTTCCATAAATATTAAACAATCTTTCTTTAACTAAAAAATATTGATACAAAATGTGTTTGACCCATTTTAAGCTAAAATTGTTCAAATAAGTAAAATGTCGTGTGCACACTTCTTAGTTAAGTGTTTCATGATTTAAATACTAAAAAGTAATATCGACCCACAGGGTAAAATTAGGGGGTCGAAAGGGTTAATGACTTTGTTATTGGATAACTCAGTGTATGGAATGCGACTTTGAAAATTTGGTGGTTTCATTACAATTCCTATCCGAAAATACCCCAAACTTGTGTCAGGTGGTTACTCACAGTATTCAAAATAATTCCCTAGTTCGACCTAATGCAAAAATTTGCAATTGAATTTCAGGCACTTGCACTAAAGTCGGTAACAAGAGTTTGGAAAAAAGAGTTGAAATTTTGAGTTTGAAAGTTGGCGGATTGAATGAAGTCTGCTTAGGTTTTCTCTTTGCAAAAATCCTTTAGAGATGTGATTTGGGCACCAAAAAGTATCGAGATAGCATCTAGGAACGATTCAACTATATATATAGTGTCACTATTTGGTATCATTTGACTACAGAACATCAGTCGAATCGCCTCATACCAAGTGCCAATTTTCAGGTAACGTAACATGACTTGCACAGACACTTTCAGACTGTGATAAACGATGAGCATAAGCAACAACAACAACAACACAAATGTACTAACTCAAAACAGGCAATCGGGGAAAGTAAGCGATGCTGCGGCATTCATAATGACGATGCCCACATATGAACGAACTTACGTACCTACGTACGTACATATGTACGTTGGTATGCAAGAATCAGCCATCAGCCGTGCCCAAACAACGTGCCGTGTAGGGCCAACTAATCAAGCGCAGACAGCAACTTATCGCAGCGGCGCAATCGGGCTGAAAGAATTTCAACTCGTTAATTCGCTGCCGCATGCAGAATGCAAATCTCACCTCCTACAACACGAACTGCCGCAGCCGTAGCCATCGACATCGGCGTCATCATCATCGTCATCATTGTTGCCATCAACAGCACCAGCAGCAGCAGCGGTGGCGGTGATGGCGGCGGCAACACCAACCAAGCAACAGCCTCCTTTGCCTTCAACTCGTTGAGGCGTTGGCAGGCGGCTAACTTCAAACTGTGCCCTGCGCTCGGGTAGGCTATAATAACAAAAGCAACAACAACAAAACCAAATCGGCAAATAAATATACATACAACGTGTAGCAACAATGGAGAGCGAAAAGCGCCAAACAAACGCTTCATGAGTTGAAAATTACAGGCTAAGTTGCACTCATAACGAGATCCTTCCGCAAAGTGCAGCAGGGAGCGCGGCAGCGCCGCCGGGCAATCGCAACCGCAACCGCAGCCGCAGCCGCAGCCGAGCGGCAGACAATTGTAACCATAAGAAGGTGGCTTGATGATACGCCTTGCGCTGAAAACAACAACAACAACCACAACACGAATTAAAACAGTGTTCTAACCATTGCCGCAGCGCGGCGAGTTGGCCATTATCAGCGGCATTGTGTAGCACCAGAACGATGCGCCAAAACGCCATAATCGCTGCCAACGCGAGCTACTTAAAGCACTTTGGCTGTTGTCTTGTAGAGCTTCCACCGGTGTTGCGACACCCTATAGTCCGCTTTAGTGGCGCCACTTGTGCTGCTTGCCGCTTGTCACTGCCCAGCAAATGTTGCTGTAGCGCTCCAGCGGTGCGCGTTGGCATCGCCATTTTTGCTGTCGTCGCTGTCGTGTTTGCGCTGCCAGCCATTGAAAGAAAGAGTGAAAATTCAGAAGACACGTAAGTGATCGTATTATTAACTTATTTACAACCAATAAAGCTGCAATAATGCCACAGCTGAGCGGTCTCAGCTGTGGAGGAAGTAGCAATTTGCAGCAGAAATCGACATTTCCCACAGCTATTATCTTACGACGAAGCGCTGGACAGTGGATAGCGGCGGCCAAGCGAGCGGCTATTGGTGGAGCTTAGGTGGGCGCCATTAAAAAGTGTCAAATAACACAATGAGGCGCCCCTGAACGGTCAACAAGTGAATGGAAACAGGTAGCTGCGCTGAAATGTCTGTTCAAAGGCCAAAATGAAGCCAGTATGAACTTGACTTTATTCTAGAGAGTCTGTGCAGAAGGAGTTTAAGAGATATTGTAAAAATTTTTCAAACTTTTCCTCGGATCAAAGTTTGATTGTTTATAGTTTTTGTATGATGAATTTTGTTATACTTATTTAGTAATCGCTATGATTGGCAATGCAGTCAGCAGCCATACCCACTTCAATAGTTACGATCAGTAGAATAAGCTCCAAGTTGGAGTTATGGAGACTAAAACCTGGAATAATAACTCTCAGCAATGGTGTCGGTTGTCTTAGGCATTGGACCATTGGCAGAGATGTTCAACGACTACACCTATGTTTCAACGGCTACGGTCGTAGCTGTGGATTAGAAGACAAGTGTGCACTATGCGCCACCAAGATCAAACGAATATCAACAAAACCCGTCTGGGTCTACAGTTAATTCAAAAGATAGGAAAGGGCACCCGATTTCTAAAATGAAGGGAATCATCCAATAGAGTTTCCGAGTGGAATCTAACCTACTAGAGAGATTTTGCGGTGAATGATCTAGATCTACAGAGAATCCAAAGGAAGGAAAGGGCACCGGATTTCTAAAGTGAAGGGAATCATCCAAAAGAGTCTATGAGTGGAGCTGCATGTCGCACACACTCCTTCCTTCTCCTCTAGGCGCGTCCGTTTTGCGGTGACGAATTTTGATCTACAGGGAATCCAAAAAGTAAGAAAGGGCATCAAATTTCTAAAGTGAAGGGAATCATCCAACAGAGTCTCCGAGCGGAAGGTCATGCAGCATACTTCTATAACTTCCTTCTATAACCTAATCTCACCTAACTGTAGTTGAAGGTAATTGCATGAATCACAGGAGAGGAATCAAGTAGGATCTCTAGGAGCACTTGGAGAAATAGATTTTGAGGTGACCGATCTGGATCTACAGGGAATCCAAAAGATAAGAAAGGGCACAAGATTTCTAAAATGAAGGGAATGAAGGGAATCACCCAACAGAGTATCCGAGTGAAAGTGCATGCCGCACACTTTATAACCTAATCTAACCTAACTGTAGTTGAAGGTTAGTTGGATGAACCACAGGAGAGGGATTAAGTAGGATCTTTAGGTGCGTCTAAAAGCACTTGGAGAAAGAAATTTTGCAGTGACGGATCTAGATCTACAGGGAATCCAAAAGATTGGAAAGGGCACTGGATTTCTAAAATGAAGGGAATCATCCAACAGAGTCTCCGAGTGGAAGTGCATGCCGCACACATTCCTTCTATAACCGAATGTGACCTAACCGTAGTTGAAGGTTAATTGCATGAGCCACAGGAAAGGGATCAAGTGGGATCTCTAGGTGCGTCTGAAAGCACTTGGAGAAAAAGATTTTGTGGTGATGAATCTGGATCTACAGGGAATTCAAAAGATAGGAAAGGACACCGGATTTCTATAATGAAGGGAATGAATTATTCAACAGAGTCTTCGAGTGGAAGTGCATGCCGCGCACTGCTTCTATAACCCAATCTTTTCTAACACTAATTGAAAATTAACTACGTAGATAATGGGCATTGCGCCGTTCATAGCATGAACTGCAGGAGAGGTTTCAAGTAGGATCTCTAGGTGCATCCAACTGTACTTGGGGAGAGGGATTTTGCGATAACGGGTTGTCCAAATCAATCCTTTCATGATCTACAGGGCAGGGATCCACGGGCAACCCGTTTGAACACTGGCGCCCATGCATTCCACGTCGAAACGATGTTTCAGCGCACTACGCACTACAGAGAAAGTTCGTTCCTGGCCCGAACAGCGCGATTGTGGAATGGTCTCCCTGCAGATGTTTTCCCCAGCACCTATGATCTTGATGGATTCAAGGCAAGAGTCCATAAATTCTTCACCCAACTTCCCGTCTCCCAACCTATATATCCTTCCTGAACCAGCGCAATGCCTCGCATTTATAGGGGTCATCCCCTGCGCGTTGGCTCGTCTAAAACAAAAAAAAAAAATCCTTTCATGATCTACAGGAAATCCAAAAGATAGGAAAGGGCACTGGACTTCTAGAATGAGAATCCAAAAGATAGGAAGGGCTACCAGATTTCTAAAATGGGGGGAATGAAGGGAAAGTCTCCGAGCAACGTATCTAACCTAACCGTGGTTAAAGGGGCGTGAACCACAGGAAAGGGATCAAGTAGGATCTCTAACTCTAAGTGCTTCTAACAACAACGGCAGACGGGTTGTCCAAATCGAATCCAATAAAAAATCAGATCTTTGGTTATTTGTTTTAAGCCCTGCGGAGTACTGGTTGCGGCTGGTGACCTTCACGTTCGTTTATGTCTGAGTGAGCTGTATCCAAAAGACAAATAATCAACAGAAACAATTATTACAACAACAACAATTGATAAGATTACATCAGAACAGTAAAGAGAACACACACAATTAAAACATTTGGGTATGATTGAAAATATTTCACTATTTTCTCTTCGGGACATATCTTTGAATTCGGCTTGACGAATGAGTTGACATTAATCCTCACACTAATCTTTCGCCGCAAAGTAAACGGCAACCGACGGAAACACACACTCACAATCAGATCAATTGTTGTGCGCCTCAGTATGGCACACAATGACAAATCTATCAAATCATTTGAAGATATTCAAATAGTGATATGGATCTGGTGCCATAAGCTGCCATGTGTGGCAATGCCGCCGATCGTTAAGCGTTGATCGTACTACAAAAAAAATAAAGAAAAGATCAATACGAAGGTACAGACGCAGCGAGAATGAAGGGAAGGCAAAATATGTGGTAGATATGTAGCAGTTATGTGTACGAATTTGTCGTATGTAGTCAAAGACATATATCTGTGGTCAAAAGCAATAACCGCCTAAGTCGAAAATTGCTGTTTCGAGCAATCTCGTTTTAAAGTTTTAGCGCGTAGTGTATTCGTTATGGGAATGCGAATAGGTTTTTATTAATAACTTTTTTTATTTTAAAGTTACAAACTCCCCGATTTTACACAAACGTAGACCACAGTCAAGAGAACGTAGTGGCATCCATAACTCAAACTCTTCTTAAGTCAACTTAAGCGGTTATTGCTTTTGACCACAGATATATGTTTGTATGTATGTACAACATGTAATACCTTATTGAAGTTTCGTAGGCGATTGAGAGGAGTTGGTGGCAGTTGACAGATCAAGTGCCAAAGCAAAGAATGTGTCGGCATTTGTTTATGAAACGGGCGCCTACACGCACACACACAATACTCTCTACATACGCACATATAAATGAGCGGCAATTAAATGATTAAAATTTCAATTTATACTCGAGGTGATATATCACCTTTGCGTCGCAACACCTCGCTTGCCATAATCAGATTATGTGAAAATATTGCAGTGCACATTAAATGCGCAAACCGTGGCAGACATGTACATGTACACACACACACATACATCTACATGTTCATCATGTGGTATGCGGCACGTATGGAGACTTAACGCCCCAAAGTCTTCGTTTCATCATTATCCTCAGCTTCGTTTGCTTAAACGAATTCGGTTGCATCATTGCTGCGTTGCTGCTGGCGAGTGTGTCTGTCTGTGTGTGTGTGTGCAACAGGCGCCAAGTAGTCGTCTCCTTTGGCGTTTCTACATGTTTGTATGTATTCATGTATGTCGTTCCTGTGCGCGGATCGAAGGTGATCAATTGATCTTTTGTTGGCTCTTTGGAAGTTTGCTGCTCATTGATTTGGCTTTTGGTTGTGCTATTGTTGCCGACGTTGTTGTTGTTTGGTTATGGTTGAAACGCATACTTGACGCATTTGTTGTTGTTGTTGTTTCTGTTGTCGCCAGTGCCATTGTTGTTATGTGTTAATGTTGCAGTGTTTGCTGTTGTTGGAATTGGTGTCAGGCTCAAGTGGCATTCGTTTCGTGTTGATCCTTTGCGACGCTCATTTCGATGAGTGCGCTGATCGTTTTATGGCTGCTTAAATTTCAACCATTACCAATTTCGCGTTTATTATGGACAATTTTTAGTATCTCTTCCTGTTGTTGATTGTGGTTTACTGCAAGAAAAAAAATAATATAAAACAGTGTTGTATCAATAAAACATAATCGTGTCAGTTATACGCTGGAAGCTAAGGCAAGAAAAACGATAATGTGGTATTTACTTTTACTTAACTTAGTTGACTCTGGAAAGTTCTAAATTAGCAAAGTTTCATGCCGTTTGATTCACTGGGAGTAAAGTTACTGCATCAGGTTTGCGTCATCGATACAAAATCGCGCATTGAACAAAGAGCCAATACTAAGTTTTCTTTGGAACACATCTTGCAACACTTTCGATGGGCATTGCCAGGCGCTCCAAATGACATTGAAACAAACGAATCAGTCCAGTCTGTCAGACTATGTATGAAGGACTCGAGCAACGACACCGACGTCGCTCCAATTATGGACCCCCCACAAATAACTCTTCCAGCATATCACTTCCAGTGCCCCATTAACAAAATTTCTCGTTGAGTGATTGGTATTTATTTCGAATGATATTTTGCTTTTACTCTTGTTTTCCGCCTGCTTTAAGTGTACAATTACAAAACATTGAAGCCATCTCAAGCAGTCGCGGCCAGCCTGCAGCGCGTTCGAATGGCCGTCCGTCACAATGCGTGAAACATAACCTCAACAGGTACACCGGCTGTCGGGCACAGGGACATTTGAAAAATTGACAACGAGCAGCAGGAACGCAACAACAAGGCACAACGAAAAATAAGTGCCGATCTGAGCGATGTTAAAAAATGTCAGACCTCCCGCACATGTAAAACATGCCAATTCATAATTCAGAAACGGCTACGCACCAGTCGACCGAGCGACGGCTCAACGCTGAGTCGGCGCAGAGCCTGTGCAGACGATGAAAAAAAACGACAACAGCAACAACGATACGAGTATGACAATCAAATCGAGATGAAAATGAAAATAAAGGATCGACGCAATGCGGCGCGCAAAAACGCAGCCAACATGACATTTCAGTTTAATAAACGATAATTGAGATCTTTGCCGCAGCGTTGGATGTGTCTGTTCGTCGTCCGGCGACGAGCCTATGACAGGTTGCGTAGCAGTTTGACATGCGGATATGGCGCGCTCGGTGTGTGGGTCACGCCGAGTCCAGCATAAAAGTCTCGAATGTCCTGCAGGAATGATCAATGAAACGCGGCGACAACGAAAGATCTGCGAAAACAAAGCCGAAACTCAACCAAGCACTGAAATTCAAACTCAATTACACTACAATTGAAATTGTTGAAGTGCAGGCAGCGCTGAGCGGCGAACAGCGCAGAGCAGTTGGAAGCAAACTTGAAATGGGTTAATGAGTTAAGAATTTTGGTGTTGCGTGAGGGGAACATTTTTTCTTAACTCACTAACAGTTATAAATTTCCAATTTAAATGCAAACCGATGGCAAAATTCTGCATGTTTGTGTGTAAATGTTTATGATATAAAAATTGATGATGAAAATACAAAAACTGGTTTCAGGAACCCGCCACGTGTTAATTTTTAAGTTTTGTGTGGGCACCTGGTTTATATTGAAATTGAGATACATTTTTAATAATGTTGTAGTTTGCCTGTTGAGCTCATATTCCATTATATTCTCAACTAATCCATTCTAAACATAAACCAATACACATAACAATTTTTTACAAAAACAAAGCAAGAATCTTGCAAAACGTATTTATACCCCGTAGTAGATATCCCCAAAGTCTGACCAGACAATGGAGGTTACAACTATGAGGTTTTAAGTGGGTGTCCACAGAAGTGTTAAGTCGATCAAGTAATAAGAAGTAAATGGATAAATATAGGATATATGCGATATTTTCTAAAGTATAATAAAAGCCAATCGTAAAAGCTTTACAAAAGTAAAAAATGAGTAGTGAATGACAGGGGCGGATTCAGAAAAATATTTCGGGGGGTTTCAAAAAGTAATTCTTTAATATTTATAAAATGCCTTTTAAATTGTATGTAGTTTTGAAGTCGGTCCTAATATTTCGGGGGGTGGGGGTTTCAACCCCCAAACCCGCCTTGAATCCGCCACTGGTGAATGTGGTTGAGCTATGCCTTAAAATTAGTAACAATTGAAACTTTAATATAAAAGCAAATTCCAAAAAATTTAATAACAATTGTTCCAGAAACTGGGTTCAGTGCTTCTGAATTAAAGAAATTCAATCTGTTTTTAATCTACGAATTAGGGTCTCTAAAATATGCAGAAATAACAAAATAAGTAGCGGACGAGTTCTCACCGGACGGACAATTAGATGAAAATACATAATTTAAGTTATGTGTTTTGTTTTGTGTTGGATTTAATTCAATAAAATGAAGGGGACACGTGAAGTCTTTGATTTTGAGGTCTAATGATTTCATTTGGAATCTAGTTTTCCCCACATACATAAGGATATAGAATTTACATATGAATATAGAATACATCATCAATGTCCCAGACGTATATGCGCACGTAACTAAAACAACTTCCCGATTACAGGTGAAAGTAAATTAAAAATTTTAAGTCGGGCCCAAATGACGAGTTGGAAACTTTGTTATGGACAGTTTTACTTCCGGAGTGAATTTTTACTCGTAGGACAGGTACGAACTAATTTTTTTGTCGATTCCAAACATTGAGTGGGTAACTTTGTTATGAGTAATTTTACTCTCTATGCTCATGACTTTTGCCTACAGGCAGAAACGTTCGCATTGAAGCGAATTCAAAAGTTGAAAATATATATTTTTTTTTACTTTTCGTTATATAGATACACTAGCAACTTTTTTATCGCTTTCGAACGGTGAGTGGAGAACTTTACTATGGGTAATTTTACTGTCAGAAGGTTGTTTGTTGCCTACGATGACAGCACGAACTTAGGGTCAAAGTTTTGCTTTAGACTTTTCGTTCAATGAAGATAGTTGCAATTTATCGAAGCCTGTATTGCAAAATACGAACATTTTCTGGCGACATTTGGCCCCGAAATCCGCAATTACTTTCTTGGTTTATTATTTCCCAAAAGGGTTCGTTCATTTTGCATTTTTTTGTTTTGGGCTCGGCGATGATATATCTGGTAGTGAGGAAAACAACTATAGGTAAATTTACTACTCGTACATAGGGTCCACTAAGTTTGTTTTGAATAATTGTTGACAACAAATTCAAGTTAAAAGCAGAAAGGATACTTGAGTATAGTTCTCTGACATCAAGTCTCGTACCATAGAAGTAATGTCAGCAAGATTACAAATGCTATGCTTAGCAATATTGTTTTCGTGTCTTAGGACAAGGAATAGGGTTCATGTTCACTGTAAAGACCGCACTGGCATAAGTGTAGTCTTGTTTGAAAGTAGCCACTTCTACTCATCTATAATTCTTTAAACCTTTTCTACCACCACTGGAAAAGGAAGAAGTCATCTACATCACAAAAGAATTCACTAACACAAATTCATCAGCAATAATTTTAAAATGGCCTGACGGAGTCTTCCCAACTAAAATCTACGCCCTGCTCGGAGATTTGCCGAAGCGAACCACATAGTGGGCCCTTTTCGATTCCATGAAGTTTATGACTAGCCATCAGTAGGTTTCTCGTTTTATAATGATTACGAGGTAGTAGTGGCTTACAAAAGATTTATTTTTGGAGGGTTTTGCGTAAAACTTTTGAGTCCGATACTATTTGGAATCATTATTTGTACCAATAAGTTTTGTATTTAGAAGGTTTAAACCCCCAAAACTGTGTGCGCCACTGAGAGGTAGTAGTCATTATGTAAAGTAGATTTCCGACTAATGGCCCTTAACTCGTTCCCTTTTATGAACGTACGAATGTACATCCTTCCTGACAATGTTTAACTGCGCCGCGAGTCAGCCAAGAGCTGTTTGATCAAGACTAAGAATTCCCTCAGCTCTTCTCCCCATTGGCACCTTTAAAGCTGCCCTAGATTGTCTACAATTGGGTCATCCTATCATGGAGCACCCAAACCCTCGATTCTTGAACTGCTTAGTGCAATTATTGGCATTCTTGGCTTCTTCCTTATAATAAGCACTATTATTTGATTCAACTGTGACTGTGTATGGTGAAAAATTTACAGTAGTCCATTGCAATTGCCAACTTACCGAGCGGCGACCACAGCTGCAGCAGCCACATACTTTCACGCTGCCGCCATTTCACTGGCATTGTCCAGCGGCATTGGCGCCAGCTACTTTTCACTGCCATTGTCCTGTCAGCCATAAATTACACGAGCTCGACTATTGTTAAGCCAGAATCAAACACAAACACACACAGCCAGCTGAGCACAATTGGACAGCACTTTCACTTACAAATGGACCTTTGCAATTAGATTGGAATTATTTTGCTCGAGGCAATTTTTCATAATCGAAAGTGTCCATAACTATGAAAGCGCAACTACCGTGCGGCCATCCTTGTTGATCCGGCGCCCCGGCGCTGTGTCCTCTGGCAGACTGCAGTATCACACGCTAATTAAGAACTCGACCCGAATGCGGCGGCTTATTATATAAAGAGATCAGCAGCAGCAGCAGGCGTGATTGGGTATAGAGTAGCGGGCAGTGAGCAGCGGGCAGGGGTGTGGTGCAGCGGATGCGCTGGGCAATTGGCTATTGCGGCATTGCTCGAATTTACTTACGCAATCTGGACGAATGTGATTGCGTTACATTCCGCTGCATGCTACAGGCAACCGAACAAACGCTCTTTGCATCTGCAATCGATAATTATACACACGTCAGCTGGCTATGTGGCTGTGACTGTGACTGTGTGTGTGTTGATTTTCATAACTCCTCTCGTTTGTTTTTTTTTGGTTTGATGTTTTTACTTCTGGCTGAAATTGCTTAATAATGCCAACCAATACCAATAGTCCATGTGCAAGCGTACGTTCGTACATCTGTGCACATGTGTGTCATTGTTGCTGTTGGTCTCTGCGCTAGATGAAAATATCAAATTGATAACCGCCGATATCGCCGCTGTATGGATACGAAATTGATATAATTAACATTATATGGCCGGAATTGACAGCAATCGCTGGCAGCGGCCGGCTGCGCTCGAGCTGAAGTCGGTCGACGGGCGGACAGCGCACGCGCGGTCAGACGACAATCGAACAAACAAACCATCAAGCGGCCGCACAACCCCATAATTAACGCCACAAACGCAAATACATGCCATCGATTTTTCATGATGATATCAGCGCAGCGCACTTGTGACGGTTCCATGCCGTGACGCTGCCCGCATAGGTGGACGCCGCCAGCAGCAGCGGTAGCGGCCAGCAGTGGCGGCTTATTAATTGACTGACATAGGTACCTGGCCAGGCGGCCGTATCGGCGCTTGCTTGCTGGCTTGTTTTACCACTTGCAAATAGATTTTCAATTGGCATTTGCCGGCGCTGACGTTGGCCGCCCGTGCAACTGTAACACAATTGCGCGTATAATTACATCAGATTCAGTTTTCAGATATCGCCGCAACATGCCACGGCACATACAGCACGCCAGAGCACCCAGTTTCGGCATCGTCCAGCCGCTGTGCGTTCGTCCGTCTGTTTGTGTCTGTGTCTGTCTCTGTGTCTTTGCGGCCATGCGGTGCTGTTGCGTTTTAATAATACCAATTTATTCTTGCGCATAGACTTGATAAAGTAGGAAATATGATTGTGGCTCCAATTGCGAAAAATCGCTGCGCTCGCCGCCGAAGGACGCGCGGCCGCAGCGCCGTGTTTGGCTGAGAAATCCCAGTTTGTGCGTGTTTGATTGACATTTGACATTTCGTTAGGTGCATAAATCCAATTGTCGATTGTGATGTATTGTCATATGACGCATTCTTTGACGCCCAAGCAAAAACTCTGCAATCATTAAAGCTTGGCAAGTGCATCACACTTTGGATTTATTTGTTGCTTTTGGATTGAGAGTGCACAATCGAAACGATCGATGGGAAGGTACTGAGATATGGTTGATATTTCAATGTTAGAAGCTTCATAAGATAGAAGCTAATGAAAGTTAATTTGTTGAAAGTTTTTGTGTTGATATTCGTGGGAATATGTAAGGATATGTTTTGAGTTTATAAAGAAATAAGATTAATTGTTTTGTAAAACGATGCTAAATGGGCATTTAAGAAAGCTTGGAATGTCAGGGCGTTTTTGAACTTTAGATACAAAGACTGATAGTACATGATTAAAAATGATTGATACAATATTAACATAGGATTGAAGAGAGCATTCGAATGCAGATCCAATTCATGGTGTAATGGCTTAGAATTTATATAGCAAAAGCTCTTTAATCAATGGGAGTTTTGTTAAAGTAGAACCTTGTCACAATGGGATCTTGGGTAGCAGTGATTACTTAGACGACTGATCTCACATTTCTTGTGAATTCTTATTGTAATTGTAAGATTGAAATGCTTCTATATGCAATAGAATAGTATTCAAATAATACTGAGATGGAGAATATGATAGTTTCGTTTTAAAAAGCAATAACACATACTTATATATAATTGAGTATAAAATTGAGGAAGAATCGATATAGCATTACGGTAGGTTTGACGTTTGACGTTTGACGGAAAAGCAGGCAGAGTGGATAGAGGATTTAGATAGGATTAATATACATACATATCTAATTATTTGGAAATTTGATAGTAATATGTTACTGTAGAGATTCCACTAAAAGATCATTAATAGAGGATACAAAGTTTAAGTAGGATTGGTATACATAGATTATGGTTTTCAGATCTGATTGAAATGCAGCAGAGATTCGATTAAAATATAATTAATAGAAGAAAGAGGATTTCGACAGAATACCCATAATTATTTTGGGATGTGATAGAAATTCCATAGTGATTCGTTCATGATATAATTAACAGAGAAGAAAGGATTTATGTAGAATTGATATAACACTTCGTTCAATAATGTGTGTGACTAACTAATTAAAACACATTGTTTTGCCAAAATTGTTTTATTCATCAACATAGTCCCCTTTTAGGGAGATACAATCATTCCAACGCTTTTCCAATTTTTCGATACCGCCTTTGTAGAACGATTTTTCTT
This sequence comes from Melieria omissa, assembly GCA_963971225.1. NCBI lineage: Eukaryota > Metazoa > Arthropoda > Insecta > Diptera > Ulidiidae > Melieria > Melieria omissa. Next base: position 33,540,642 of record OZ020268.1, read on the forward strand.
TGCCTTTAAAATAGGCGTTAGTTTCGGCGATTACTTCATCATTTGAGCCAAATCTCTTACCACGGAGCATCTTTTTGAGATCCAGTAGTCGCTGGGGGCCAGATCTGGAGAATACGGGGGATGAGGAAGCAATTCGAAGCCCAATTCATGCATTTTTGCCATCGTTTTCATCGACTTGTGACACGGTGCATTGTCTTGGTGAAACAACACTTTTTTCTTCTTCATATGGGGCCGCTTAATCGCGATTTCTTTTTCAAACGTTCCAACAACGCTATATAATAGTCGCTATTGATTGTTTTCCCTTTCTCAAGATAGTCGATGAATATTGTTCTGTGCACATCCCAAAAGACTGACGCCATAACCTTGCCAGCCGATGTTTGTGCCTTTGGACGCTTTGGGCGGCTTTCACCGGTTGCATGCCACTCAGCAGACTGCCGATTTGACTCTGGAGTGAAATGGTGGATCCATGTTTCATCCATTGTGATGTACCGATGCAAAAACTCCGACTTGTTGCGCGTAAACATGTCCAAACAGCTCTTTGAATCATCGATTCGTTGTTGTTTTTGCTCCGGTGTGAGCAAACGCGGCACCCATTTCGAAAACACCTTTTTCATAACCAAATGTTCGTGTATTATGGTGTGTACACTGTCTGCTGATATCTTTAGAATGTCAGCAATCTCCCCCACTTTCACTTTACGGTCGGACATAATGATTTTCAGTGTTTTTTCAACGTTTTCCGGAATAACAGCGTCATTTGGCCGTCCAGTAGATGGAATGTCATCGGTGTCTGTACGACCACGTTTGAATTCGCATACCAATAACAAATGGTTCTTTTTGATGGAGCAGAGTCCGAATAATGTTTTTCAAGTCATTCCTGGCATTGAACAGTATTTTTTTTCATTAAAAAACAATGATAAATCAGCACACGGAATTGCTTTGAATTCATTTTTTTGGAAAACTCAAAAGTAGTGTCACTTAAAGCACTGTAACTTGTAAACTAATGGTCGGATTGACATATAATTTTGACAGTAAGCCTAGAAAGGTTCACAATTTCGAAAACAAATATTGATTTAGTATTAGTGCCGCCATCTATGTGTCAGTCACACACATTATTGAACGAAGTGTTACATTACTTCAGACAGAATGAAAAACGCATGAAAACATTAGTGACATATTGAAAGCTGATCATACACTTGTACGTACTCATATATAAATGCACTTAAATGTTTCATCACTTAACTATTTATTACACTTGGCGGGCACTGCTGCCACCTGATTTGCATTAGCAAGTAATCTATACAAAAAAAAATATATGTATATGAATAAATAACCAAACAACAAAAACAATATCAATAGTTGTCCAGAGTACCAAGCAAAAGCGTAAAAATTTGCCAAACGATGCGATATATGCGGCAAAATCGTGACTTACCAGCATCCGATAAATATGGCAAATACCGCAGACGAATGCGGAAAGCGTTAAAGCAAGACAGCCGAAATAGATGAACAGCAATGCGCAGACAAATGCAAAACGAATGAATTTCTGCCCACCAGCAGGATATTTGAGATGCCCAAAGAGAGTCGCATCAAGTGTGCGTGTGTGTGAGTGTGTATTATGTGATGCGATTTTTGTAAGCCGTTCATCCAAAGCAAGAGACGATATGATGTAAAACAACAACAACAACAGTGCAAGAAACCATTGATTAAGGACAAAAATATCTACAAACAAACAAATGTGACCAAACCAAGCGAACGTATTTCATTGAGAAGTTGGCAAATCCGGCCGGCGAGCGAGCGAGCGAGTGTTGCTAGGCATTGATGCGGTGGGCGCGATTGCGAGGAGAATAAGTCATTCGAATGCAAACGGTCAGACAATCGGGCGAAAATTCACCGAGCGAACAGGTATGCAGCGCGACAAAAGCGCAAAGTTTGTGTGTGTGTGTGTGTGTGTGAGTGCAGATTGCTAAGTACGTGCGAACGTATTTCTGCGCGCTGGCCCTGCTGGCTCTGGTTCTTTGGTTGGGGCTGCTGTGATTAAGTAAAAGTGTGGGCCAGCAGCGCAATGACAGTGCAACGGATATGCGCTAATCTGAAGAATGCCATCAGCGAACGCGGCCAGACGACGCTGCAGCAGGACATCGCACACGAATTGGTTGGTTGGCTCGCTGGCTGACTGGTTGGTTGGCGGGCCATTGTTGTTGTTGTAGGTGCACTAGCGCGCTGGTGGCATTCATGCTGGCATATATGTATGTAAGTGTATGTGTGTGTGTGTGCTTGTGCAATGGCAAAGCATGAACTTAGAGGCCAGCAAGAAGATGGCGCGCATCGATGCAACTCGACAGGCGGCCACAGTCGAGTCTGAGGCATTTAACCAAATCAGATGCAGCGCTCGAAAGCGTTTTACATAAATAGCTGCGTGGGTATATAAATATAAGGGCCGCAGTTATGCGCAGCGCAAAAGTAGCAACAAAAAAATGGCGCTGATACCACTGACTCACACACACGCACACACACATCGCATGCAAGGTGTGGATGTTGTGTTCGCTTGGCTGGCGCTGAATGAAATGCGAGCCCCTACAGCCGGCGCCATGCATGCAACGCCATAGTGGCCGCTGGGACGGACAACTGGCCGGCCAGTCGCACGCAAGCAACGAGTCGAAAGTAATGAAGGCGGACACCGAGCCACGTGTGAAACATAATCAGCCCCAAACTTATGGGCCAACTGCGAGCAAGGTGGCTGCAAGCGTCACAAGTGCGCTGATGTGTTAATCGTTAGGGTGCGGGCAGTGGCAGTGGCAGTCGACGCTCGAGGTGAGAATTGGCAAAGGCGCAGCCAACGACAGGCGCTGGCCAACAGCGATTTTAACCAAAGGATAACGTTTGCGTTTCGTTTTCATTGCATTGTTTTTTGCACACCAACTCGTTTGGTTTTGTGTTTTTTTGTTGTTTTGTTTTTAACGTGGTTGTGAAATTTTGTGCCATTAAAATTAAATGCAGAAAGGAAGCGGACACATAAATGTCACAAAAATATCAACAAAATTTGCATAAAATCGTCAAGAGCGGCCAGGCGCGAGCGCACCAACAACAACTCTACATGCTGGCGGCATACAGCTACGGATGTGTGCATGTGTGTGTGTTGGACCAAGGAGCCATCGAAGGGACAACTCGTCGTCGCAGCTAACAAGTGTCACGTAAAGCGTATAAATTTAAATAACTCCGAAATAAAAACGACAACAGCCCCAACATGAATAAGCACGGCGATCAAAAAGCGGCCCAAGACAAGATAAGCAGATAATTTTCGAAACGCGCCCGACAACAGCGACAACAACAGCAACCACACTCAGACAACAACCACAACCAGCGCTGACACCACTGACAACAACACACACGGCGCATTGCAGCGAAGACGCAACGACAGCAGTCAGCCACCGGCAGCGCATAAAAATTGGACCAAAAACACATTGCACGCATTTGTACGTGTCTGTATGTGTTGCTTGAGTGTGTGTGTGCGGTGCGGTGAACACTTTCGGCAACAACGCTGGTCGCTGGTGTGTGATTTTACACCGTGTTTTACTAACCGCAACAACTAATTCACTAACCGTGCGCACAGCCCAAGAAACAAATCAACAACAACACAACAACAACATCACAGCAAACCTTCAACATTGCGCCGCCAATGTGTGATGCCAATTTGGGTACAAGCCGAATTCATTCATGCTTTGCTCCGCCGCTGTTCGCCGTTCTTTGTCGATCTCTTGCTTTGCTTTATTTATACATTTTGGACTTGTTTTGATTTTGATTCAGCTTTTTTTTTTGCGTCGCTGGTTGGGCCTTTTTTGCGCGCCGCCATGTCCGCACAACCCTTTTCGCGCGGCGTGTGCGTCCCATGCGTATGTCAGACACACCGAACACCGATCACCGAACGCCGAACGCGCCGCACTGTTGCACACAATTCGGTACGCAGCGACATACAAATTTGCAGCGCACACGCCATTGTTGCAGCGCTGGAATTTCTGCCTCGTCTCGTCTGTCGGTCACAAGTTTGTGCAATGAAAAACATTAAAAAAAACAAACGTTTGCTAAGAGGGTGACAAAAGCATTCCACACGCATTCAGCGCAATCTACAAAAAAAAGAAGGTGAAAGAAAAGGGTTGAGTCAATAATTAAAGTGAAGCATTTACTTCTATGAAGATTTCACATCGTGGAAGATGATATTTGAAAGAATCACCGATGGAATGGTAACTTGCGGGCATTGATGGGCAGAACTTGGACATTATTTGTCTGCAATGTACATATAACGTTTGCAGTTGGAACTCTTCGTATATTGTCTTATGAGAGAAGAAAACAGGGATTCTTTGAATTGGAGCTTTGAAGGGACTCTCGGATCTTACTTACCTACTTACATACTTACCTACTTAACTGGCCATGACAACCCGTTACCGGGTTACGTCCTGTCGAAAAAGTTCTCTCCAGGCGCCTCTGATTTGCACGCGCCTTCTCCAGTTGGTCACACGAAAAGATGATTGGGCCTCTTCAACTTTGTCCTTCCACCGGAGACACGGCCTCCCTCTTTGCCGTCTAACTCCAACTACCGCATCGAACCCCTTCTTTGCCGAAGCTTCATCGTCCATACGGCAGACATGACTCGCTGCATTTTGGGACTCTTGGATCTCCTTATGTACCTTGTGTCCGAAAAGTTTCCGGAAATTCTCATTTAAAATTCGCGCGCTGTAAATTTTTTCGATATTTTAAGTTTCTGTAGGTTGTCCTTACTATCCTTAATTACTATGCCAAAAATGAGCGCGATCTGTCAGACAGTTTGTTTACGGCAGCTGTTGAAACCAGTTCACCTCAGTAGTGCGTTGCAATTTTGTTGAGAATTTTCTTCAAAATGAGTACCGTGAACAGGTCTCTTTGGACGTGCTTGATCGTGCCAATTCCGATCCAACTTTCATGGAACGCATCATAACTGGTGACGAGACATGGGTCTACGAGTACGACATGCAAACAAGCCAACAATCATCGGAATGGAGAGGAAAAGACGAGCCGAAACCGAAAAAACCACGCCAAAGTCGCTCGAAAATCAAGGTAATGCTGATTGTTTTCTTCGATATTCGTGGTGTGGTACATCATGAATTCGTCCATGAAGGACAAACAGTCGGTAAAGACTATTATTTGACTGTTTTAAGACGTTTTCGTGAAAATATCCGCCGTAAACGGCCTCAATTGTGGAAGGATAATTCATGGATTTTTCATGACGATAATGCTCCCTCGCACCGAGCCAACATTATCAACGATTTTAAGGCCAAACATTCAATAAATACCATCGAACAGCCACCGTATTCACCTGATCTTGCACCGTGTGACTTTTTCCTGTTTCCCAAACTCAAATTACCACTCAGAGGAACGCGTTTTGAATCCATAGAAGACGTAAAACAGAATTCGCAGAGGGAACTCAAAGCCATACCGGAAAGCGCCTATAAAAAATGTTTTGATGATTGGAAGAAACGTTGGCATATGTATATCGCTTCTAATGGAGCATATTTTGAAGGAGATAAAATAAATATTGATGAAGATTAAGAATTTTGCGTTTTATTTAAAATGTCCGGAAATTTTTCGGTCACAAGGTAATTACGAGAACCAGGCGTCCCGAATTTGTCGGGACAGTCCCGCTTTTCCCATGCTGTACCGCCAAGTTTCCATGGAAAAGCGGGACGTTGAACTGGTTAACTATGGACGAGATGATATGAGCTGAACAGAAGAACGAAATGATCAGAGATGAACGTACAATCCAAACCTACCAACAAATGGCTGATAATACCGATGAATGGGCGTATAAATGAAATGATTGGAGATGGACGAATGAAAGAAAATATTAGAGATGGGAAAATAATCGAAATGATCAGAGATCGACGGATAACCCAGACGTACTAACAAATGAGCGGTAAAACCGATGAATGGACGAATGAAAGAAAATATGGGAGATGGGCAAATAATCGATATGACCAGAGATGGGCGGATAATCCCAGCCGTACCAACAAATGGGAAATAATACCGATGAATGGACGAAATAATTGGATATGGACAAATGAAAGAAAATATTGGCGATGGGTGAGTAATCAAATTGATCAGAGATAGACGTACAACTCAGATGTAGTATCGGTGACCATTATGAAGGATGAACGAAAACAGAAAGTACGGTCAGTTTGACGAAAGAACTTGGTCTGATTTTGGCTTCAGGAAATCTGATAACCGTAACCATAATAAAGTAGGTCGATGGAGAACGTCCCTGCTGTTCCATTGGCTATCGAGATCATACACTGTAGCACCTATAGGCAAGAACAGTTTTGCGCATTAACTCGAGTAAAATAAGCGACATCTATGTATTTACAGTGCGACTTTTGCCCATTGAGATAATTTGTTGATGTTGAATTCCCTTCTGAGACTATGTACTGTAGCACCTGTAGGCAAAAGCACTTATAGCAATCCTCTGCTTTGTATCGAACGTGACTGTTCCTTTCTTCTTTATTAGAAATATTTTGTCCAAGATCAGAAAGACATTCTTTAGTCAAAGGCTATTACTTCCTCAACAATTTTCACATCATTCAAATGTAGTAAACGTCAAATCCCTACTTTCTCTTTGCATGTACCCAACCAAATCTGCTCTGAAACCATATCCATCATTGACTTGTTCCAACAAAAACCGATAGCAAATTTCCTGCCAACTACTCCCCTTTTAAGTGATCACCGTCACTCCAATTTCGGCAACGCAACACACTCTTCTCGTACTAATTAATTTGCCACCAACTATAGTAAGACAGCAATTCCCTAACGAGCACCTTTCAACAAGCCTGCCGCATGGCATGGCGCAAGCGCAACGCGAGTCCTTCTAATTGTTTGCGCCGGAAACGTGCCGCATACCACCAGGCCCACTTGAAGCAGAAGCGAGTAAAACCATTGCCAAAGCTACGCAGCGAACATAACCGAAAGGATCAAATATATGAACGCAGGTCATTTTGTGTATGCGTCCACTTGGACACCGTTGTTGCTGTTCGGTGCCTGTGTCTGCTGTTATTCTTTGGCCGATGATTTCTGTGGCCACTGGGCGAGGGAGACGCGGCGCGGTGCTGGCCCGCTAAATGAGATCAAATGCGATAGCGCCATTCCGGTGTCCGTTGCGGCTGGTGTCAGTCGGTGCGCACGGCGAACGCTCAGACGCGGCTTCCTGCGCGCGCTGCGTTGCCGCTGTCAGTCGTCGTCACCAACGGTGGCTCTTGGCTATAATTCAAAGCCCGTTGATGACTCCGTGCCACTCGGCTCGATTCATGCGTTGGTCGGCGGTGTCGTTGCGGCGGTGCGCTGCACCCTTCGGGCTCGCTGGCTCCGTCACTATGCGGATTACGCCACAAGCGCGCCAAGGAGCAGCGACGCGTACACTTGGTCCAACCGTTTGGTTGCCGTCTCCGCTTTGCTTTTGACATTTTATGCATGTTCTCGCTTGTCGCCGTTTGTCCAACATCGGTTCTTAAACACTTCGATGCGTACTTTTTTCACTCTGGCCGTGGCTGTGGCTCTGGCTGGCCACATGTCTGCTTTGTGTATTGATGTTTCGTTCAAATTCCATTCATCGCAATGCATTGTTGCGCTGGCGCAAATCTTTTGTCTGGTGTCAAGTTTAACAAATATTTGGAAATGCTCCATTCTGTTCCAGGCTGTTGTTTTCTCATGTGATTTTGCTTTTATTTTGGTGTTTATTTTTCATATGCAAAGCTATGCAGCGTCATGCCAAGTGGCCTAATCGATTGTCTGAATATTGTCAGCGGAATGTTGTAGAAAAGCGACTTTGAATTAAGCTAAAGAGGCTTTCATGAAAGAGAGTTGTGTGAAGATTAGATGGGAGGTACTCAGTGTACACTGTCCCGTGATACAATACAGAAAACGGATCCATAGTTAACAGCTCTTATAAAACTCTTATGACGCCATGAAAAACATTTGGTTGAAATTTTAATAAGAAGCGTCATGCGCCTACAAATTTTTATTTTAATTGAGTGCAGTTCTTAATGACTTGCAAGCCTAACTTACTTTGACTTACTTTTCAGTAATTAACTGAAGTGGGCGGGGGTGGGGTTTACGTGTAACTTTTGAGCCCAATTCCGTTCGAAACCATATTTTGCACCAGCAATTTTTGTGTTTGGGGTTTGGATCCTCCCTCCGCCTCCTGTATGCGCCACTGAACTAAAGCAAATAAAGCTTTTTTGAAACTCTCTACTTCGCCTAATATCAACTCAAAGATTTCCAACTGCATTCAGATGGCGCTGGGTCTTTGCTACCTGAAATATCCTGAGATGCTTTGCCTAGGAACCTAGTTGCTCTTGATTGGTGGGTTGGGTGGTTAACTCTGTAGAGTTAGAAGCCAAATCCATCTATATCACCGTGCGAAACAAAATCAAAACAAATTGTCACACCGAAAAAAATCTAAATGAACGTGAAACTAGAGATCAAACATAGTAATACTGCGTACTCAGCTTTTCATTTATACATCCTTTGTCCTTTTAAAAGGACCTCACAATTTTTAAGGGATAAAAAATAAAAAAAAAGTTTTATATACCTTACCTCGTTAGAATATGGCGATATGTATATCAAATGAAAGAGGGAAGACTCAAGAGTTTAAATAAAATTGATTTTTATCTATTTGTAAAAAAGGATATAAAAAAGTCCTTTGAAAATTTTAATTCCTCATGTTTATATCCTTTATATTCCATAAATTCGAAGAAAATTTTCAAGGATATAAAGGATTACGTTTTCAAAGGACCTTTTTCATAGATATCCTCTTTTTTACAAATAAATAAAAAATAAATTTGTATTTAATTCTTGAGCCTTTCCTCTTCCATTTGATATACATATCGCCATATTCTAACGAGGTTAAGTATTTTTTATATTTTTTTTTATTTTGTATCCCTTTAAAAATTTTGAAGTCCTTTTAAAAGGACAAAAGATGTAGAAATGAAATACTGAGTATGCACTATTACAATGTTTGGTCTGTAGTTTCACGCCCATAGGAATTTTTGCGGTATGAAAAATTCTGTCGCTGTATGCAGTCGCCCATCCCTATAAATCCTTCTTATAATTAAAAACCAACTTCAAGAAGCTAATCATCAATGAAAAGCTGTTTGTTCCATGTAGACTTGTAGCTGATTTCATATGTCAGCCAAAAATTGCAAACATGTCCACAAATATTTGTTAAACCCATAACAAAACAATTCGTATTATTATTTATTAATGTCTCACAGTGAACTTTCAAGTCTTTAATGTAAAATTGATGCGCACAGCGGTAGTCCGTATGTAAAAACCAAATTTAAAACAAAAACAAAAAAACAAAACTCGGCCCACAAAACAATGCGCCAACAATTGCACATTAAAACGGGGTGGCGAGAACTACCCAACAGTGGCGTGCAAAAAAATTTGCATACCAACACCTCGGCCGACAGACAGCAATGCATGTCCTCCACTTACGGCCTATCAGCCGCATGGCTGTGTGCCAGTATCTGCGTGAGGATCTCGTGGTAAAGTGCGGCCATGCAGTGGCGGTGCGGTGCAGTGTGCGGTACGATTTTTTCCGCCGGCCGGCACCCCGTGGCGCGCATACTTTAACCGATTACCAATCTGGCACTTATGCATACGCAACTTTTATTGCCGTCTTTGTTCGGTGCGCGCTCTTCCTTTTGCCCGGGTAGTGTTGATACAAATGGAAATGGCCGCAACTACTCGTGCGACATACAGTAATTGTTTGTTTATTGTGCTGTTGTGTTGTTGCGGCCTGGTTGCGATGCTGGTGTGCCGGTGCTGGTGTTGCTGTTGTCATTTTGCGTTGCATTGTAAAATTTATTTATGCATTGTCTGAGCAGTGCGCGCAGCCTTGTGCGTCTGCGGAATTTAAGCAGCCATCGCGTCTTGCATCTTCCGCTTCGTGCTGCCGCGTGCTCAACTTCTGAACAATTGCTGTCTGTTCGTCATTTTTGTGTGTTGGCTCGTATTCGTCGCGTTTTTTGTGCGATCACAATCACCGTTGCAACATCGCAACATGGGGGGAGTTCGAAGGTGCAAGCACCATGCTGCGGCGCTACTTACTTATGCAGCAGCGCTCCGCAGGCGCTGCGCATGCGCGACACCGCCGGCCGGCTGTGCATGTGGTGGCAACAAAAGGGCATAATTGCGCACATAATGGGGTAATAGCTGCTCTTCGCTGCGCTGCCAAGTGTGCACTTGTGCGCCCGAACCTGCCCACAGCAATGGGCATTGCGTTGTCTGTGTTGTGAAAAGTTTTTCAGATGGCGAAAAAATGTCTGGCGAATGAGCATTAGAATTTAATAATTTTTATTTTCGGAAAGTTATGCTTTTGAAAGGTTATTTTTTAAGAGGTAGAATTTTATCTGAGCAAAAAAGATTCAGGATCTATAAAATTGTTGGTCCGCTTAGATACAGACGGTTGAAATAGAGAATGTAGAAACAATTCAATAATCTGGTATTGTGTCTGTGTACATATTTGCATACATAAAAACGAGCAGTAGTGCACGCAAGAGGATTTTGGGGGGCTTGAACCCCTCGAAAAATGTGAATCTGGCAAAAATTTGGAGTGTCAAATAAGGTTTCAACTGGTACTGAGCTCAAAACTGTTGTACGAAAACCCCTCAATGAAACCCTGCATGCGTCACTGCTTACGAGGTCTGTTGAAAAGGGTGACTTTATAAAGTTCACTGACTACGTACATTCGATCAAAGATTTTTTATTTTTTTGTTATCCTAGTACAAGTAGACCTCGCTTAACACGTACCTTGGATAATACGGCCTCGTTCTAACACGGTTTACATTTTGCGAAACATTTTCGATTAACACGTAAAAAGGTTCAGTCTAACACACTATTGAAACCAAAAGACCTCATTTTAATCATTCAAATGCATGTTTCAATCAATTAATTATGTACATATAGGCAGATCTCGCTTAATACGGTTTCGCTTAACACGGCATTTTCTAGGAACCTAACTCCTTTGTTAAGCGAGGTCTACCTGTACACATATCCCCAACATATGTTGACATTATTAGCCATTTTGCATTTGTAATTTGTTTTTGATAAACTTGTTCTTATTTTTTAACCAGAAATAACAACGTAATCATCTCGCACCTACCGTATCCAGGATTTGGCCTCCCTGCGTCTTCTTACTGCTCCTTAAACCTTAAACATTAATGACAGAACGGAGATTCAAAAGATAAAGACCACATCGCTGGAAGACCTCGAGTCTATACCAAAAGACGCATATCAGAAGTGCCTCGAAGATCGGAAGGAGAATACTGTAAAAAGGTAGAAAATATATATTGATGAGTTAATAAGTATTTTACGAGAGAAGTAAAAATTCATCATCATCATTCAGCAAACCAGACTAAACACACCAACGCGAAGATGATTCGGTGTTTTTGAGATTCAGCAAAGCAGAACTTCTCACACTTGCATGATTTCTAACGAGACACTATGCCATCGGCCTCTCTGCGGACAGGTTAAAGGCTTGATTACACGGAACGAGTAGAGTGATGAGACAGCAACTCGAACGAGTACTCGTTTCGTCTAAACAGTAAGGCGAGTTGTTGATTGAGTCAGTGACCGAGTAGAGTGGCGAGAGAGTCACTAGAATCACATTTTGTTTACTAGGCCGAGTACTACTTTTCCGTTATATTTTTCTTCTTTTCGCAGCGATTCGCTGAATCGCTCGTTACATGCGAAATGCGCCACACACGACTTTCCGCTGGGTTGATTTTAATTGCGCGAGTTGCTTAGTTCATTTTGTGCATTGTAAAACCGAACTGACTCGCTACGTGTCAAAATACGTTTGAACAACTCGTCGCATTTGCTCACCATCCCAATTCTCTCGGCCTAGTACCATTTTGATGTCTCGTCACTCTACTCGTTACGTGTAATCAAACATGTCTGCCTCATTGGGATTACTGTTGTAGCCATAAAGAGGAGGAGAGTCTGTGCAGCACCTTATTTATGCATGTCCAGCACTTCAAATCATACGACACCGTTTTTTAAGGAACTGGTTATTGGAGATCCTGACATGGTGGATTTTGTGTCACTGGGGCATCTGGCTGACTTCATTTAGAGTTCATGTTGTTTTAAACCACTACAGACTACAGAACACAGGCTTTGTCACACTCTCCATCGATCATCAATAATGGGCCATTGAGGCCTCCGAGTGTACTAGTCGAGATATCGGCAAGCAGCCCATCTTACCGAACCTAACCTTTGCTTAGATCTTCCATAAGTAGTTACATGGTATATACTTCCAAATTGTTGGCAATTTGTAAAGTTTACTTCAGTTCAATTGAATTTTCACACTTTTTTATTTCCTTATAATTTATTATTTATTATTATTTCTTACCGCTATGCATAAATATAAATATTCACTTGCATCAATATTATTGAAAATATCCTCTCAATGATTCCATCAATTTTCCATCAGTTTCCCTTAATTTCCTATACTCAATTGCTGTATCGATTTTACTTTGCACACCTTCGCCTGGCGCCTGAAAACTCATAAAATGCCCGCAAGCAAACGTTGCATTGGTTCGTTTTTATGCTTTTCACTGCTACATTTCACAAAACAAACAGCAGAAAAAAATTTAAACAAAAACATATTTTTATTGCTGCTGCTGTTGCTGCTTTCATAGGCGATTCGTTGTGGCAGGAAATTTCGATACGAATTGCAGCAACTTGTTCTCATGATCTAATAAAAACTGTCAAAATACACTCGAGAGGCATGAAATCGCTGGGAAAATATTTGGGCATGCCACAACAAGTACAACAACAACAACAATGCAAACGCCAAACACAATAACCATTTAATCCTCGACTGACAATTCACAGTTATGCCGAGTGTGCGCACAGCAAAAGGTACTTTCGTACATAAGTTGTAAAGGATCGGCAGCATGACCAGGCGAATCCTGTCGATCGGCACTGAACAGCAGCCAAGCTGGCCCGGTCCGAATGAAGACATTACAATGAGTGAATTATGGCCTTGTCCGAATGCGTGTAAAAACCGACTTACATGCAGCCGCGCCTGAGTGTGGCTGTGTGTTGTTGTGTTGTGCCATGGTGTGGGCTCAATTGTTATGCGGCAGGAAGAAATTGTGCGCTGCATGTCCTTTGGCGTTGGCCATTTGGCGGCACGCTATTTACAAGATGAAAGTGATTTTCTGGCTATTCTCTCCGCCGGGAATTGGAAAACACACACACACATAGCCAGCAGAAGAATGAAATCGTATGGAATCGAATCGTAAGGAAAGGAAACCGAGTGACAATATTTTCGGCCTCAATATCGATCAGGGTGGCAGTAAAATAATTTTCTACAATTTTCCAATTTTTTTGTTTGTTTTTAATTCCTAAGAAAATTGTCGGCTCATAAGTGGATTTGCTGTATGCGAACGTGTAAATACGCCTTTGAGTGCGCAAAGCATTGCTATATTTTACAATATTTTATTAGTTGTTGTTGTTGGTGCTGCAATTGCCTGGGAATGGGAAAATGATGCGTTTGGTGTTGGCTGCTGTCTTAATGAAAGTTTGAATTTTATTAATTGGAGGACTTTTACATGGCTGAGCAGCGCACGGATGATGAGCGGTGAATAGTTGATGTTCGATACGTGACGAGAAAGTTGAATGACAGAGGCTGGCGGTGATGATGTTGTTGTGAGAGAGTTGATGTGTTTGCTTCAAAGAAGAAGTTGTGAATGGTGGTTTGAGAAAAGTGAGGAGATGCCATTGATGAGTGTTGGTTTTATGATTTTTTGTATGGCAAGAGATGGTTTCAATGAGGGACGGATTGATTTGCTATCAAGTTGCTGGTATAATATTTGGCTTTCAGTGGGCGGATGATGAGTTCGAAAAGTAGTCACTTATTTGCAGTGGTTGATTTAGTTATGAACAATTTTTTACTAGCTATTATTGAGGTTCTAACTGACTGCACAATTTAAACGAGGCTCATGTAATCAATCCTTGGTTAGATTAGGTTCTGAAGGTTTCTGAGGCCAATATGAGTTCTTTGATGAAAGAGATATTGCTTTGACCTTAAAATTCAACCCACCCTTATGTTGAAATCATCGAAATATTCAAACTTTCATTATTTCAAATCATCTAATTTGTGGTTTTCCTTACTGAAAGAAATCAAATCAATCATTTAGGAAAGACTATGCGATAATCAGCGCTGTGAATCTCATATGTGCCAGTTTTCCGCACCTCTTTTACCTCGTCATATTCCAATAAACGTTGACAAATTGAATGGCGTTGCGCAAAACTTTCAAATAAATATTTATTTGCCTTTTAGGACGTTACTTTCGCTTTCATTGTTGTTGTTAGTGATGTTTGCCCAATATGGATTGACAGCTTGCTAAGCTACTTTTGTGATCTTTGTATGGCCAAAGTCATTGACCGACATCAATAAAATTTTCAAATAAAGCATCTTAAGTTGTTTTTTGATTATGATTTCATTTCAACTATGTCGAATTGTAATTAAGTTTCGTTCTCACAGCTGTCACAGTGGAATTGGCGCACACTTTTCGCATGACAAATACGCCACATTTCATTTAACGAGACGCTTCATGCAAAAAAAAACAACTAACCGCGGCAGACTCTAATGAGCGGCGGCATGTTTTATTACTCATATGCAGAGTATCGCGCAAATCATGTCAGGTTTATGCAAAAAGCAAGCCGCCGTCAGCACGCTATGAGTTATGAAACAGAAGAGTATTAAACGAAAAAAAAACTGCCAAAAGCGTAGCAAAGGAAATGTCTTGTATGAGAAATTTCAAGACAAAATAGCGAGCACGTCCGCTTCTGGCTGGCGATGAGCAGCAGAAACCGCAGCAGCCGGCAATGTACAACGGAAATGCCAAAGAAATTAAGTAATTACACGCGGTGGGTGGCATGGCGTAAACGACCACAATACAAATACACAATACAACAAATACAAAAACGAAACAATATATGAAAAATTCAACGCAAAAAATATAAAATAAGAAAGAGCAAGATAAAAATAAAAATTAAGTCAAAATGTTAATTGTAAAGGCAGCGAAAACGAAAGACTCAAGACACATACTTGACGGTATATGACTGTTGCGGCGGCAAAGTCGTTGACTTTTGCCACTAACAAGCTGCCACCGGCCACAGTAACAGCAACGGCAACAGATTTGAAAAATTGACAATACATTTGCGCTGGCAGATGAAAAAAAAGTGAACAGGAAAGACAAAAAGCCAAAAAGCCAAAACGAGCCGAGCGCGAAATAAAAGTTGAAATAAAAATCACAGGCGCTTGTGCTGATTATCCTTTAACACGTACGCCTTAACAAACCATAAACACGGTGGTGTGGTCCGCGCCACTGACAGACCATACAACACACTGACTCCTTTTATTGCCAAAAATACACATCACAGCAGCCAAGGTGAGCAGTAACGACAACGGCGGCGGCGGCAGTGCAATGGGGCGCTTTATTAAAGGCGACAGCGCAGACAAGCCGACAAACCAACAAGCAAGCGGCAAGCGGGCCGTGTTGGTGCTGCTGCTGGCAGCCTGGGGAGGACGGTTTAATCATTTAATAAAAGAAGAAGCGAAAATCCGTGACTTCCTTTGCTGCAGGCAAGCCGCGGAGCGCAGTTCAGTTATATTGCTGTGGCTGCTGCTTACACTGTTTGTTGTTGTTGCTGTTGTTTTGGTTGGCTATGTGATTTTGCATCACAATGTGCGCTTGAAGCTGCCACAGCAGAGACGACAAAAGGCCACCTCCCGCCATATTATTAACTTATTTATAACAATAACAAGGCGTTCGCCAGCAACACACAAACACACACACACATGCACATGCACACATGCATGTATGCTATGCATACGAATGTCGAATGTGTTTCCCACAGCTATTAAGCCCGCAAAAGAACAACAAAAACCAGCAGCCTCCAAGCGGCCAACACGGCCCAAAAACGAAACAAACAAACACTGGACAAGATTCAGCGTCGATCCACCAGCGACTGCGCCAACCAGCCAGCCAGCCAGTCAGTGTGTGTATGTGTGCGCGATTGCCGCAAGAAAAATGAAAAGCGCAAAAAGCGGCGAAACCTTCCTTCTTTTTGGCTGCGCGTGAGTATGGCTCAGGCGGCAGCTACTCAGCGCCTGACCCTGTGCCGGCGTGGGGCATGCGGGTGTGCGACGATTGCTGTGCCTGAGTGTGTGTGTGTGTGTGTGTGTGTTGGTGTGAGCCTGCATGCGCCGCGGCGCATCTCTGACAATGATGAGTTCACACAATACGCGCCACTAAATTGCAGATTTCTTGCGTTTTTTTCGCCGCTGCCGCTGTTGCGTTTTATTGTCTTTGTTTGCTGTGCAATGGTGTTGTTGTTGCTGTTTGAATTTTGTTGCTCTGTTTTTGCAGGTTTTTGGCATAGCGGCGGCACGGTTTGCTTAATTCGGCTTCATCAATCACCGCATTTTATGGTGCGCACGTACGCGCAGAGCGCAGAGTGCGGCGTTGGCCACTGACGACTGGCGGCTGGCACTGCGGCAGCAGGATTCCTTAAGCCGCGCAGTAAAATTAATAAATGGGTTGAATGCGTTTTTCAACAATTCTTCTGTTTTATTTTTTGCATAAACTCTTTTGAGTATGCAGTGAAAAAAAGTTGCTAATTTTTTAATCGCCAAAATTTGATTAGCAAAGTTTGCAAAAATTTGATATATTGTTGTTGGTGGACAAGGTTACCATTTCGTTTGATTTACTTGCGTTGGGCAGATTTGCGAATTTTCCATGGCCATTGAGGCGTTTGCTGGAGTTGTTGTTGTTATTGTTATAGTTTGATTTGTTTGGCAATCGATTTGGTGTTGCTTTATAGATGCCGCCATGATTTGTGAGCAAATAAATTTCGAGCGGCGCCAATAACGCCCACAGCATTTTGAAACATGTTGAAGAAGAATTTTTAACCCATTTCCGATGCGTCTTCTTCGGTTGTTTTTGGTCGAATTTTTTGTGTGGTTCACTTAACCCTTTTTTTGGCCACGTGACAGTAGGTGTTACAAACCCTAAAATTAACTCACATCTACCAACTATTGTTGCTAGATGTGAGTAGATGTGAGATATGGGTATGGGTAACACAACCGACACAAAGTGTGCTTCATGTGAAAGCAAAAAATTGTGTGAACACGGGTTGTTTACTTTCTTCGGCACAACATGTTTAAACAAGTGTTTTATTTAAAAAAAAATATTCTTTGTAAATGACGAAATACATTCAAATATTTTATAAAAAAAAGTGTGTAAATATATATATAAAGGGATTTTTATCAAGTTTGAGTGAACATATATAATATTCAGCTTTTATATGGTAAAATGCTGTGCGTAACATTTCTGTAACAAAGTATATGTTTTGATTAAAATTAAAATTAAATTAAAATTTCCTAAACAAAATAAAAAAAAGTGAAAAAATAAATAATAAATAAATTTTTTATTAACATTTTTTAATTACAGAACAATTACTAATATTTATGGAAAAATACAAAATTATTTATTATTATTTTTTTTTAAATTATTTATTTTGATTTTATTTAACCATTATTAAAGAAACAGGGTTTTGATCAAACGCGCCCAATTCGTAGACTTCAATTAGAACACAAACTTTCCCTGATATCGTTGCAACTTATTAGAAATTATTTTGGGGATAATAGTAAAATTTTTGGAATTTGCTTTAACCCATTCCAGCCGGATGGGGTGAAATTTCACCCCCTGGAAAGGTGATTTTCCTTTGGCTTCCCTGACTAAATGTGTTATGCGATTTGACTGAAATTTTGGCAGAATGAATTGGAATAGATGCAGGTTTATTTCCTTTTTAATAATATTGAAGAATTGTGACATTAAGTTATCCCAATCCGTCTTTAAAGTTGACTAACTTTTTTTGTTTACTTTATCGAGAAGTTTAAAATTCTTAAAAAATAGTAAATATTGGAAATTCCAGCAGTTTTCTCTGGAGTATGTAGTGCATTGCCCTGCCTATCTTCTGTGAATTTTTGGTATTGCTTGTACTATCTACCTGTGTACAATGAATGATATTCCAGAATGGGGTGAAATTTCACCCGTCCGGCACCAGGTGTACCGAAGTTTCAAAAATTGCGCGTTATTATTTTGGTACTTAGAAAAAGAGTTTTTGGTACTTAGAAGCAATTTTAATAGTACAATATAATAATAATAATATTGTAATAGTTTTGATATCAATAAAATCAATGTGTTGTTCGTTTGGTCGGATTTTCACCATTATGATATTTTTCGAAACAGTTTTTTGGATGCAGGCACACGTCACACTTCATGCATGCAAAGAAGGTTTTTCCTTGCAACGACGGTATTTGTCTCCTCGTTGCGGTAAGTAGCCAATCCCATCTTTCCGAACTCGTTTTTGACTTGGTGTCACTGTGCTAAATGATCTCTTGGATTGTACGTTCCGTTCAATTGGGGGCAACCAACTCTTAACAACATCACGTCGAAGCTCGAATTGCGCCATCGGCTTGCTTTTATTAAAATTTTGAAGCAAGCAATGTAATTTCCAGGCGTTTACCGCATCGAACACATTACTTATCAAAGGCCAGTACCATTTTTTTTCACGAACCCGGATTCTGTAGTTCGCAATGCCTTTATCTACTAAATCAACTCCACTCATTCGTTGGTTGTATGTAAAAAAGGGAATATGGTTGGTCAATGAAAATGTGCTTAGATTGCTTACGGTCATATCTTTTAGCTCTATGTATTGGGTGACCCCATTACTTCCATTACTCCGGCTACCTCAGATGGTAAATTTTGATCAGTGTCGTTGATCACAAGTTTGTCATCGTCGGTCAAGTCAATCACACGATCGGGTGGTAAAGCACTACATCTATATCGTCTGCTCAGCCAAGACTTGCGATGTCTTCGAGCTCACTCCATTCTTCCTCAATTATGTCATTTATTTTGAAGGTGCTCAAAACTTCACGTCTGCGAATCATTTTCATTGATTTTTTGTTAATTCTCGCTTTCATTTATAATTTTACGTGCAAAACATAGAATAGAAAACCGTCATTTATGTTGGCGTCAATTTCATGCGCCGACATTGTCATACACATTTTCTTTTGTTAGTAGTCAAGATAATAGATACTAGGTTTTAATAATTTAGCAAGTTTACTGTCGTAGGGTCCTAGATAGGAAGAAAGGTAGGAATAGCTCCAGGGGGAGAAGGTAGGTGGAATTAGTAGCTGGGATTGGCCCCATTTATGAAAGCTGAAGACCCCAGCTACTTTTTTTTATAATAGATAATGCTTTCCATAATTAAATAAACGTAAAAATAAAAATAATTAATTATATCGGCAATTTTCAAGAGGCAATAAGAAATCAACCAAGCTTCTTGCAATATATGGATATTTCGGCACACCTGGTGCCGGATGGGTGAAATTTCACCCCCTCCATATCTCAGGTGGTATATAAGGTAGATACCTGAATTTTTGTGTATAACTATTCTAAGCACCCCTTACCAACATATGTAAATTTAGACAAAATTCGCTGGCTAGAACTATGTGCAGGCAGTAATGGGTTAAATTTATTTCTAAAAACATAAATTTTTTGGTGCCGACTTAAATTAAACCCATAAATCAATCGTATCTTTTGCTCTAAGATGACAAATAGGTGAAGTTGCTCTCAGGCAACTTTATGGTCGAAAGACAATTTTCAACGTCATTCAGATGGAACCAATTAAATTGAAATAAATGAGTGAAAGCCTCTTTTGCTTCTCAGTTCAACAGTTTTTGCAATAGTTTTACACTGCTAGGTCTATGCTCTTCACTGCCATAACAACACAAACAAACAAAAAACAAATTTATTAAATTACACTGCACAACAAAATCAAATTTTTTTCAAAATAACAAGGTTCTGACAACTGATTCTAGTAGAGGAAGCCAAAAAAAATAGACGTTTTTCGGCGTTTTGAAAGTTTACGTCTGAATTTTTTTTTAGGGGGGTCAAAGTTTTCCCCTTTTTGCGCATTCTTATGGTGAATCGGCATACGAAAACCATGTAACCTCACATTTTATGTATACGATGTGTTCAGCAATTTGATGTAAAATACTACGAAGAACATTTTTGTGGAGCATTTTAACCCTGTAGCTCCTATTTGTATGGGTCAATTTGACTCTTTTTCTAAAATGCCAAAAATTTCCTGTAAAACAGGACTTCTTAAGAACAAAATGTGCCACGAAAATATTCACCATAAAATTCTACTATAGGTCTCTAAACACATCAAAACTCAGAAATTAACTTGAACGCCAGAATTAAGGAAAAACTGAAATTATGTTTAAGTGTTTATTTCGTACTTAATCAAAATTGGTACTAAAATGTCGTACGTAATATCCAACGACTCGAAATTGTTTTCTAAATTTCGTGTATTGAAAATTTTAACCACAACGAAAACTATAAGCAACCTTTTACTTTATTGTATTCTCCAAGAATACTTCTACTATATTGTAACAATCCAAGAAGTCACAAAAAATTTATCCTGATACGAAGTAAACTTGTTTTTTTTTGTTGAAAAGTTTTGTGTAATATTTCAGTTTGCAGTTGGGGTTTTTTAAAAAAAAATTGTTTTTTTAACTTAAATGATACGCTATCTGTTGAATAGGTTATATCGCAATGAGAATGAGAACTTTCACTTAGAGATGCACTGGGTCTCTTTTGTATGACATCATATTTGTGAACTAGAGTGAATTTAAAAACTGATAAGATTTTCAAATGAAACATAGCAGAGTCGAGATTTGTAGTATCTACTTATCAAAAACTTTGAACCCACCACGGAAAGTTTATATTCCTATAGATTCGGGCAGTGCCATAAGCAATTTTGAATAGATTTGCTTTTCATAACCTTTCTCTCATTTCTCTCCTCTCATGTATAGCATTTCTCGTTCGTTAGCATAGCATATTTCGTTATGTGCCAGAGTCCACCTTTTCACGCTAAAAAGATTCAATTTTCCTGTGATTGCCAAGTAAGAAGCATAAATGAGAAGTTACATTGAGTAATTCGTAGCACATTTCAAAAGCAATATAGAAATTTCATTCCTTCATGGATAGCCTTGGCTGCATAGTTCTTCATGTGTCTCTATATTTTGCGTACTTTCAAGGAGATTTCGAAGCAAGAGGCAACAATTTCAGGATAAGTGTAGGAATTTTCATCTACTTGTTGTGGACCGCGATTACAGTAAACGATCGTTCAACAAACTCGGACTAAGAATCGAATCTAATGTTTCTGATCTAAGAAGCAAACATTCTACTAAATGGACTATCTATGTCAGTAAAAAAAACTTTCGAAATGATTCAGAATAATATGCACCGTTGTTAACACTAGAAAGACTATTGCGGTCATTTTGACGGTTTTTCATTTTAAAATATTTGTATTTTCTTTAGTATTTCTAGAAACTTTTGCTTTGATGACATTAATTTTTTTATCGGGTTTTACAATTAGTTCTACAAATAGAGTTCTACAATAACAATCAACCAAATCCGATGTGTACCTTTCCAGATATCAGCGGATATAACATATCGTTTTGTAGGCAAGTCTCTATAGTGTTAAATATTTGTATTATCTCTAATATTTCTATCAACTTTTGCTTTGATGACTGTTATTTTTTAATCGCGTCTACTAACTGTAGGGTTTCACAATTACAATTAGCCAAACCCAATGTGTACTTTTCGAGATATAAGCGGATAACATATATAATCTTTGTAGGTATGGAAAACTTGCGATATTTCTAGTGTTAAACAGTGCAACCGCATTTCAAGCTCTTTCATTCAATTGAATACTTTCAAACCCACCGTATCCGGAAATTCAGCGAAGTGTGACTCGATGATGTTCGATCTGTTCTAAATATCGCCGATTTCACAACCAGCTGCATTCAGTGCCCAGTTTAAGAATCCATATTACCTCTTTACCACATCCGCACCACATTTTTTCCACACTAATCCATAAAAGGGTTAACATTCTAAGCGCCAGTCACACTCTTAGCTGTTGATCTATTGACTGTCCATTCAAATTGCACTTCGAACAGCATCGACAACTTTAACATTGCCGCCGCCACTAAGCGTCGTGTTCGTTCGGCGATGCTGTGGCTGCTGCTTATCCGCTAATTGCTCGTCAGTTGGCTGGTTATCTTGTACTACTACCAAATCATTTAAATAAATATTGCGATAACGCAATTTAAATGCCATTAAGCTGAGCACCCAATTACGGCTACACACACTCGCCGCTTTTTATGCGTTAACCGCAATCTGGACGGGCGAATGTTTTCGCGCCGCTACACATAAGCGCGCGGCGGCGCTTTGTTGCCGCTGCTCATCGACCAGCTTTATTTATGATACTTTATGGCGCTCATTTAAAATTCCTGCTTTGTTTCATTAAAGACACGGCCAGGCGCCAATCGCGATATTCATGGCAATGCGAATGCGAACGCCAACGGAAAATGAACAACAACAGGAATCGCGCAGCAAAATAATCTGAGACATCACAAAATCGTCCAAAAACAAACCAAAAAAACAACAAAAGCAACGAGCGACAGCGAAACTTGTTAAATTCTTTTTATTCGGTGTCATTAATCCTTGTTGCGAAAGCGATTAAAATCCGTTCGCAAAATATTTATTCGCCAACGTATACAATTTTTTTTTTTGCGGTCGATTTTTGCGTGTTGATTTTGTTTATTGTTGAATTGCTTGTTTTGGGTGTTCGGGTTTGTTGTTCAAGTTGTTGTTGTTGTTGCTGATATTTTGATTTGCTACATGGTATCACTTAATTATTGGGGCATTGTGCGGCGACTGGAGCGCAAATGTTGTCTTAACGGTTCTAATGTCTAAAGTCATATGCCACCCAGCTTGTTAATTCTATAAATGTGTATATGTGTGTATTTGTGTGTGTGTGTGTGTGTGTGTGTGTGTGTAGTATAATGTGGCGCTACTTCTGCGCGCTGTTCTTGGTCACGGGCGCACTTATTCCTGTTATAGCAACCATATCAAACAACAACCATTACAATAAAATACAACAACTACATTTGCCACATAAGTATCTCGTACAATCGCGCAGTATGAGTGTCGGTTGTTTTTGTAACTATTTGTCTTTGTTATTTCTAGATGATTGTTGTTGTTGTTGTTGTTGCCATGTCTAGCGGCTATCGTTGAGTGTCAAATGTTAAGTATCGAAATATTTTTCAACTCAATCGGATTTAATTCGCACAGCTGTCACTGTTGAGAGAGGCTCGAACCAGGCGTCTCAACATCACACCCGCACACCTGGCTGGCCGAATGACTGACTGACTGAATGACTGCATAGCGGACCGGCTGCTCTATTGGAGTGCCTACTTCAGCGGCTAAACGAATAATAAAATCATTGTTTATGTTGCAAAAAAAAAATTTGACAAACCTCAGCAAGAGGGGACAGCAGAAGGCACGTGCGCCAAATAAGATTCGGGTTTGAGCGTGAAGGCGGCCAAGTTCAGCTGGCGGCAGAAAGGGAGATCGTGTTAAATCGGATCGACAACTAATTGGATTTATTTATTTATAAATGAATACAAATTGGATTTGCAATGTTTCAATTAAATATTTATGTCTGTCTGTGTATAAAGTTACCATTTAATTATTGAGTTAGAAATTGCAAATAAAAAATGCCAAACTGTTGTGTATGTCAAATTCATAAAATCAGCGAAATCTCAATACCAAAATTTACCGGAGTTAATTCTAAAAACTTAAGTTTGGCATTTCCTAGTTTCATTATCTAAAACATTTATACTTATGTAGAATGGCGGTAAGACTTTTAAACAAAGTCAAAGTCGTAAGCAGCACCATGCACTCTAATTCTAATTTTTGAACAGATAGCATAGAAGGCTTTGGGAAGAATCGAAGGTATATATTTAATATTCGACAAATCAACAATAAGTAAACCAGAAAAATGTTAGAGTTTTTACGCATCCAGCATAGGAAAATGCCAAGTGTTAGGAAGCTGATATTTGCGAGTAAAAGTAAGGTTATGGCGTCAGTATTTTGGGATGTGCACGGAATAATATTCATCGACTATCTTGAGAAAGGGAAAACAATCAATAGCGACTATTATATAGCGTTGTTGGAACGTTTGAAAGAAGAAATCGCGATTAAGCGGCCCCATATGAAGAAGAAAAAAGTGTCGTTTCACCAAGACAATGCACCGTGTCACAAGTCGATGAAAACGATGGCAAAAATGCATGAATTGGGCTTCGAATTGCTTCCTCATCCCCGTATTCTCCAGATCTGGCCCCCAGCGACTACTGGCTCTTCGCAGACCTCAAAAAGATGCTCCGTGGTAAGAGATTTGGCTCAAATGATGAAGTAATCGCCGAAACTAACGCCTATTTTGAAGGCAAAGAAAAATCGTTCTACAAAGGCGGTATCGAAAGATTGGAAAAGCGTTGGAATGATTGTATCTCCCTAAAAGGGGACTATGTTGACGAATAAAAACGAATTTTGGCAAAAAAATGTGTTTTAATTAGTTAGTCACACACATTATTGAACGAAGTGTTACCTTGGCACCGCCATCAACAGCAGCAATGATGTCAGCCTGGAGATAAAGCGAAGGATTACTCTTACCAATTGGAGCTACTACGGTCTCGGTCGACAATTGAGAAGTAGAGACCTCTCTCGACCGACAAAACTTGCACTCTATAGGACTTTTATCTTGCCCGTGCTCCTCTACGGCGCTGAAGCATGACACGAAACGACATAGCGGCCCATGGAGTGTTCGAGAGGAAGGTACTTCGCAAAATCGTCGGTCCTGTACGTGTTGGTGACGACTATCGTATACGAACCAATAACGAGCTGTATGAGCTGTATAAGGATTGTATTAGAGGTCGACGGCGAAGAGGGAGGCCGTGTCTTCGGTGAAAGGATCAAGTTGAAGAGGCCTTGTCATCTCTTGGTGTGACCAACTGGAGAAGGCGCGCGCATAGCAGAGGTGCCTGGAGAGAAGTTTTGCGGCAAGTCGTAACCCGATACCGGGTTGTTATGGTCAGTTAAGTAAGTAAGTAAGTTTCAGTTCGTGTTGTCAGCTTCCTAAAATTTGGGGATTTCCCCGATTTTTTTTCTTCCGGTGGCTACCTTTGCGGAAGCAAATTGCTTTTTTATCGCTTCATTGATTTTGTATCTTTTTATTATGTAAAATACTGATACTCAAATAAATTAGAATTTTTGTATATCATAAGAATTGCAGCTTTCGCCTCTTTTAATAACTTTCGAACCAATAATGTTAGGTAATTGAAATTTACACGTGATCAGGGATATTTTGGGTTTTAACATACTTACCTTTCAAGAAAATTTTACATAAATTTTCAAGGATATAAAGAATTAAAATTTTCAAAAGAGCTTTTTTAATCCTTTTTTTTGTAAATGGATAAAAAAATCAATTTTATTTAAATTCTTTAGCCTTTTCTCTTTCATTTCATATACATATCGTCATATTATAACGAGCTTAAATATTTTTTATATTTTTTTTTATTACTTTTTATCCCCTACAAAATTTTGAAGTCCTTTTAAAAGGATAAAGGATATAGAAATGAAAAACTGAGTACGCAGTATTACTATGTTTGGTCTCTAGTTACACGCACATATGGATTGTTTCCGGTGTGAAAAATGTTGTTGCACGGTGTTATGGTTGAAAGATTAAATTGTTATTCGTCTATCTTAGACATAATTTCTATTGCAAAGAAAATAAAAAAATACGATTTTTCAACCTCATTATATCTATCGTCAACAGCAATAACCGCTTAAGTCGAAAAACTTTAACTTTGCTGGAAACAGCAATTTTCGACCTAGGCGGTTATTGGTTTTGACCACAGGTATATTTTGATAGATATCTCATGCTATCCATGGGATATCTTTCGACCCATTTCTTTGTTAGCTGGGGGTTCCAATACACGTTGTGACACATTTCATGTCGCTGGACTGTCTGATTCGAGAGCAATGGACAGTTGAACGATTTTGAAAAAATTTAGACTCTTGAAAGCTGATCTTTAAAACTAAATTTTTCGAGTTTTATGTAATACATCGGGTAAGTTCGCAATATTTTAGGATATTTCATATCGATAGTGCTTTTGGTTTACTGTTTAGTTGTAGGCGGGTTGGAAGTTTTATTACATTCGATATATTTTACGATTTTACGATGATCTCCAAAAAAATTTAATTTTCATATTTGTTCATCCTCATTACTTTTCATAGTTATCACTTTACGTTTATATTGAGCACTCAGTTTTCACGTTGAATATGGAGGACTTTCAACCCAGTTTTGGATAACTGGTGAGTTTCGTTACACTATGAGCAGCATATCATGTCAAATTTCAAAAGTAATCGTTTTTCTTTTCTTTCTAGTTTGCATGAAGTCGGTTCCTCTCCTATTTGCATCTGGAACGTTTTGCCTTAAATCCTTTCATGACGAATGGGGCCATAAGTATCCCTTTCAATATTTTGTTCTTTTCAATGCAGTAAGAATTGTAATTTTAGGTCATAAAAGGTTGAATGAGTCTCATAAAAAAAACTTGCAAAAATTGCTACTTGAAAACTGTTTATCCATTTGCTTGTTTTATTCCATTTGTTTCTGACTGGTTTGAATTATCATGTCTTCTCATTTTTCAGCGCATCTCTTTTCATAAAGTATTCTCATAGAACTATATAAACTATACCATAAAAAGTAACTTGCGGTCAACTACTTCAATGTGACAGTTTAGCAAAATGTTGGCTATAAAAAAAAACATAAAAATAAAAAATTATAAATAAGTTAAATGAAACCTTAAACGCGTTAACAGTCAACGAGAAGACGCTGTCAGACCCTCGCAGTAAAAGAAACAATTAAAAAAAAACCTCAGCAGAGGTCATTTAAAATGTTGTACAACACAATAAAAAAAATCAAACGTATATGAAGTTTGTTGCGAAAAAATCAAAAAGTATGAAATGTTTTCATCAGAAAGTATGATTTTTTTTTTATTAAATTGCAATATTAGTGGTTACGTGTTTTCAAGGAATGTAGAGTTCGATATGTATGATTAAAGGTTTTTTGAGATTTTTCTTGTGAAAGCTTAACTTGGTTGAATTTATAAAAAATTATAAAAATTCGTCCTTGTGGAACAAAATTGTAATTTAATTTTTTTAATTTTAATTTTTTTTTAATTTAATTTTTCTCTAATTTTTATTTTATACTCATATCTATATCCCATATTCTGCTAAGTTTTTTAAATATTTTTTTTTAATATTCATGTCCTTAAAATTTCAAAGAACTTAAACAAAAAACTTTTCATCAGAGAGAAAAACTAAAAACGCTATTTTATTATATTTGGTCCTTAATTGTGCAACTATATCGATTATTTCCTGTATAAAATTGTATAAAATTGTATAAAAGAATAGCTTTAAAATTTCCCAACGCAATTAATTCACGTATTCCTGCCAATAAACATGGCTGCAGATATGTGGACGAAGGCCAAACTGCTATCGTTTTAAATGTGCCCAAACAACGTGGCATCTCCCGAAAATTTATAAATGTGAATGAAATTATGGTTCAATCCTGAGTACCTGCTGTGTGTGCTACACACTTGAGTGAACTGAAAATTGCACTCAGAAAACCAGTTTTCAACGTGAAGCCGCACAATCTGCAGTCAGCCGGTCGAACGATCCGTTCTTGTGTGGCAATGCGACGCGCAAGAATGGCCAACTGCAACCGAAAGGGAAGACAAGCAGATGAAACGAATTGTAGAAGATACTCACACAAAGGCACTCACACACACACGACATGTGAGTAGCAGGAAAAGTGATATGCTGACTCCGCCCACTCGTGATTGAACAGCGTGAGTCACGCATACGTCGAACGGCAAATCGGAACTGGCCAAAACTGCGCGCAGGACAACAGCCCAAGCCAGGCATTAACCATGCGAGGGGCGGAGGAATAAATGCGCCGGTGTGTTGTTACCTGCCGAATTTTACGCCTAATCAAAGCCGCCGCATATTCTTGCCGTTCGGCGCACATAGGTCTGGTTCGTAACGCCATAAATAAGCGAACGCGTTGCGTATCTTGTGCGAACACGCCTCGAACGCCCGTAAACAAGATAAGCGTGAAATAGACATTAACACTCGTCTGTGCGCAGGATCAAGGATGCTCCGCTGCGCTGCACTGTGCTGTGCTGTGCTGTGTATCGGCAGCGATCGCAGTCCTCAGATTTCCAATTGAGCGTGAAATGCCCAATTCGCCACGCCAATTGGTGTCTGCCAAAAGCCAAAATATTTTACCAATGCCGGTGCAACCATAAAGAATGCACCGAATGTCGGTTGGGCCATGGGTCGGCGGTGATAGGTTGTTGTGCTGGTCGTTTTGTTTGTTTATGTTTGTTTGATTTTCGTGAAAACTTGGTGGTGGGCCATTGCTAGCAGCGACGATGTCCTGCGGCGCATTTGCACACTTTCAAATTTGCCGACAATGCGCAGGCGGGTGCGCGCAATGATCTCGGCCGCTGCCGACAACTGTGAGACATTTCAATTTCGACGCTGCCTGTGCGGTCGCACGGTGCGGCCCAAATGTGCTCGAGCACATTAATTGAAATGTACAAATTAGTTTAAATACACTTATATATGGTTGTATGTATGTTCGTGTGTGTTTAGTTGCGTTTTTTCTCATGTTAATTGAAAATTGCCATAGTTAATGTCTGCAATGTGGCAACAGTTCGCCATCGTTTTGTTCCACCCACAACGTGTTGCGCGCTTCGCCTCAACAGCGGTGGCGGCATTGTTGTGCTGTGTGTGTGCTGCGCGCTTACGACCCACTTGCCCATTCGGCGAGCCATTCTTCAGCGCAATATTGCCACTTTGGTCGGCGCGTGCCGCTGCATAATCGCGGCGGCGCAGCATAGCTAAATGCGCTGATGAAGTCGCACGCATGCATCGTGGCCTTTTAATGGCAGCAGCGCTTTACCAAACGACGCTTAAAGAAGTGCATAATTAAACGCTTCACTGCGCATGCGTAGCTGTCTGCGCTTTTCTCAGTGCTGGCCGTTGCAGAAAATGCACAGAAAATCGGTTTTCAATGTTGCGAATGCGTTGCTTTTGTTGCCGCACCACTCGAAACGGCGGCGGTCGGAGGTCCGAACAACATTCACACAGTGAGAATTAATAGTCTGCACTAACTGAATTGGTGTGGTTAAGTGTGCGAGATGAAGACATTTGAAGGGAATTCAAAAAAACTGAAAAAGTTTTGAATTCGAAATTCGAAACCGACTTTTTTTTTGGGTGTCCTGTACTTAGTAAAGTGTCGTCCTGAAATTTAAGAGCTTAATAGTCTGATAGTATTTTTTAATTTCTCTTCTCTGCAATCTTCTCTGCAAATGTTCAGCAATCTAGTGGACGCAAAGAATGGGGGCATTTTCTCACATTGAAAACTCATCAGAGCCACAAAGCCTTCATCTATTGGAAGTGTACAGGCGGAGTACCCCACGTGGTAACACAATGAGCCAAATAGCCAACTTGATGTTATAGCGGCGGTCACTTAACCTAACTGCCTACTTTATAGTTTTATTTATTCAGGGAAGGTTGACAAATCGGCTTTTTAATCGAAGATTCCGAATATTTTAAGCGAATCTTCGTGATTGGTGAAAATGTCTGCGAGCTACGGAAACAATTTATATAAATATTTTCAATTCAAACGACATTTTGATTCTAAATAACATGGAAACAAATTTTATTCTTAACCCTCCGATGGGCAGTAAATGGTTACTACACATTTGCACTTTGTCGTCTGGCCAGACGAAATCTGGGTGAGGCTTTTGACAGATGAAGTTTATAATGTTTATATGGTAGACAACGCATGTAAATATATATATATATACCAATTATGTTCATATATACTAACTTAGTTACACACAAATACACCGCAAAAATGAGATGAATTTGTGAGTTTCTTATTTGTTTGAACCATTTCGTCTGGCCAGACAACAAAGTCCATCCGAGGGTTAAGGAATGAAGTAAAAGTATGAAAAAAAGAACAAAATAATGTTTACTTTTTAGCGACTACTCTAAAGAAATTT
Organism: Melieria omissa; assembly: GCA_963971225.1. NCBI lineage: Eukaryota > Metazoa > Arthropoda > Insecta > Diptera > Ulidiidae > Melieria > Melieria omissa. Next base: position 33,570,790 of record OZ020268.1, read on the forward strand.
ACAATAGAACTTATATAAAAATTTCGTGAATTCATTATGGGAATATTTCCACAAAATTTGTTATTTAGTCACATAAATTTAATGAAAATTCCTCTATGTTTGAGTAACAAAGCACACATTGACTTTGGTTCAGATTCAGAAAGAAGCTATCTTCTTCTTCGATAGACAAACCACTAAAGAAAAAATTAATAAATAAAAAATAGGAGAAAAATAATAAAAAATATAATTAGGGAGCAAAGAATAAGTCTGCTATAGCTGAATTGCATCACCAAAAAGGCTGAGGAATACCCGTTAACCTTTTCGGGACTACTGGGATAATACGTCCCAGCAAGTTTTTAATGCCTCTGAAAACAATTTTTTAAATCTTACGACCCACGCAAAATATTTTTTCGATTTCGGTGTTCCAGCATAAAAAGATGATTCCAAAATTCGTGAGCATTCAATAAAATTGTCTAACCCCAACATTCATAGCATGAGAATATTTCTATTGAGAGTATTTTGGATTTCAAAAATAAACTCTGTCCCGAAAGGGTTAAACCTACTTTATTTAGACCCTTAAGAATCTGGAGGATACTAGGAGATCTAGCCGATAGGACTATTTGCTGTCCAGTAAGACCCGTGAGAAACTCAAACTGGTTCATTGAGTGAGCAATTTTATGTTGACTGCTTTTGGTATCACAAGGGGCCTTCATGGCCTAAGAAGCCTCGCTTTGGGGCTGCCCCTTCTACTTCTAAGAAAGAATTCTTGCGATTGCATACTTTCTACTCATTTCTATTTCTACTTATTTTTGTGACCCATTTATTTGTGTTTGAAAAAGTTGTTTCCTTTACAAAACAACTAAAGTTTCTCTTAGCTCGACGGAATGATGCAATAGTGGATATTTCTTAGATGCTAGTAACATTAAACATAAATTGTTTCCGGCGTATCATAATGTAAAGTCCTTTCAAAGGAATATTTTTGCATCAGCAATAAAGATTCTTACCGAATTAAATAAGTTTCTGGATTGACCGAAGCAGATCATTTAGGAGTTTCTATAGTCTTTCAGTACCTGTTTAACCCTTTCGACCCAGAATTTTACCCTGGATCTCGATATTAATTTATGGTAATTAAATCATGAAATACTTGCCCACTTGACATTTGAAGTCGCCACGCCTCTTTGTTAGAGTTCTGAAGCTAGTTTACTTTTTAGCAATTTAAGCTTAAAACGGGTTAAATAAATTTTGTATCAATAATTTTTAATTACAGAAAAATTATTTAATATTAATGGAAAAATACAAAATTATCACTTTTTGATTTTATTTAGCCATTATTAAAGAAACAGGGTTTTGATCAAACGCGCCCAATTCGTAGACTTTAAGTAGAACACAAACTTTCCCTAATATCGCTTTAAATTATTGGAAATTATTTTGTGGATAACAGTAACATTTTTGAATTTGCTTTGAATTCACTTCTAAAAATATAAAATGGTTGCCTACTCAAATTAAACCCATAAATCAATCATATCTTTTGCTTTAAGATGACAAATAGGTGAAGTTGCTCTCAGGCAACTTTGGGGTCGAAAGGGTTAAATACACACAAACGTTTCACTCAGCTTTTTTTCAACTCTGTGGTCTCAAAGAGGCTTAACAAATATTACAAATTATTTGTTGTTGTAGCGAAGATTAAAGACTAATAGCACTTTTTGGTTTTGAGACAATTGATTAGCGGTTTTTGATTTTCTTTCCATGGACTTAATAAACTTGAAATAAAATTAAATATTTAAATCCTATAAAATTAATATTAATTTGGCCGTACTTATGTATAACATATGTAGTGAAACAAATTTTATAGGTTTAATTCTCCAGTGTGTCCCAGTGTCTTGGACAAGTGCTGCGTGAGAAATTGTTTTTCTCCAAAACACTATTTTTTTAATGTCAACACTGATTACTTAAACACCATTGTAAAGATCGGTTCAGCACTACAGTTGGTTGGTAATTTTAATGACAATTTATCAAAGTTTTTACTCATGTTTTTCTACCTAAACATTAACCAGTTTGTGGTTGAAACGGAGCTATCGACTTTTATTATAGAATACAAACCAATGCAACGCTGACTAATGCAACATCTGAGGTTCTTCTAATCGGAATGGTAACAGAAAAGTGTGTGTTGCTGATTGTTCGATTGCTTATCAGCTGAAGTGAAGACACTAACAATTTCGATGAATTCTCAGCAAGGTCGGTTCGGTAGCCAAGGCCCCCCAACTATCTCACCTCTTCACACGAAGGCAACGTGCTGATTTCAAAGTATTTTTTCTTTAGTCCATGAAGCAATTAAGCACTTTGCACTAAAAGTAAGATACAAATTTCAATTTACTAATTCATTAACTGAAAAAATTATAGAGAAAACTAGCGACTACCATTGTCACATGCCACGGTTATTCATTGCTAATAGAGTCCGACCGATACCAAATTTTTTGGCCGATGCCGATGCCGATTAATCGGTCAAAAGGCCGAAAATCGGCCGATGCCGATTCCATAGAAAAAAAAACACGAATGAATTCAATCGTGTTTTTATTTTATAAAACAACAAAAGGAACTATTACATATAAAGTACATTTCATCACATTCATCACAAATTAACAAACAAAAACGAGAAAATAAATAACTAAAAACTAAATAAAATTACAAGAAAATTCAGAATTTAAATACATTAAACTAAAATTTCCCCCAAATTTATAACACATAAAATTAATATTTCATGAAAATTGCTCATTCTATTTGGCACAAGCAATTAACAAAAGACCCAATAGCCAATATAGCTGACCAAGGTGTTGATGTAGCAAAAATAGATTAAAAATATCTGTAAAATATTGTCCCCTTAAGTATTTGTCATAAAATCCAAACAAATCTAAGGAGAAACCCCGTTATCAGGCAACACTGGTTTGAAAGCAGGAAAATCTACCAAAAAAAGCCGATGTGGCATCGGCCAAAAAAGGCCGAAGCCGATGCCGATGCCGATTCTTTGTTTTTGGCCGATGCCGATACTAGCCGATGCCGATACCAATTTTATTGGCCGATACTAGCCGATGCCGATGCCGATTAATCGGTCGGACTCTAATTGCTAATGCCATATGGAATGTATTTCTTTCTAAATAATTTTGCTCGAAATATTGTTTGCTTCTAACTGTGAGCCATTACATACCGGGAACCGTCTAAAATTTTCGCCGATATTATGAAAAGCTCAAAGGGAATTAATTTATGATGGTCGTTTTCTATGATTCACGTTGGGTCAACTAACACGCCAGCGTCCAGTGCAGACAAATATAGTGCAGCAACAACAATCTAACCATATATGGTCACACGCCCAGTGGACACTAAAGCGACATGCAAAAGTTCAAAATTCATAGCAACATTAAATTGTAAGCATGCACAACAACAAGCAGTGGTTGACACACATTTGCGACGTGACGGCATTGTGACGTCGCAAAACAACTGCCCCCTTGACAAGTGGTCTGGCAGAACCCTCCAGCGATAATAGCGGCAACACATCGACGATTAGGCAATGTCGACCACTGTTGACACTCGAGATAGGAGAACTTGAAATGGTATCAAAAGTGTTTGCCTCTTCAGACTTTTGAGCTATTTTCATTCATATCCCCAATTTCGACTTAAAAATGATTCACTGAGTGCGGGGAAAAGGGGTCGATTATGCATGCGACAAGCAAGGGAACACAGACACAGGTCGTGTGCCTATTTTTAGCTGATAGAATAAACAAAACGCTGCCTTAATGTGGAAAGGAATTTCAAAGCAGTACAAATACTTATTTGTATAAAGTGGAGAAGGAACTTGCTTACATAAATATTGGGGAGAAGGGAGCTTTTCTGATGACGTGCATAGGGTGAGCAACATGCATTTCAGACATAACAGTACATTCGCCCCTGACTACGTCACTAAGTCCTAGCTTTGCTTAAGCATTCGTAATGCGTGTGTGAATTGATAGGAAGTTAGGAAGAAGAGGATAAATACTCAGTTACAGAAGAAAGTGTTATTCAAAGATGAATTATAAATGTTACTGAAGACAAATTCAGTCAGAGAAGAAATGGTTAATCAGAGAGGAAGAAGTCAGCCAGAGCAGTGTTGCCAGTTCAAGAGATTTCCTTCCAGATTTAGAAGATTCTTGGCCTTTTAGAAGAATTTCTAGAAGGTAGATTTGTTTAGGAGAAAATTTAGGAGATTTATATTCGTTTTGTTTAATTCATTTGTTATATGATTTATTTTTGTTGTTAACCTGCAGGCTACATTAAAAAAAAATTATATGTATTTTTTTTATTTTTTTATGTTAAGTTTATTTATTTATTTATTATTTTTAATTACAATTAAAATTATAATTAAAAAAAGAGCACAAGCTGCCAAGGCTATCGGCTTATGTTAAGTTTAATTCCTTTAAAATTACGCAAACTATAAAAAAATATTAGGAGATTTTTTTAACTTTTGGGAAGAAATTTCAGTATTTTTTTAAGATTTAGGAGAAAGTCATTTCTGGTATCTGGCCAGACTGAGCAAGAGATGAAATAGTTATTCAATGAAGAAATAGAGAAATAGAGAAAAAACAGAAATAGTTAGTCAAAAAAGAAAGAGTCAATCAAAGAAGAAAAAGGCAGTCAGAGAAGAAAAAGTCAGTCAAAGAAAAAATAGTTAGAGAAAAAGTAGTCAAAGAAGAAATAGTCAGTCAAAGAAGAAAAAGTCAGTCAGAGATAAACAAAATCAGTCAATGAAGAAATAGTCACTCAGAAAAGAAAAAATCAATCAAAGAAGAAAAAGTTAGTCAAAGAAGAAATAGTCCGTCAGAAAAGAAAAAGTCAATCAAAGAAGAAAAAGTCAGTCAGAGAACAAAAAATCAGTCAGAGAAGGAATAGTCAGAGAAGAAATAGGCAAAGAAACTTCTTCTTCTACTCAGTCAGAAAAGAAATAGTCAGTCAAAGAAGAAAAAGACAGAGAAGAAATAGTCAAAGAAGAAGTAGGCAGTCAGAGAAGAAAAAGTCGGTCAGAAAAGAAATAGTCAGTAAAAGAAGAAAAAGACAGAGAAGAAAAAGTCAGCCAGAGAACAAACAGTTAGAAGAACAAACAAAAAATAGTCAGAGAAGAAATATTTAGTCAAAGAAGAAGTAGTCAGTCAGAGAAGAAAATGTCTGCCAAAAAAGGATTAGTCGGTCAACGAAGAAAAAGTCATAGAAGAAATAGTCAAAGAAGAAATAGTCAGTCATCAGAGCAGAAAAAGTTAACCAGACAAGAAGAAGTTGTCAGTTAAAGAACAACCAGTCAAAGAAGAAGAAGTCAGCCAGAGAATGAATAGTCAGTCAAAGAAAGGAATGCAGTTTCTTGTTGCCACCAAAAAGTATATATTGTTTCAATATTTGGGTGTTCCATTGCCTTTGACTCGTATTCCAATGCGCTAACCAACCTAAACACAGCTTTATCTGATAAAGCAAAACAATTCGACTACCACTACTTCAGAGAACAACCGGAGATACCAGATAAAGAGTTGGCTTGCGACAATAACGAATTGAAGAAAGTGAACATTTGTTTAACCCTAATCCGTCGTTCGGGTGATTTTTCACCCATTTTCAACTTTTAGATACTGTAACTTTCCTATTTATTTATCAAAATGATTAAGGTTTCTTGTATTTGTAGCAAACCAATATAAATTTCAGAAATTATCTACAACATATTGATTATTTGATTATAACGGTGATTACAAAAAAAGTTACGTGGGCGACGTTCGGGTGATATTTCACCCATATATAGGGTGTTTTTTTTAGAGGTATAGAACTTCGAATTGAAATAAAACACAAGAAAATCGTTTTAATGTCCATCAATTTGGCTTTATTGGAAGGATAGCTTTATGCCATTAATGTTTAAATATGATTTCGGGCATGTGGCCGCCGCGGCTGGCTCGAATAAAGCCAATTCTACAGGTCCAATTTTCAGTTGATGGACAAAGCTCCAATTGCTGTGCACGGTGGCGAATCGATTCATTCGGGTCCTCTTCAACATTTTGCTCTACAGCGGCAATTGTTTCTTCGGTGTGCACTGTTCGACGTCTCTGCGGATGCGTATTATCACATAGAGTAAACGTATTGCGAAAACGACCCATGGTTAACCGAATTAATTGCTCTGATGGACGATTATGGACGGAGCTTGCGGTAAACTTCGCGAACTGAACCATTATTTTCGAAATAAATTTGCACGATTTGCAAGCGTTGTTCTTTTGTCAACCTGTTCATGATGAAATGGCAAACCAAACTGAACATAAATGACATTAGAGTTGCCAGATTTGACCACAAAATGCCAGTTTTATCTCTATTCGAAAAACAAACCTCTAAAAAAAACACCCTATACAAATTGTATGGAAATTCAAGGCAACACAAACAGAAAATGCCATACAATTACGTCACTGGATTGAAAGTTTTGAACTGCTTTTATAGGCAAAACCTTTTATGGATCAATGGGCCTCCTGAACTTAACGGAAAAGTAAGAGCCAATTATATTATTTCAACTAAAGTTGGTATAACTCGCTATGCTTGAAGTCGTGTGTCAGCAATACAAGATGCCAATGAAGACCAATGTTAGAGATAATAAATGAAGGTTTATGAGTTTTTGCCAGTTTGGCATTGATCAGCGTTGGTGATATTCAGGCATATGTTGAGTGGTGTGTATAATTCGAATGGCTAATCTCTTGATAATCTGTAGAGTTACACAACAGGTAACGATTCTAATGAAGAATGAACCTCGTTAACATCAATAAAAGATATATGAGAAAAGTGGGTTTAGTGACAACTGCTGAGTACGTCATATGAAAAGGACACTAAGTAAACAATTGCTGGTTTTTTACGGAAGATGCCCCTTTAAGCACTTCTCATCATAACCAGAATATGTGGATGAGAAAAAATTAGCCGAAATTATATCGTTTTGCAATAAGTCAAAAGCAGTTGACACTTTAGACCAATTAGTTGTTCACTAACTATACCGTCAAACGAAAAACTAATCGCTGTCGATCCCAGCTGGAATCACAACAGAAAGTGCAAGGGAGTGCGAATTTTTCTTGAAGACTTAGATTTGAGTAAAGCTAAAGATTTTGCGTAGATCAACGTTACCGAGATGAAAGTCTTCATGCTGACTTCTTATCTCAATACAGAAACTTTTCCAAATCTTGTCAAAAACTCGGTGCGTAAAAAACTACAAAAACTATTGGAAGATAGCCAATTTGGTATCAAAAACGATCGAAAGTTATATTATGCTTCCAATTCTTGAAAAAAGTATACTTCTGGTGAACATAAAGTCTTAATTAATTACGCCCCTTCCTTGCCCCCTGACCCCATCCGCTTGAAATGTGTGCTGTAACATATTTTGGAAAAAACAGTGTTACATTCACATTTAAAAACGGTTGAAATTTGTGGTATATCACAATGGGTGTCATAATAGGCCTCCAAGTGTGTCTCTTACAGGGGCAGCCACAATAACCTAACCTATCCTAGTTGCCCTAATTGCAAATAAATATAGAAAATTTTGATAACTTATTTATCTGTAAGATATCAAAGATAATAAAGATTAAAGAAAACAAATGATTTTTTATTATAGTTGGTCAAAAAATTCATTAAAGCAATACAAAGTACCATATGGGTGAAATATCACCCGAACATCTTATGTGTGAGTTTTTTGAACGTCGGATGAGGGTTAAGTAAAAATTCAAGAGTCATTAACACAAAGTGGAAATAAATTTATTAATTTCAAGTTAAAGAGTCTTGTCACACCAGCCGGCCACCGCCGATAACGCCTCGTAAACGCTACAAGTGATATGTGATAAGTGGTTTGTACTGGCTCGAACTGATTGATGACTTTTCCAAAAAATTTAACAGTCACATAGGGTTCCACATTCAGCCTAAATAGTCGATGAATAAGCTAGCAAATCTGCCTATCAATTATGGCAACTGGTGCAATTCAACGAAGCAAAGTGTGGAAGCCCAAGCGGCTGTCAAAGTTATAGCGACTCTTAGCGAACTTACGTAGTCATAACTGTTTACAATGCACACTCACACATAGGAGAGACCATGATAGCAACTTGGCGCGGAACAGGAACGTCATTATGTGCATCATTGTTGCTCGTTGTGTGAAGATCGGCAGCTGGAGGCTGCACATTTTCACAGGTTGTAAGCCGATACGCCGGCACGAACTGAGCTGCAACTGCGGTGGCATTGGTGAGTGCGACTCAGCCAGTTGCGCTTTGCTGGCAGCCAACTGCCGCTTGCCACTTGCGCTGGGAACACCTACAGCCAGCGCCCAGTCAGCAGAAATGCCGAAACGGCGCAGACACTATGTAGTTCGCTGACATGCCGAGGTTCCCTGGTGAAAATGCCAACTGCGCTGTAAGCGATCGCAAGCGATTCTCATCGACGAACGACCAGTGGGGGAAGCATGTGTGAAAATACGCTCGTAGCCTTTGCGCTGATATTTCCGTCAATTTTCTAATACATCTATTTTGAATTTATTTTATTTGTTTTTTTATTCTGCAACTATTGCTGAGGGTCGGCGGCGTTTGTTGCCGTCACATTTACAGCGCTTACTATGTTCCACTACGGGTCGGCGGTCGGTGTGTTGTTGTTTGTTGAAATATGAGGCGGCGCGGTAAAGTCGAGCACTTTGCAATGTGAATCCGAATGGCTTTAACTCGTCACGTAACGGCATGGTCAGTGGTAATGGGTTTTGTTGTTGTTGCTTTTGCTGATTTTTCTTACTATTTTTCGTTTTCTTTTCTTGAGCGAAAGCGCATTGAATGCGAAGGTTCGATTTCTGCTGCCAAGTTTTTATGGCCGAGCAACTTTTTATTGCTTCGCGCGTGTAAAATGTGCCGATGCCATGCGATGCTTTCGTACTTGAGCGAGTCTGAGCAACATGCAGCAGCAATGAAAGCAAAAGTTTCTGAAACAAAATCTGAAAGAATGAAAAGCCGAAGCCATTTGAGATGTTTGTAAACAATGAAATGCAACAACAATAACCACAATAATAAAAATAGTTATGGTAATAGAAATTGGCATTGTGAGATGGGAAAATGTAGTCAGACAGAGAAGAATACGTCAAGTCAAGTAAAAGAAGAAAAAATTAGTCAAAGAAGAAATAGGCAGAGAAGAAAAAGCCAATTGAAAAAGAAGTAGTCAGTTAGAGAAGAGAAGAGAGATTAAAAAAATAAATAGTCAGTCAGACAAAAAATTGTCAGCCAGAGAAAAAAGAGTCCGTCTGAGAAGAAAAAGTCAGTCAAAAAAGAAATAGTCAGGCAAAGAAGAAATAGTAAGTCAGAGAAGAAAAAGTTAGTCAGAGAAGAAATAGACAAAAAATAAATAGTCAGTCAGAGAAGAAAGAGTGGATCAAAGAAGAAATAATCAGTCAAAGAAATAATCAGTCAAAGAAATAATCAGAGAAGAAATAGTTAAGAAGAAGTAGGCAGTCAGAGAAGAAAGTGTCAATCAAAGAAGAAATAGTCAGTCAGATTCAAAATAATCAGTCAGGGAAGAAAGAGTCAGTCAGAGAGGAAATAGTCAGTCAGAGAAGAAATAGTCAGCCCGAGAATAAATAGTGAGTCAAAGGAGAAATAATTAGTCAGAGAAGAAATAGTTAAGGAATAGGAAATAAGAAATAATTAAGGGGGGAAAAAGTCAGTCAGAGAAGAAATAGTCGGTCAAAGAAAAAAGTCAAAGAAAAAGAAAGAAGAAGAAATCGTTTTAACAAGAAATAGTCAGTCAGAGAGGAAATAGCAAGTCAGAGAAAAAAGAGTGGATCAGAGAAGAAGTAATTAGTTAAACAAAAAAGTCAGTCAAAGAAGAAATAGTCAGAGAAACAACAGGAGAAAAAGTTAATTGAAAAATAGTCAGTCTGAGAAGAAAAAGTCAATCAAAGAAGAAATAGTCAGCCCGAGAAGAAATAGTGAGTCAAAGAAGAAATAATTAGTCAGAGAAGAAATAATAAGGGAATAGGAAATAAGAAATAATACAGGAGGAAAAAAGTCAGTCAAGGATGAAATATTCGGTCAAAGAAAAATAGTCAGGGAAAAAGAGAGAAAAAGAAATCTAAGAAGAAATCGATTGATAAATAAATAGTCGGAGAAGAAAGAGTCAGTTAAAGAATAAATAGTCAGTCAGAGAAGAAAGAGTCCGTCATAGAATTAATAGTCAGTCAGAGAAGAAATAATTAGTTAAAGAAGTAATTCAGTCGGAGAAGAAATAATTAGTTACAAAAAACAGTCAGTCAGAGAAGAAATAGTCAGCAAGGAAGAAATATTCAGTCACAAAAGAAATACTGAGTTCAAGGAGGAGTAGTCAGCCAGAGAAGAAAAACGCAGTAACAAAAGATTCTAAAGCGATGCTACATAAAATGCTTAAGACATTTAGTATGAGGTAGGAAAGGAAAACTGTAAATGAGACAGCAAGAAAATGCCAAAAAGTTGGAGTTAATTTGAATAAGAAGATAGGTGGACTAAGGAGGCAGCTTTCCCCTGAAAAAGTTAACTAAACCATAAAAGTCGAATGAGGCTGCTCTTAATTAAAAACTTTCCTATAGTTTTGACGTTTGATAGTAGAAAACTTGTAGTATGACATGGTTAGTAAGGTTCGATGGTTAGAGATTTAGATTTTTCTTTCTCAGGAACGGACATTGTCACATGAAGTATAAGATCATATATTCTTCTTCTTTTTCAGAACAATGATGAAGTCTGTCTAGTGAAATCAAATTCTTTTAGCATATCTAGCTGAGCTGATTGAGTGCTGGTCAAGTTGTGTGGATATCTGGGTCGTCTTTTGTTTGATCTTAGCAACTAATGGGATAAACTATTTGAATTTATATAGGCAAGAAATATTTAGAATGAAATAATAAAATAGTATTAAGTTAACACTTTCACGTTCAATGAAGCTTCTTAATTCAATCTAAAATAAGAAAAAATAAATCCTTCTCAGAATTTGCTCAGTGCTGTTTTAGCATATAAATTTGGGATGTCTTTAAAAGATTTAGTAAGAAAATATTTACATATATTGCCTTAATTTGGATCAATATTTTAATAGGAAAAAAAAACAAATTTAAATAATAACTGCAAATAACTTAAAACTAAAATTCAATAACAAAAACAATGCAATAGCAAAACCAGTCACAACAGCACTCGAGCTATGTTAGTTAGAACAACAACTACAAAAACATTAACACTTGCATTAATAACTACAACAACAACGACATAAAGCCCTAACAAAGCCACACAACAACCATAACAATTGTCGCAGCGACAATAGCAACAACAGAAAACCAACAACAAGCAAGAACAACACCAACATCAGCCATTTAAAAATAATAATCACAATTTTTGCATGATTGACATTTCTGCGCATATAGAATGATCTGCACACGCTGTTGGCTCTGACAGCCCCGCTCCGTCTGTCGTGTAATGCCAACAACACTTTCATCAGCTATTTTGTTGTTTGTTTGCCAAGTGTTTGTGTATTTGTTGGTGCTTTTATTGCTATTTTACACTGTTACGCTTTGTTGTTGTTATGATTTTGCTTTTGTAATGGCACGAATAGTAAACACCTGTTGCAAGGCGCTCGCTGGCTGGCAATATTGCACGTTGCACACACACACACACACACACATATACACAAAGGCGCAGACACAGTGTGCGGTTGCGCACGTTCACAGTGGTTGTTGAACTGAATCGCGCCGCATTTGTCGGCCACTGTAATTGCAATTCCAGTGCGCGCGTCAAGTGCTGCTGGGACTAGTCGCGTGTAATTTGATGCTTCTGCAGCTCCCTTAATTGAGTTTGGCGTAGGTATGCTCGCGGCGACCAACTCTGATTTGTCACACTGGCCGGTGTTGGATTTAGTATGAAGTGCAATAGCCTAAGCGTGTCGTTAAGTGGGCGCGGTGCAGGCTGAGAAGGCAAGTAGCACTTGAAGTTAGGTTAGTACACTTTAGTACACTTCGAAACGTTTAAGATCCCTTGTGCACTACATCTCAGAATAGTGTTTCAGGCCACTTATGATTCTGTGTTCGATGGTGATCGAAACCGACCTGAGCTGCTGATAGATCTGGTATTCTTCTTTAGTGATTTAATGCTTGAAATGCCCACGGGATCAGACAAATATTACTATATTTTATTTATGAAAAGGTATGTTAATTATAATAAGTAAATAAAGTGATTAAAATGAAGACTATATAAAAGTTTAATATACCCAAAAAGTGGAGAAATGTTGGCTAAAGACGGAGTTTCTTGAAATCGTGAGATATCCGATCTGGTTTGTTAATTTATTGGTTCGAATTGAAAATAATTGTAAACATAGTTTTCGCAAAACTCGGAGAAATTCATACTAAATTTTAAGTACGTAGAATTACCTAAAGTTTTCTGAATCACGGGATAAAATAGCCGATCAGGTTTGTTAATTTTATTAGAGTAAAAAAATTTATTCGAATTGGAAATAATTGTAAACATAGTTTTCGCTAAACCCGGAGAAATGTTTGCCAAATCTGAGGTACGGAGAGTTATTAAATTATTAAATTTGGAAATAAATTATTCGAGTAAATTAGTCGATCTAGAATGTAGATTTCATCAGAATAAAGAAATCAGAAATCAAATTTAAAATATATGTAAACATACCTTTCCCGAAACCAAAGAACTGTTTACATTAATCGTTAAAAATCTTCTGAAACTCTGGGAATCTCTGGAAATCTTCTGAATCTCTGCGTGAAATGTTGGATCTGGCAATGCTACCATCGGCAAATAGGTCAATGGTATAGTGTCAGGCTAAAACGCCTATGAGTATGCAACATTTTTTCTATTAAACGGCAGCAGGCAAGAATTCTTTCTTTTGATTCAGATACGGTCACAGCGCGCTTGATATCCTTCAGTCAGTTACACAGTGCGACAATTATGTATTAAGACTGCCTCTAGAAACCATAATTCAAACACGATATCTGCTAATTTTTTGGTATATTTATTAGAAATATTCTCCTCCTGATTCAATACACTTGTTACATCGATTTAATACGATTCAAACGCGCTTTCCAGCTCATTTTTCGGAATTTCCTCCAGTGCCCTCGCGAAGCCCGTTGTATGGTCTGAATGTCATCAAAAAAGCATCCTTTCAACTTCAAATTCAGTTTCAGAACAAAGAAAAGTCGCACGATGCCCAATCAGGTGAATACGGCGGATGATTCAACACACAGAGCTGATTCCGAGCCAAAACTTCGCGATCAATAAGTTCTGTGTGACTCGGTGCATTATCGTGCAACAGAGACTAACTTTTTGGATCGCGGTATTTTGGTCGAATACGACGGATTCTGGCCATCAAACGCTTCAAAACTTCGAGGTAATATGCGACAGTAACTGTTTGACCAGTTGGAACAAATTCTTTGTGGATAATTTTTTTGCTATCGAAGAATGTAATGAGCATTGTTTTGATTTTTTATGGAACTTTTCGTGTTTTTTTGGCTTGTGGTGAGTTTTTTTGATTTCCATTCCGCACTTTGACGCTTGGTTTCTGGATCGTATCGGAAACACCATGTTTCATCACCCGTAACAATTATTTTCAGGAAGTTTGGAACATTTTCTGCGGGTGCAACGATGTCTCTGGAATGACTGACTTTCATTAATTTTTGCTCCTCGTTCAATGTGTGTGTGGAAGAATTTTGCGCAGACCTTTGTTTTGCACAAATCCTCGTGTAGAATGAGTCGGATAGTTTCTTTGTTGATGTTTAAGGTCTCTTCCATAATTTTCAGTGAAGCATTGCCGTCTTCTATTAAATGTCTACCAAATGTCATGAAATTTTGACAGTTAGTATAGGACGGTTGAAGCGTCAAAACGCATGTGCTCGCACATAGATGGCGCGCTTGGTTGCTGAGATATGGTTGGATATGGAGTCTTAATACATAATTGTCGTACTGTGTATATCCTTCTGTAAGTGACATGCTTTAGTCAGTGACATCCTCTAGTCAGTCTGTTGTATGCTGATGAGCCTTAATGCCTTTCTGCCCACATTCCAATACCAGTTATCCGGATAATGTCTGTAAGTTAATTTGCTCTTTCGTTAACCACTTTGAAAATTTCCCTCATTAATCAAATATTTTCATCTGTTTTAATTCAAAAACTACAAAAAGTATTTTCTAACTTGTGTCCAACCATCGAGCAAACATTCATTTAGTGCTCTCTGACTATCGACAGACCACATTTAGATTTGATATTAAGAAATCAATGTCTTGATTGAAATTAGTTAGTACTCTGTGGATTCGATATGTGGGCGAGATGGATGAGACTTGCAAGCTCTTAGTTTGAACTGTAGTCAAAATTTGTTCGCATGACACAAAAGCTTGTGACAGCTGTGACAAAACAGAGACAGAGTGAAGTGTTTACACTGCTTTACACTTAAGTGTTTGCATAGATTACACAAGTAGTTATTCTGAATTGTTGCACTACAACAACAACCCTGCAGTGTGCAGATCTCACTTGTTTGTTGTGATTCATGCCGTGTCAACAACTGCAATTCTTGTGAGCACAAATCAATCGGAATTCCCTAAAATACTCAGCAAAAAACCAAAAAATACACAACAACAAAATTAATTTTCATTTCAATTTTTTTATTGTATTTTTTATACTTATTTGTTTTTAATAAAATTTTCTTATCCAAGCGTAAGCCCTGAAATGTCATTTGGCTAAACTTTAAAACACAAAAACTGAATTTTCCAATGAGCAAAAAATGAGCGAAAAACCAAAATATACACAACAACGAAAACATTTTCATTTAAATTTTTTCTGATTTTTGTTTTTATTTTCATAATTTTTTTCAATATAATTTTATAATTTAAACTTAAGCCCTGAAATGTCAATTGGTTCAACTACGGAACACAAAAACTAAATTTCCCAATGAGCAATTCAATAAAAATGAAATCAAATTCAATTACAACAAAACGTTTGGGTGTTTTCAAGCACAAAATTGCGGCACCAACAAAAAGTGCACCGCAGAAGCGTAAAAATTCTAAATTAGTAATTATTTGTGTCTGCGAGATGAGTGAAAAAAAATCAAATTCCCGAGGCGGAAGTAGTCTGATGATGTGCAAATCGTGCTATAAATAGCAAATATGAATCGCCCATCAATTGGAATTGCAGCATCAAAATCCCATAAAGACGCCAAATCCCAAACCAACAAAAAGAAAATTAATAAAAAAAAACAAAAATTAATAAAACAGCAGACGCAGCGATTGACATGCCAAAATGCCGATTAAAGACAATCAGCCGAAAAGCAATAAAAACAACAAAAAACAGCGCTGCTGGTGCGGCTGTTGCTGTTTCTGTTGCTGGGCATGGGAATCGGCCGCGTAAAGTGTGCGTGGACGGCGCGCGCATCAACTTTGAAATGTTGATTCACCATCGACGAAACGCCCCGCCAGCCCTTTCTCTCTCATATGCGACGCGCTGATTTTCGGATTTTTCTCTTTTTAAGTTTCGACCATTTCGTATTGTTGTTCTTGTTACCACGTCTTCGCGGTAACAAGAGCTTAAATTAATTTAACAGCAGCTTAAACGCTCCGACGGGCTATCCCGACGGGCGAGTCGTCGCGCACCATGAACACAACAAACGCGACCGACACAAGCGCCCGTGCGAAGATTTCATTCAGCTTTTCATGCGGCCTGAAATGAATAGGTTTCGTGTTTTGCTGTTGTGTTGCTTTTTGTTTTTTGCCAGTAGACAACCACAAATTTGTTTGCCAAGGAATTTCATAATGAATGAAATTCAACCGCACTTTCGGATGTGTCATCGCAAAGCTATGATTGCGAGAATGAGGCCGACGATGCACGTAATACACACCGCATGAGTGTCTGAGATGCTGCGTGTGTGTGTGTGTGTGTCACGGTTTGCGATGGTAAAATATTTCCAATATTTATGAGGGGAAATTGTATGGAAACGTATCGAAATGCCTTCGGCGTGAAAGGTTTTCTGTCAGACTTGGCTGTGGGTAAGACAACTTACATACTTATTGTCATATTTTTAGTCTTGGACAGATAACTATTTGTTGCTAAAAGTATTTTTTATACATGTCAGGTTTTTTAATACTGAAACAGTGGGGACATAGAATCTGTAGAGGGAAAACATTAAGGGTTTAATTTTATTAAAGTTGAGAATCGCAAGTCTTACCATTTCAGTTACTCAAGTGATACGAACTTAATGTATCCAAGCACTTAAAGTACATACTGCATACTAGGGATCACAATTTTTGGCCATTTTGCAATCCCGGGATTTTCGGGATTGAAATTTCGAATTTCGGAATACCGGTACTTAATCCCAGGATTCATATAAAACATTTTTAAAATAAAACAATTTTCCCAAATAGCATGAAAACATGTTTATCATATATGTTCCATAAAAATTTATCAAGTTTAATTACACTTGGGTTGATTTCAAGTTTGTTTTTATTTTGATTTTAGTCACATTTTATTGAAATTTAAACCGTTTCAGTCAACATTTAATTTTAGTTTAATAACAATTTGTTTTATCCAAAAATAACACTAAAACTTATATATGCATATTTGATTAAGAAAATAAAATAAACCATATGTTTGTACTTTCGATAAAAAAAGTTAAGCATTTTGATTAAATGAAAATTGAGATCTTGAAAATACTAAGAAGAAGAAAAACATCTTTTAGAATGCTTAGTAAATAATTATAAGCCTTTTGTAAGAAACGCCCTCTCTCCCATCCATTGCGAAAAAAGTCAGTTTCTTTTATCAAAGTTTCAGATAAGGAATCATTTTTTTTGGTGTTAAATTAACCTCGTCAGAACTTTCCAAATTTTTTTTAACAAGTATTACAAGTAAGCAATTTCATTTTAATGCAATCCTGAAAATGCCGGGTTTAGAGAATTTGATTCCCGAAATTTTCGGGACTGAAAAATAACCGAGATCCCGGGATCCTGGGATGCGATGCCTAGTAATACATAGCTTTAAAATTATATGCGAAATAACAATAAATGTACTAGGGATTGCAATCCCTGTCCAGTTTTACAATCCCGGGGTTTTCGGTATTGAATATCGCAATACCGGGATTCTGGGATTTCGTTGAAGAAACTAAATCATGCGTTTCAATTCTAAATGCAATCAAATTGAATTTTCAGTAAATTTTATTTTCGTATTAAATACAATTCTGTGTTCTTACTTTAAAACTAAGAACAAGATATTTATGGCAAATAATATGAAATTAATAACATTAAAAGTGAATTCAATCGCAAACTTCCAGGCAAACCTGCTGATAAAAATCATCTCTCTGTTTCAGTACTAGTTTGTCAAATCGTAGGTAAATGTCCATATTCTATTTGAAAGTAAGTAAAAAGTAAGCTGTTTATGTTTCGATCCTGGGATCAGGTTTTGTCAATCCCAGGTTTTTCAGGACTTAAATTGTCCGGAATTTCGGGGTTTTGGGATTCGGGATCTCGAAACTGCCATCTCTAGTATGTACATATGCAAAAATGTTCTTTAACTTTTTCATTTCTATCAGTGAAGATCACTACTTTACCACTCTGCACCATAGTCGCAGCTGTTTGTCAGCCCACTGAATTCTTTAAACCCATACAACGGAAGAATTGTTATTAAGTTCTTTTAAACATGAATGTTCATTAAAAAAAAATGATTAAATACTTAAATATGTATAGATTAAAAAAATAGTATTCTATGTGGAAGTTGAAAGACGACTGCAAGAAGGAAACGGTGTCTTCGTGGGAAGAATAAAGCTTAGGAATTCCTACCATCTTTTGATGTGGCAAACGAAGAAGACTCACGTGAAGCAGAGGCACCTGGAGAGAGAATCTGCTGTTGTTGTTGAGAATCTGATGGGGTGTTATGGACAGTTAAATAGTAAGCAACGATTAACTATGGACAAGTAGGACTTAGTCCTGGCTTTAGAGACTCAATACCTGCGTCTTCATGTCTAATCTGGTTGAAGGCAACATTTTCAATATACTTACATCATGAATGATAAACGAAAAAGATATTTTAGGGTGTTAAATTCTCGCAAATAACTGTTTCTTAAAAACATTTTGAATGGAATATATGATTTCAAATGGTATTGAACTCAAAAGCTGTATATTGCTTATTGCTTCAACCACTTTAGTCATTCGATTAGTGTTTAATTTTGTTGAATGTCAAACATTTCTTAGTCATGATTTTTTGTTGATTGGGCCAAAATAGAATTGCCAACAAAATGCGGAACTAAAAGAGTGGCATTGAGATTGTCTCCTCATTGAATTTGAATATAGAATATATAAGCGTGTTAGTGGTATTATTCCAACTTTATGATCTTTATGCGCCAGGTGCCATAATCAGTGCGCGTAATCAAGCCAATTGGCCCATAAATGCATTGACAATTCGTGATTCCGTTACTTTCGTGTACATGTGCGTGTGTTGTTTGTGTGCGCAAACAAGTGGCTGCTTCCTAACTCCGTCAATATGTCACTATCTGCTCGACACTGAAACGTCATCGTTGTTGCTGCGACGTCACACTTTCGCAAACCACTCTGAAATTGAGCGCAAATCAGTTTACAATGTAGAATTGACATCAGTATTCTAGCTTCAACCAGACAATTATTTATATTTTGCTAACTAAACACCGATATGTGTACATCCCCACTTCACATTTGATTTCATTACTTGGAACTCTACTCAAAGTAGTTAACTAATACAATTCTCAAAATTTTTATTAACAACTGACCACTGAATGTCTTAGTTGTTGTTATTATAAACAACTGAAAATACAATTTTGGTAATCCCTGTTTTACCGAACACAAAACTGATACTCGGGTGATACTGTAAACGTATTGGTTGTTGGATGTATAGAGACAACATTTCAAATATACTAAAGAAAAGTAATTTTTGTTATGCCCAAAAAATTTTCTGTCGTCACAATCAGAACGTTGGACTTAAACAGCTTTCAAGGCTAAAAATCAGCTCCTCTCATCATTGCTTTGTTCATTAACGTATTTTAAGACGTTTATCAATTGACTCACTTCAATTGCCTTTTCTTGTAATCCCTAACATTCGTAGACAACTCACCAAAGCGGCATTTACAAGTTTTTCTTCAGTAAGCTTATAAAATTTGCCAAATAGAGCTCAATTGCGGTTAATGTTGAAGTTATTACGTATCTCATATGTATAAGTATTTATGATAAATTAAGCTTAATTATTTACTTATGTTAACATTTTAGCAAACAAAAGTATCAATGGTGTACACACAGAATGTAATTACCTCTGTTTGCACACTCGACGGCATTTATAAATTATCAGCAATAAAAATATTATCAAAAAATATTCCCTCCTACTTTCATTCGCACCGTTTCATAAGCAATTTAAGGCAATAAATTTCAGTCGATTAATTGCAATCGACCACTGTCAAATTTAGTTGTTGCTAGCATTTCATTGACATTTAATAACATATAAAAAAATTGATAGAATATGGGAATTGTTTCGAAGTAAACTTTTTGATAAAAGACTACGATTTAATTAGAACAGTTTATTAATCAGTTTATGACTTCAATATACATATTTAGCTTTTCGAAAATCAATATATGATCATGCGAACGTGAGCCTTGTTAGTGTAATAGTAGTAGTGTTAGTTGTTAGTTGTAGTGTAATAGTGTAATAGTAGTAGTAGTAGTACATACCCTTATGTGCATACATAGTCAAATATATATAGAAAAAAATTGCACCAACTACTTGACAACATTGCTGCTCCTATATGGAAAATATGTAGAGCAATAAAAGTCTTAAATAAATGTTTATTTTATTTTATTTTTTTTTAATTTTATTTTATTTGGTTTGATTTGATTTGATTTGATTTGATTCGATTTTATGTTATTTTATTTTATTTTATTTTATTTTATTTTATTTTATTTTATTTTATTTTATTTTATTTTATTTTATTTTATTTTATTTTATTTTATTTTATTTTATTTTATTTTATTTTATTTTATTTTATTTTATTTTAATTCTTACAGTCACGGTTGCCACTCGATCAAAATTTGTGTTTAACAGAATTTTCTAGAAAAGTATCCAGCCGGCAGTTTTCCCCTTCCTAATCTGACAAAGTTTTTTGGTGGTTTGGCAAACCTTTAAGCAAAAAAAAGTAAAAAATCATGACAAAACTAACGAAGTTCATTAACATCGATCACACGATTACAATGTGAGACGAAAAACTTACCCCGAGAAAAATAACAAAAAGGTCGTCAAGGTCCACAATCAGTGACGCACGCAGAAATTCATTTTGGGTGCCAAATACCATTCGAAACCATTTTTGTACCAGCAATTTTTGTGTTTGGTCGGTCTGAACCCCCAAACACCCCTGAGTGTGCCATTGTATACAAGATTATATACACTAAAATTTCCTTAAAAGTTACCAGCTGTGGCAACCTTTCAAATATAATTATGGTATCTATTTGTATATTTTTCCGAATATTTCTTTTCCTAAATACAAATTTAAGTCTGCTGTTATACAAAAATGAACTATTCTTATGATCCCAATTTGATATGCAGTGGTTTTATTTGTAAATAAACACATTTGAATGATGTTTTCACTGTTGGACAACATTCTGCATGACATAAAATATGAAATCAATATTACTTTATAAATAAAGTAACAGCAACACCAGAGTCATTTTTTGGGTTTTAACGAAGAAAGTGAAATATAATTGATATAATATTTTTTTACATTATATATATTTTTAAATAACAATTCGAATCATTTTCAAGCATTAACCTGTTTAATCATTTTTCTGAAATGTACTTGAATGCTGTAGGTAATTTCAAATTAAGTACTTAAAATTGCATTATCCCATCATAATCTGCCGCAGACTTTTAACCCTTTTTCCGGTATAGTTCTGAGTTCTGAGCAGCACAATTGGCCTCTGGCACCACTACCCCTCGACATTCCCATCTGCACCGGAACTTTAGTGAGCGTCACTTGCGCAACTTCAGGAAGTACGCACGCACCAATTGCGCAAAGCTTGTAATAACAGCAGCAGCAGCAACAATAACAATGGCCAATGCCACGCTTTGCACTCATGTGCCCATATTTACATATGCACAGATAGAATGTGCCGATACTTCAATATATGTGCCGTTTGGAGGGGAAATGTCCCGCAAGTACGCGGTCACACCGCACTTAGGTTAGGTGCCATAAACTGACGTCGCGCACGCTGCTGTTATTTCGATATATATGTGTGGTGGCTCTTTATCTTTATTGCAACTGATAATGCGATATTCTTTAAGGCAGATTTCTGTATAAATCATCCGGCCACACACGGAGTCAAGTACATTTGTCACGCAACAACTCGACAGTACAACAGTGTAATTTTAGACGTGTGTTTTGGCAGAAATATTTACCGGGATTGTTACTAAACATTATCGCAGGACTCGAGCACATTACGCCGTTTGCAACGATGAACATAACAATTGACATGGCGGCCACAGTACCTCAATGTGAGTTAAATACTATGTACGAGTGTAGTGCAGTGCCAGCATATAAAAGCTGCTTTTTTTTGGTATTTGTTTTAGTGTTTGTGTATCTGTGCATGTGTGCATTTGTGTGTGTGTACCTACGAAGTATTGAAGAGATGGTTATTCATGGGAGAGACGTTAATGCTATGAATTAATTGTTTGGGTATAGGTTCGAGGCTCGATGTCCAAGGACATTGGTTTTTCGTGTGTTTTAAAGAATGTGGAATGGCAAATTATTGGATTTTTGTTTTTAGTTTTTCTGTGCTAATTCTTAAACTATTCCCACTGCTGAACAATGCCATATGGCGTGCTTAGGAAAGTCTATCAATGTTCCCTCTTAACGTAGTCAGAAAGGAATACGTAAACATTTTGCTCAAAAAGACATCCTTTTTTTTGTAGAGGTGGAAAACATCAAAAGACGTTGTATGACAGTTTAATGCACTGGAAACATTCCCTAGAGCTCGTTGCTTCTTCTGGGACTACCGTTAGGCATTGCATCAGGAGTTGGTTCAAGCATGTAGCTTAACGGTCCAAGTCTGGGAACAAGAAAGAACTATCTATGTGGTGCGCTTCGGAAAATGAAGTTAGTAAGAATACGGTAGGCTGGCAGAGACGCTACTCATGCATTGACGAATCAACTCCATGCAAGCCCGAAAACAACACTGTGCGTTTTTACGCTCCACAGTGAATTTTCAAGCAGTTTTTATAAAGATTTCTTACTTCTGGCACTGAAAAACTGACCAAATCCCTATTTGGTTCTCTTTATTTTATTTCAAAGTGTTCTCTAGTGAAATTTCACACATATTTGGATAGTTCGTTTTGACTGTGAAGATCCTGTTTCTCCTATTGGGCATCTCTGCAGCTGCATTTTCAGCTGCTTGACTCCATTCGAAACCAGGTCTAGAATTGCTGTTCTTTGTGTCTAAACAGAAGTGGCTCACACTGGATATAATTTTCAGGAGGCTTCCGTGCATCTTTTGAACCCAATTCTATTCCAACCCATATTTTTCACTAGCAGTTTTTGTATTTGGCGCAGGGTTTAAACCCCCAAAACCCCCTGCCTAGTAGCATAAATATTAATCAAATGTGATTCACGTGCGCGACACACAAACAACAAATGTACGGGTATTCCCACCCACGCCTTCTTAATCTAGCCAAGTGTGAGAGTCATTATGATTGTGTCTGCTATTTTGTAAAAAACAAAAACATACGTGAAGTTCGTTGTTCAGAGATAGAACATAGTGAATCGCTATAGTGAACTTCTATATAATGAAGTTCTCCGTATAATGAATTAATTTCAAAGACACAGCTTTATCGTTCTATTCTAAGTGCATTTTGATCTCCTTATAATAAATTTCCATATAGTGAATATTTCTCTACAATGAATAAAGTTTTTAGTTGAAAACTTCGCTATCATTCGTTTTTTGTCTCCATATAATGAATTTTTCCATGCTATTTTCTGTCACGCATATTATCAACAACGAATACCGAAAAAAAGTGAAACATATTTAGGGGAACCCCAGAACTTAAAAATAACTAGAGCATAAGAAGAAGAATGTCACATCACTAACCATTTTGACAGCAATTGTTTGTTTTGAGTGATTAAAGTGAAAATGTCGCAGCAATACATTCGGGCAAATTTCTGCTTCTCTTGATGTACTTCGAACCTTAGTGGAGATGAAGAGCGCCGTAGCGTTTTTAAGCCTCTAAATGTATTAGAAGGCTTTGTTAAGGAAGAAAAGTGGAAGGAACTAAAATACCTCGTTATTTGAAATAAAAGATGAAAAAAATCATTTTTTCTATATAACGAAGCTTTTTTCTTGTCCCGTGCGAATTCATTATAAGGAAGTTGGACTGTATATAAAAATTTTCTTTATTACCCACAGACAGTCTAAATGTCTTTATCAAAATTGTATCAGTAAAACAAGTGAAGAAAAATGAATATTATGAAAAAAATAAAAATAAAATTGCTTTCTTGTCTTGTAAAAATTTTACAACATTAACAAACATTAATTGAACAATAACAATAATTAATTCTAAAAAGCAATTAATCACCACACAGCACAGTGATTCGTTTCATAGACAAAATTCCAAAAATTTATAGTCTCAGAATTTAACGATTTTGATGTCATTTGAAGGGTAAAACTCCAACTAAGAAAACCCCCGAAAAGTTGTGCAAAAATGTAATTAGTGTCTGTCCAAAAGCGGCTCGAAGTTGAAACTTTTTTCACAAAAACAAATGCAAACACATATTTTCTGTTTTTTAGTCTATTGAGTAAAAAAATCTTAAAAATACATTATTACAAAAAAGTTGCTAGAACTTTCAGTATAGATTAAGAAATGATGTGGCCATTTTCGCTTTTAATATTTTCTCAAAATTTCCAAAGCTGAGGCTTATACTACACTTTTAATTAAAAATATTTTTCTAAATTAAAAATCTGAAAATTGACAAAACTTAGAGGAAAATATCTAAAAAGTATGTGAAAGTGTGTTCCTGGATTTTTGTTTATTTTAAGAAGCATTCTTTCTTTGTCAGATAATGCAATTACATACTCCAATATTTTCCGATCTCAGAAAATCATTCAATTTGAAAGATGGTCTAAACTCCTATTTTTCAACAAAATTTATTTAATTCATTCCTAAAAGTATGCAATTAGCATTAAAAATTAAAAAAATTGCACAAATGTGAAACATAAATCTATTATTATCGTTTTTATTGCAAATCTAAAGGGTCCTAAGACAATTTCTTTTGCTCTTTGCAATTATCAATGTTGACATTACCGATTAAATGAAAAATCTGAATAAATCTAGCCAACACATTCGTTGCTATAGCTTTCTAAAAATGACGAAATTTGGAAATTAAAAAAAAAAAATTTAAGAAAAACAAAATGAAGATTCCAATTCAGCAGACCATGATTAACTAGTATACCAAATTTTATTAAGAACAGGCCACTCCCTTTAATTTTATCACGCGGTTGTATGGAATCGAATCACTATGCACAAAGAAATTGGTGAAAAATACTTTCATCTGGCTGCAATGAAATAGTTTGTGAACCGCGGAAAATGTTTTGCCAAACCTGATCTACGGAGACTTCTTTAATGGTTACTGAATCTTAAGCTGAAAAAATATGATGGCAACTCTAAGTGATGCAATTGTCCAGGGCACCAAATCAGCAGAAACAGCGCAGTCTGAAGCTTCTTTTTATAATATCTAAATGTATTAATTCGATTGAGTTGCCTGCGCATTCACGCCCAGTCTTTTCACTTAAAATTAGCACCGAGTGCATCCTAACCAAAATGTTAAATAGTTTTTCCCCCTTTTAGTTCTGTGCAACTGTCCAAAATTTTTCCGTTTAGTTAGTAACTGGTTGTGCATTTTTAAGCCACATTCTTCTTTGAATATTAACACTTGAACTGACTTTCAAAACGATAGCTTCTGTTAGAAGTCAATCACTTAAATGCCCAATTGAATTCATTATCGAAAACAATTTAAAACCATAAAATCGCGCCAACACCTCCAGCTGATTGTGTGGGCTTATCAGTCTGTGGTTGGTGACTTGCCAGTCATATTTAACAAGATTCTGTGAAACGCCTTTGCGTTTTTCATTATCACGACACACACATAAACACACACATACAACAAGGCCGTCGGACCTATGCCAACATTTCGGAAACTTTATATGCGCTTTGTTGTTTTAATGTTCTGTTATTGTTTTGACTTTTTTGCGACTGCTAATTTTGAGTAATTTGCATGCGAAACCGAACGCCTCAGCGACAGTCAAACGTACATAAATTATTCAAATTACGCTCGCCCACCACTCAGCCGCTCAACACGTCATCGAAGGCGTCGTTGTTGTCGCTTTTGCTTTTGCCGTCTGCTTGTGGTGCCCACGCGATTTGGGTCTTAGAAAACCAAACAACAAACAAAAAACGCTCGCCGCTACAATTATTTTTCGAACTAATACGGAACTCTTAGTTGTGAGCATTTTACACTCAATTAATTTATGGCAAACGCGACACGCGGCCTCAACCAGAAGTCGCGCGCCGACTCATCAAAATCCATTGAATCCATTGCAAACTTATGACGAACGGACAAACGCCCAGTGGACATTAAGTAAACGCTTGCAAATCGAACTGGTTTACGCGCTCTGCTGGAACCCACACATACACACACAAACACAAAAACAGAAATTCACATTAGCGGCAATGAAATTCGTCAACGACTAAACGTTGCTTGCGCTGGGCAATGCATACCGAAACATGACTAAACTGAAATTCAACTGAAATTTTCGTTAAATAATTCTAACCGACTGCCTTGCGTTCGCCTCCTCCCACAACCACCCAATGAGAAGCAACAATAACAAAAAACCCAATCAGACAATGGAAAGCGAAAACTGGCGGAAAATTGCAGCAGACATCCGTCGCTGTTCTGCGTCTGTTTGCTGCTGCGAGCGCAATTTGCAGTGAATGAGCACACAAATCAGCTGTTTGTTATTGTTGTTGTTATTGTTGTTGTTGTTGTTGTTGTGCGGTGTGCCGGTATCTGCCAGCTGAAAAGCTCTAATCTTGGAAGCAGTCGCGTGCTTATGGCATTTTTTTATCAATTAAGTACTTTTTTTCGCTCGCAAGCTTTCGCAGCACGAAACGAATAGCCAAAGTCAACGAACCGCAATCGTGCGCCAAAAGTAAACAAACAGTAAACCATATGATCGGCCTAGCCGACTGTCAAAGCGGCACTATTTGTATAGTTTATTGTCTTTATAGTTTATTTGGGGTTTCTGAGCAACCAAATTGTACGTTTTATGGAAAATGTTTTTTATTGATTCAGATTCTCTATTCACAACCCTGTTAGAGAGTAAACTTTCTTTTAATCTGCTATTGATTGTGTTGGAATTTGAACCCAAGTGCTTTAATTTGTGATCCAATTGACTAACATTTGAGATACCTTGGTTGCTTGGTGTCAACAGTACAAAATCTGCATATATGTTGGTTAAATTAAAATAATAAATATCTGAAAGTTTTTAAAGATTTAGTAGATCGTTTTTTATAAACTCAGACAGTGGCGCACGCAGCGGAGTTTTGAGGGTTCAACCCCCACACACAAAGATTTCTGATACAAGGTATGGTTTCGAATGGTATTCGGCTGAGGCGGATTCAGAAAAATATTTCGGTGGGGGGTGGGGGGGATTCAAAAAGTAATTCTTTAATATTTATAAAATTTCTTTTAATATGTATATAGTTTTAAAGTAGATCCTAATATTTCGGGGGGTTTCAACCCCCATAACACCTCCCCATGAATCCGCCACTGATATTTGGCTCAAAAGTTGAAATCCACTGGTCGCGCAGCACTGAAGGCAACAATTCAGAAAAAAACTGAACTATTAACTTGTATTAACAATAATAATTCAAATTAAAATAAGCTTGTGTACTGCCTAATGTCTCCAAAAAATCGGGTCAAATTAGACACTAGAATAACGAATGTACGTAATATTATTAGATATAAAAAAACTTATTATTAGATATAAAAAACTTATTGAAAAGCAATCAGATCATGGAGACAGAAAGATGATCAACAATTTTTCATAATTTATGTTAAGATTTATGAAAGTGAAGCGCCCGTAGATAGGAAAAAATTACAAAAAATGTTGAGATTTTCTCAAGAAGCTTCAGATATTTTTTGCAATTTTAAGAAAATCTCAAAATTGTTGGGAAAATGTTGACAACTTTTTAATCCTGAACTCACTGTGGTTGTTTTAACTATCTGCAAACGCTACACTTACAGTCAATGGGGTTTTTTTCTTTTTTCACTAGAGTCTGCTATCGAAAATTTAGATGTTTAATGGGTAAGCTTTCATTTGTAGTATGAAACACATAGAGTTTAATTTTGATGCGAGTATAACTTAAATGTATTATTAAACTATACAAAGTCTGAGTAGATCATAGATATATTACACAGCTGCCAATTCGGTCACTTCTTAGGAAATCAGTGCCACCGACCCCCGACGTTGTTTATCTGGCAAGCCATTTTGAGTGAAAAGCAAAACATGCCTTTAGATTTAGTTCTTCTGAGGCAATGAAAAGGGATTTAACGACTTAAATATCTACTGAAAACTTTTGCTTTCAGTACTGTCTTTCCAGCAGATCTACAAGAACAAAAATCTTTTATGGCGTTAAAAGAAATAATTCATTATTTCGCATTACTCAACAAATACATTTCATGCCTTTGGTGAGTTCCAATAGCTTGAGATAAGCCACTGAAATCATTCATATGGTAGTTCAAAAGTCGCTTTATCATGTCGCAGGACCATGTGCTATCACAGGATGCTGTTTACTAGTAGCTCGCATGGGTAAGATAAGCCCACAGGATCTCATTTGAGGGGGGGGGTTCTGTATGGAACTTTTGAGCCCAATGCCATTCAAAATCATATTTTCTACTTTTAATGTTTCTAAAGCACATCACTGAATCAGGCGAATCACTGATCCAGACGCATGCGAACATGGCATCATGAATCTACCTTCATTTGTGGGCTGGAAAATTGACTAAAGTGTAGGAAAAATTAAAGTGTA
Source organism: Melieria omissa (assembly GCA_963971225.1). Lineage (NCBI taxonomy): Eukaryota > Metazoa > Arthropoda > Insecta > Diptera > Ulidiidae > Melieria > Melieria omissa. The sequence continues at coordinate 33,598,903 of OZ020268.1, forward strand.
AGAAAATTAAATCCTTGCTTAAGTTCGCCTCAACCTTACGTGTCACTTGGCAATTTTAAAACAAATAGAGGATACCCTCTACAAATCATTTTACCTTGACTTCATGAAACCCTATCTCAGGCCAACGAGGAAATATATAATTGACTTTCCGACTAGGGAACAGTGGGACAACAACCCGAAATGGCTAAAAGAGGACTCTCAGAAATGGTACACCGATTGGTGTAGGAGCTGGAGTTGTGGGCCCTGGGGTTAACTTAGCCCTTCAAACGAGCTACAACACTTCAATATTTCAAGATGAACTCTTTGCAATATATGAACAATTGCTAAAATGCACCCTCAAGGAACAAAGCTCACTATACTTTCGGATAGCCTGTCAGTTCTAAAATCCCTAGACATACTGGAATAATATTGAGGGACTACAACACTCGAAAAGATTCCTAAACTTTAACACAAAACGAGCCAAATCTGCTACACTTCTTAGCAGAAGACAACTGAAAATCCTATGTGGCGCCCTAACTGGCCACTATTCGCGTAACTACCATCTCCACAAACTAGGCTTGGTCATCGACAAAACATGTAGATACTGCAATGAGATCGATGAAACAATGGAACAAGTCATTATAAACTGCCCAGCCCTGCCACACAGACGTGCAAAGATTCTAGGGAAACATATTCTCGGTGATGAGGACCTGATGCAAATATCGCAGAAAGGTACTAGGTTGCAGTGCGCAAGGTCCCTACCCAATATCATTACATTACATTACTAGTTCGCGTCAAGCATTCGCGTTCTTACATGTAACCGAACCTATATCTAGTATCCATATTCTTACTCACCGTCTGGTATCGTTAGGGATTCAACACGGTCTATGCGTGATCCACCGGACCTATTACTTAAACTCAATGTCAGAAAGGATTATAAAGATCATGATTTGATCGATTAAAAAGACCATGATTTGTTCGAAAACCATCATCAGTTTTATTGTCATAGAAGTATGCAAACATATTTATTATTAGTTCGGACGTGATCATCTCAAGAGATTTGCACTGCATTTGTATATGTGTCTTTCAAAAATATTCTGTCCATATTGGTTTGAATATTCATTCAAACACCGCTTTTGGCCAATCAACCGAAGAAAGTCGCATCTGTTTGATGTTGTCTGTGGCAAAAGTTTAACAAGACAAAGAATGGAAAATACACAGGCGAGAGTTTTGTATGAGTCAATAGTCAGTCGATAGTCAGATGCGACCAGCTGTGCCTACTGACTGGCGTTGTTATTTTTGGAAATGATTTGAAACTTAAATTCAACGGCCGCTACAACGAAACGCTATTAATTAGGGACTGCATGTTATTTGTAAGCGAACAAAAGCCAATTCGACACGCCTCCGAAACGCTGCTATCAGCTCACAAGGGGCGGCAGCACCGGAGACCAAAAACCGCTGCTATCAGCAGCATTTGATTGGCGCACACGAGACAAAAGCGTGGCGAAATGTTATTAAAATTGACAACAACAAAAAAACAGCGAACAGACAATGCGACGACAGCTACTGCGAACGCAATTAGCGGGGGAAAAGTCAACGACAGACTACACAAATCGGAAAAGCCCACTTGTGGGCAAAAGTGTGGGCGCGCAGCTATGCTGGAGTTTCATTGGCGCAGGCGCCAGCTCTCTCTCGCGGACGCGTTCTCTCCGCTCGCGTTGACTGTTTTCTGAGTGCAAATGTTTGGATGAAATTTCACTCAAAGCGTCGTTGCGTGCCGTTGCATTGTGCTGTGCGGTAAAAGCCGATGAGTAATTGTGGCCTGTGGGTGTGTGAAAAACATGCAACAATAGCAACAATGGGGGGAACTATTTATGTGTGTGGGAGAATGCCAAATTATTGGAGAATTTAAGATTTTTAAAATATAAAATTAATGCAAAATTTTTAACATTAAAACCATACTGAACAATGTCAACAATTTGTTATATCTCTCAGCTGGACCACTCAAACTTGCTACCAATGTGTTGCGTCTTCGACAGCGGCACAGGCTGCCTGGCACCTCATCGCTGACACTGCCGCTAGTTGCAGTGGCGCTGATACTTTGCGTGCAGTTGCCCGACCGCAGCATTGCTTCGCCTTTGAGCGTCGTCGCCGACTATGACGACTCATCCTCCGAAGCGGTCGAGCTCATATCACACGAGACAGAAAGCTCAGTGAAGGAAAATGTTGACCTATTAGCGCTGCCACAAGAGTCGCTGAGCAGCCGCCGACTGCACAGACGCCACATCAGTCACCATCAACCGGCCGACAATGCGCTGCAGTGGCAAAATTCTTGCGGTCAATTTGACGATGGCGCCAACGATCGCAGTCCGGAGCTGGTCCAACATGTAAGTTCCGAACAAATATTTGCAACAAATGTACCATGAAATGTCAGTTGTATTATGTCATAATTTTGTCATTAACATTTCAGTATCTGATGACACTGCGACGCATTGTGCGCTTGGAATACGAGACGCTGAAGCTGAAATGGTCTAACGGCATCGATGCCAACATCAGCGAGTGGCGACGAATGCACCAGCACCACTACAAATTTCTGCCGCGGCTGCAGGACAATGCGCCGGTAAGTTACATACATATGTGATTTGTTTGTCTTGGGTGTGCCGAGGGGGGATTGAATTGATACTGAATGCCATCACTGCTGGCAATTTGCTGGCGCTCAGCTGTTGCACGCACGTGCGAAGACCTTGACATGCAGTGACGTCGATGGCCTAATGAGTAACGCTGTGCACACAGGCGACTTGTGTTGACTTTGGTTGACACACGAAAGTGCCGGTTTCCCCCGTTGCAGCGAAATGTGCCATTGAGATTGGCCGATCGATGAATGGGCCAGCTATGAGTGTGGCAAGGCGAGTGACGAGACCCGGTGGCGGCTTTCGATTGAAGCGCCGATAAGCTTCAGTACACAATGAAAGCGGCGCATGGGAAACGGGGCTTGTCAGTGCGGTTAGAGCGTTCAATTACACGTAAGCGATTGTTGCAAATTTGTGCAAATCCCAAGGGGAGTTTTTGCTTAGCCAACAAACCACAAAAGTCAACACCTCAAGTATTGTTTGAATGTCTAAGAATAGCTGTGAATGCGTCAAGGAATCCTTGGATGACGTGTGCTTAAAGCAAACTTGCTGCTATTCTCAAATCCAGCGAAAGTACGCATTAGTGTGCATATAAATTTTAGTGCTTAATCACAAAGAGTTGAAATAATTAATTTTTGGGAATAAAAACCACATACAACTCGCCATTCACAGATATTTTAAGCCAGCTTTGCTCAGTTAAATATTTGTATGCAAGTTCAAGAAATGCTGGCAGCTCTTGCAACCTTTGGGCAGTCGCAACAAGAGTTGATGGCACACCAACTCGTCAACAAATGTCGCTTCAGGTCGCAAAATGCAAAAAACACACCAAGTCAACAAATCCTCACTGGCAGCGAAATGTCAGATTGAGCTAGGAAACCTGTTCGCCATGTTCGCTGCATTGGCAGCAAAACAGAAAAAACCATTGACCAAAACCATTCTTGTACGCAAATTTATCAACAATTATCTATTAACCTTTTACATATTTTGTTTTATTTTCAGTTGACACCCATGAATTGGCATCGCAGCATGCAACAATTCATTGCCGCATTCGCTTTCTTAAGCGAAATGCAACACGAACGGGACTTGCGCGACCAGGGCGCCAAGCCCGACACCTTCAACGAGCTGCACGAACTGCTGCTCAGCGCCAAGCGTGTGTTGTGCGAGGTCGCCAGCGCCATCAGTGGCGTCTATCCGCGCAGCAAGCGTTGCTTCAGCGTTTACTCGAGCACCGACATGAAGCAACTGTTGTCCTTTCGCACCAAGGACGCTCGCCACATGGTCAGCATCGATTTGCGATTCGCCAAGCATCACTATTACAGCTACTTGCTGGCCATGCGGCGAAGCTTGCGCCGCGATATGCTTACCAGCCGCCTGGTGTACGGCTGCAGTGCGTCGTCGTCGTCCGGTGCCGATTTCGATATGAGCGAGAACGCAGTGGTGCGTGGCTCAAGTGAAACTGGCGACTCCACTTTCTAAAATGAATAAATAAACGCCTAACCGAGCATGCAAGGATGAGAGCCTCTTGTAGCTGCTTTGCTGGAATGGATTTGCGCAAATTTCTACTGTGATTAGTTGTGAAAGCAACATATTCAACATTTTATTAAAATACGAAAATATTTAAATGATGCAAAAAGAATGTTGAAAGTTGCTGTTAGTGTTAAGGACAATGCAATGCAAATAGCTTTTATGTATTTATATGTAATGTACTTGAAAAATATTTTAAGGGTATTTATTGTATGAATAGAAAATAATGTAATAAATTTAATAAAGCAGATCATGAAAGAAGAAACAAAATCGACTATTTCCATTGAACCAATGTTGGCAGCGTTCTTCAAAGATACGGTAGCAAATACTGGAAAATGTTGCATAATAAAATCAAAATTTTTAGGTTTATGTTCATAAACTTATATTACTGAAGTTTGCAAAGAGCGCAATTAAACTATTTAATATATATAGAATTTTAAGAAAAATAAAAAAAATCCTTTTCATTTTGTACACTTTGAAGCAACTCTTCATTTACCACCCTCCAAGTTATGTTTTTCTTATATTCTTAGCTTGATCCACATTGGATCAATGCAGAAAATGCAAAGAAAATGGTGTAAGAAAAACCGTCTTGTTACTTCAAGACAACTCTTTACTGACTTAGATGTCCCGTTCAAGCGTCCTCAAGCACGACAGTAAGTAACTGCTGAACTTTGCTAGGAACATTCACTTTCTCACCGATTACTTTTTTTACGTCGATCTACAACAGTAAGGAGCTATAACTGTTATCATCAGGGACCTAACCGGGTCTATGCTTGGCTGACCTAACTTAATCTACATTCTCCTTGATTGACTATTACGCAAATTTCTATTAAAATTAATCAAATTTTGAGGTAGTACACCTAGTAGTATACCTACACACATGTACCAACATGTATCCACCTACCTGCAGACATGCATGTAATTACTGACATATTTTGATCCGGACAGTTAAAATATGAAACTTACTCAGAAAGCGATAAGTTTCCTCTTCTATTTGATACCCATATTTTCATCATGGCACAACCGCAAATATTGATTAAAAAAAATCTTTGAAATGTGTGTCTTTAACATTTTTATGTCGTTTTGAAAGAACATGTGATCAGAAAATTAAAAAATGAGTGAATTGAGTCGAAGTCTATACTTAAAGATATCTAAACTTGAACTAATAATTCTTCGATTATGTAAACTTAAGTTTTCATTCCTTTCAATCCAAGCAGTGCTCTATCCTCACTGCTTTTAAGCACGTTTCCAAAATTGAATTGAAGATTATCTTTTTACACAAACATCGTTCTTGTAGCTCTCAGTGGTCATCAGTATTAATGTCCTGCATGAATATATTAATTTTGGCGACTAAACTACTGTACATACTGTACGGGTACTTGGTATTCTAAGTAAGAATGTGTACAACGAAACGAATAGAAACGAGGACCAGCGAGCGTCGCTTCTCGGTTTTATTCATATTCGGTAAATAGCGAACACTGCAGCGCTCGTATTCGGAGAGAAGCGAATACTGCAGTGCTCGTTCTCGGTAATCGAGATTTTTGCGAAGTATTCGAAGATCAACACTTTCATCGAATATTTTTATGTGCAGTTTATCACTTTTCCATGTGTATATTTGTTTGTGGTTGAAGTGGCTTATTAGTTAATACGAAAAATGGAAACTATTGAAGAAAGTACAACAACAAATAAATAATTATTAATATAAAACATAAATATTTCTAAATAATCTTAGAAATAATATAACGAGTATATTCGAATATTCAAGCAGTTTTTACTATTATTCGAATGCTTTTGTTTTCGTTTTCCCGCTTCGAGCGAATATGAATGAATAGTGTAAGTCTACTCCTTTCTGTTCGGAGCTTACTCGTACTCGAAAAGAGCTGTATTCGTATTCATTCGGACTAGTCCGCAGAGATGAAGTAAAGTATTATATTCAAAAGCATTTGAATGTTTTCGAATAGCAAAAATGCATACTCGTGCAGGACTCTGGTTCCTATAAATGATTTTTAGTTTCACGCCTATATCATCTTTTGGATGGGTCCAAAGTACTGTTGCACCATGTAATCGATAAAACGACAGCAAACTTGCACATTACGAAAATTTCATGGTATTTGAAAATTGGCCAAACCAAAGCGCCATAAAAGTTGTACTGATAGCAATATTTGTGCAAGTACTATGGCTTTGACTTTTCAATATTTGGCCTTGCAGTTGAAAGGATAACACTTGGAAGGTGCCTAATAAAAGTTATTTTTAATTATATTAAAATTATATTTAATTATTATTTATAAAAATTTTCTATAAGTCGAAAAAAGGCTCTGCATTTGAAAATTTAACAATTATGTGTTCACTTCTTTAGAACAAAATTAATGAATACGTGCCAGCGTATCACTGAAAATATTTTCTGCCATTTTATTTTTAAATACATTCAATTTCATTTATGATTGCGGGGAACTTACGTGAAACCGCAAATAAACATTTAATTACACATAGAATCTGCGGTTTTTGTATCATAACTACACATATAAACGCAAATATTTGAAGCATGACGTTACCAAACAATTCATAGTTCACGCTTGCAGCACATGAATGAAAACTTGCTGCAGTGCCAGCACAGAAAAAGAAGAACAAGAATGCAGAATATGAGTTAATTGTGGCCACAAGATAAAGTTTCATTCAAGAAATGCGTACAATGAAAGCACTGTGAATGTTGGCAGCATATATGTTTTCTTTGGGAATTAAAAGAAATTATAAAAGTTTCATAATTATTAAAAGTTATTATCTCAGAAACATTAAAAAAAAGATTATTAAAACACTTAATTATTTGTTTAACTACTTTCAGCAAACTGAGAGTAATTTCCCTCTTCAGCCAGTTGAGACCACACAAAATCCCCAATTCGTGCACCGACACTCCTCTAACTAACACAATCTGATGAAATGTCTCGTTGTTTGAATACCTGACAACTGAATCACGCTCCAGCAGCGACCGCTCAGTGCAGTTAACGGCGATTATGTGGCGCCAACCAATGAGTGTCAAAACTAGCCGAAACTGCTGTTTGCCGCCGATTGATCATCGCCAACCGCCGCAGTCTAACGAATTTTTACCAAATTTAGGCTGGTTCAATGCAAGCGCACACCCCCGCAACACACACTCACCCGCGCCATATACGCACACCCACACGCACGCACACACACACACACAGGTACCGCTTGGTGCGCGCCCACTTTCTGCCGCTTGCACTCCACTCAACGCAACACAACGTCATCGACGTCATAGCCACTCGCAGAGATTTCACTCAGACGCTGTTCCGCTGTAAGCGGAAGTACGAGTCAGTCGAATGCGTAAATGTTTGTTGTTGTGTGTGTGTATCTATGTTAGGGCGTACGTGCAGGCAGAGCGAGTCGATATGCGCTTTGTTATTGTTGTTGTTGTTTTTTTTTTGTTGATTTTGCCTGTCTAGCTGGCCAGCCGGCCGGCCGGCGAGCGCGTTGCGTCGCGTACATCGATGAGTAATTGAAATGCGGGTTTTCTGCTGCCGACGCGAAGCACTCGAACTCAACTCGGCTGGGAGCGCGTGTACGACGCTCGCACTCAAATCTGCGCTTAAGAGCGACGGCATTCAAGTCAAGGCAGTTAGTTTACCCAAAGACTGTGAAATGTACGTAACGAAATTCGAGCCATAGCGAACCGACGAGCAAAGTCAACGAACGAAATCCGAAACAAAGTTAACACAACTACTACAGTAACATTTAAAGCGCGGCGCAGCAATTGTCAACTGCACTAATCCTAAGTTAATTAACGATTGAACAGCGCATGATTCGTGTTGCAACGCCTACAAAAATAACAACAAAAAAGTAATAATTTGCATTCAATTGAAACTACGTAGCATCAGAGCGATTCGGTGTTTGAAATAGTGAAACGTTTGGTGACGCATTGTGCTCGACCACGAGGCCGAAAGGCGGGAAATCAACTGAAACGGTTGCACAGCTTTTGTAACGACAGTATTTTATATTTATTAAAAGGTATGTATGAAGTAGTGTAAGCAAGCTTGTTCAAAGTGAACTTTCGGAGTTCAAAGAGAGAGCAAACGTTTTTTTATTGTTTAAGTGGATTAAAAGTTTTAAATTCTTGGCAAAGATTATAATTGTTGAATTATTTTCAAGGACTAAATTATTTAAAGGAAGTTACACAAAAAAAAAATTAAAAAAGTCCTAGACTACGCCAGTGTGAGAAAAGTATCTTTTGAACAATTTTTGTGCTGCATTTGTTGTTGTGGCTAAAGTGCTTTGTGGGTACCTGAGATGCAGTTTGCAAAAAGCGTTTGGATCTTCACTTCAAGTGAAGGTAAAACCAAATTGCTGGAATTTTGGCGCATATTTCAATGTTCTAGAACAGAGCGCATACAAAATATCTAATCTAGAAAAGAAACAATTTTAGAAAATGTCAAGACACGCGTTTTGGGTACCTGAGAGTTATAGATATCTGAACCTAAAAAATCTGAAACCAAATTAATTTTTCACAACTGAACCCTTACGGAGGATTGATCCTTCATCTCTCCTGAAAGTTAAATACAATCGCTGTTACTTTAAGCAATATTTTAACATTGTAGGACAGAACTCGTATAGCAGTTATAGAAGAACAATTTTTGACCATCTCTACTGAAGATGAAATTAAATCATTGACACTTCAACGGATCTTGTGGCACAATACCCCTATAGCGAACATAAACTATCAAATCTAGGATCTAATATCTAATTATTCTCAGATACTAACAAGATAGCATTTTGAGGACTTAAGAGTAATAGTTCTTAAAGGTAATAGATCTCTTAACTTAAAAAATCTGAAACCAAATCAATATTTTACAAAAGAACTCTTATGGCAGACATCTGGCTTCATATCTACTGAAAGTCAAATCGCATCGCTGGTACTTTCAATAGTGTTGAACAGAATCCTTATAGCAGTCATAAAATTTCGGTTTATCTTCATCTCTATTAAAGATGAAATTAAATCACTGGCACTTCAACGAATCTTGTGGAACAGAACCCCTATAGCAGATCTATGATAGAATTATTCTCAGATAAAAACAAGATCACATTTTGAGGACTTGAGAGTAATAGTACTTGAAGGTAATAGATCTCTGAACGTAATGAATCTGAAACCAAATCAATATTTTACAAAAGAACCCTTATAGTAGACATGAAACATCATTGGCACTTCAATGGATCTTCAGATATGGTAAAATAAAGCTCTTAGAGGGACTTCAGCAATTCTCATGCCCAGGCAGGTATTTTATTCTAACCTAACCTGACCCATAGAGCAGACACAAAATATCTAATCTTGGTTAGGACTATTCTCAGATATCTACAAGAGGACTTAAAATTATTACTTGGAGGTAATAGATCTCTGATTGTAATGGATCTGAACCTAAAAAATTCCTTTTAGGAGCAGAAGCATTTACTGGTTATACAAACTCGTGGTTTACACATAGAACCAGTGTAATCGATACAACACAGACTTATCTATGTATTAAAATTACACAAGATTCTTTAACAAATAAAATACTAGAAGCTTTAGATCGGAATCATTCTGGAATGTACAACAAAGGAAAGTTTTAGTACGCGAAAACGGCTCAAAAATGTCTCAAATTAGATAAATAGATGTAGATAACAGAAAGAGACGAGAAATTCAGATAATAAAAAATAATATATAAAGTTAAAAACATAAAATGTTAGTTTATCTTTTTTACCAGAACTGAAGTTAACAATATCTAAAGATAATCACAGCAAACAACCCAAAGTGAGCCAAAACAAGAACAGAGGCAATGCCACATACTGGAATTTTTAGAAAAAAAAATTCATGAAAAACAGAACCTATTTAATACACAACTCTTTTAAATCCTTAAATCCCTCAAAATTTTACTTTAATAAAAAAAATAAATTTTGAAAATGATCTAATTAATCATAGAGTTCTTTCAAAACCCAGCTTCAATATTCACATTTTATTTTAAATATATCATTTTGTTGACTTTTTGTATGCCCATTAAACCGCGAGATTTCTCTGGACTGTTTTAGATTTAACTACTTTTCAGTCAAAATGACTTTTAGGTCAAAATCTCTCTCTTGCATTTATGTAAGTTTTTTTCGCACTCTACAACTTATGAAACATTTGTCGCACATTCGCGTAAGTACTCGCTGGCGCTACAAACTGTGTCGCACGCTGTCGCAACCAGTGAATTGCAGCACGTTGTGCTAAGCACGTCGCGCATGCGCCAAAGCCCACAAAGCAAACCTTTAACAGTTGAGCGCAAAAACCCGCTTGCGCTGGTTGAGACGGCGAGTTTGATGCGATTTTACACGTAAGCAACTTGTGCTGTTTTTCACATATCGAAAACTTAATTGAAATAGTCGCGGGACATTTGGAAAGTGCGTGCGAATATTTGGTTACATGAAAATTGATATTTACGCAATTTTAATGTGGGCGAAAAACTATTGAAAGTTGCCATTTGCAAGGCCAATGAACTTTGTTTGTTTGCTTGTTTAGGTATTTTGTAAAGCATACATTTTATGACCCGATTTTTGTTTGTGTCTTGCAGGTGGTTGCACTCCAGTGGCAACCGAAACAAAGCATCAAAACGGCTGAAGCACACAGTACCTGCACACGGCGATCGGCCGCGACTGGCCGCAGCCATAATGCACAAACACACACAATGCACACTAACCACAGATGGCTTCAATGCAGCAGTGTCATCCCCCACAACAACAACAACCACAGACAGAGCCAGCTGACATTTCTGTTCATACTAACTACGTTGGCGATATTCATGCAAATGCCTGGCAGGAGTACAGCAGCTCCAGCTGCCGTCATCGACTCGGTGGAAAACAGTTTTGCGCTGGCAGACTCCTTGCAAGCGCTGGAGCCCCACAGTGGCCACAGCAGTTCACATCGCCGGCTGCATAAGCGCCAACATCACTTGCTGCTGGCCAAGTTGGCGAGCGCTACCGAGCATCAGCTGCAGTGGCAGAACGCCTGTAACGGCCACTATGTGGGCGAACGCAAATTCAACACGCGCAATGCAAAGCAGCAGCGCGTTGCCCTCAAGCAGGTCAGTTCAATCATCAGCTTGATCAAAGCTTGAGCCAAACTAATTTTCTAAATTTCTCCCCTACAGCACATGAAAGCACTGCGTCGCACCGCGCACCTGGAATACCAGACACTGAAGGCAGCGCGTCACACCATTGACATTAGTGACATCAGAACGTGGCGCCGCCACAGGAGCAAATTCCGATTCCTGCCGCAACTGAAGCGTAACTCAACAGTAAGTAGGACCATCCGAAAATTGCAATTGAAGTCAAGTTTAGTCATATTTACAAGCAGAATGTGTCGCGCAGCGCGTTGACATTGCTGTCTTGGAAAAGTGTCATGCCATGACGCCCAACGTGGTGATTGTAGAAATCTCCTGCTCTCTGCTTCGTTGGCACTTACGTAGTCGGCCGCACACATTGCGCCACCGTATATTCCGATGACTAATGCGCGTTTTAGTCACAATCGCTCGTTTCGTCGCTGTCTGGCGTTTTCGGTGCGGCTGTCAAAGCCATACCGCAAGCGGCATTATTCAAACCACACACGCACCGCACAGCACAGCATAGCGAAAATCATTAAAATAAATCAAAATTAGTCAATAGCCCAATGATATTTTAAATTTCGTTTAATTTGGTAATAATTTTCAAATACGGTAGTGATCAACCAGCAATATTTCACACGATTCATTCCACACACACTTTTACTATCTCAACACTTTCGTAACTTTGTTACCATATAGCAACATGTCAAATGTCCAATAAAGGATTTAAAAATACTGTTATAAAAATGCTGGATTTTAAAATTCTCTAGTAAAAAGCGTTAAGGCAGTGAAACATTAAAACAATTTCAACAATTATGACAAAAGTGATTAATATTAAAAAATAAATAAAATCTTCTTAAAAAACCATGCATTTTCACAAATAATATTAAAAACATAAACAAAAATTAAAAAATAGCCAGTCAATTAATTAATAATTAAACAAATATTCAATAAGAACTTTAACAATAAAAATTGTAAGTTTAAAATTCAAAATCTTAAAAGTAAAAAATTAAAACAAAAACGTATAAACAACAAAAAGTTCAATTAAATTAAAAAAATATAGATAAACTAAACATAAAAAACTACAAATTTAAATTAAAAAAAAAATCAAACATAAAAAACTAAAAACTAAAAAACTACAAATTGGCACCAAGTAAAAAAACTAAAACATAAAAAACTTAAACATAAAAAACTATAAAATAAAAAAACTACAAATTAACAACAAGTAAAAACACTAAAACATAAAAAACTTAAACATAAAAAAACTAAAAAATAAAAAACTACAATTTAACAACAAGTAAAAAAACTAAAACATAAAAAACTATAAAATAAAAAAACTACAAATTAACAACAAGTGAAAACACTAAAACATAAAAAACTTAAACATAAAAAAACTAAAAAATAAAAAACTGCAAATATAAAAACTATGCATTTTCAAAAATAATAATGAAAATAAAACTTAAACCACAACATTAAAAATAAAAAGTTTAAAAACAAAATTTTAAAACTAAAACTAAAAAAAAAAAAAAATATAAAAAACAATAATTAAAAACTAAAAACATAGAGAAGCTAAAACTAAAAAACTAGAAACAATAAGAAAATTTATAAATGTGAAAATTTTCTTTTATTTACAATTTTTGTATATCAAATACAACACAAGATTTTTATTGTTTGAACCCACAAACTTAAAAAAACAAAAACGCATTTAAACTTAACAAAAATAAACCATAAATAAGTGAAAAAAGAAATTAGAAATAAACATTTAAAATTGAAACTAACAAAAAATTTTAAATTAAAATTACAAAAATTTAAAATTAAATTAAAAAAAAATGTAAAATTAAACATTGATCAAATTATTAGAAAATGAAAAAAATTTTTACAAAAAAACCAATTATTAAAATATCAAAAATATTATGAATAACAAAAATTAATAAACAAATTATTAATTAATAAATAATAAAAAATGTATATAACACTTTAAATTGAAAAAAAAATTAGTATAACAATTAAAACCAAATTCAAATATAAGAATTTCAATTAAAATATTGAAAACTAAATTGAAAATTAAATTGAAAAAATTTTTAATTAAATGTTATCAAATTATTTTTTAGAAAATAAAAAAAATATTAACGCAAAATTCAAAAAATTAAAAAAATTATGAATAATACAAATTAATAAAAAAATTATTAATCAATAAAAAATAATATATAAAAAAAAATTTAAATATAACACTTTAAATTAAAAAAAAATTAACAAAAAATTTAAAAACAACTTCAAATGAAAGAATTTCAATTAAACTATTGAAAACTGATAAATTGAAAATAAAAAAGTTTAATGTAAAAAATTTATAATAGTTTCTTGAATAAAAAACAAAAATGTACAGATTTGTAAACAACAAATTAATAATGAAAAAATTAAGAATTTAAATATCTAAATTCAAAAATCAACCAAAGAGGTCAAGGCATTCCGGATTGTTATATTTCATTGTTTCATCTCAAAGAAAATCTTCCATGACTGATGACTACTTTTAAAGGCAAATTAAATTAAAAAAAATAAAAAGGATTTATTATCTTCTCATAACGGCATTTAAGGAATGCTAAGTATTTTAGTGTTAATGTGAAAAAATGTATGTTTTGTAAAAAGAGTTAGGAATCCCATCAAAAACTGCTTTATGTTAGGCGCTCAATATGACTGATAAGAAGAAGCAGTGGCGCTACCTACCGTTATTTTTTACATCATGCATGGAAATACATTTTCTGAACAAGCTGAAATCTTGAGCTAACACAACGCTTCATGCATACTTGGCTCGCTGTTGCAAACACTTGACACCACTTAATCGCTAAGCAAACAGTGCAAGTGACAGCTTCGCCACGGGGATTCCTGTGCCATTTGTATCCGTGAGAGTGTGTGTGTGTTTGCCATTTGACGCCTGACACACTTCGGCAACGCGCTGCGCCACCAACAACACTGCACACTAATTATATCTATTTATAATTTTTTGGTTTTATCTATTTTTAACTTCTTGTTGTTGTTCATTATTTAATAAAAATCACTTTTCTTTTGCTTTCAGTTCAAAGCCCGCCGCTGGCATCGCAGCCTGCAGAAGTTTGTCGCCTCGTTCGCGTTCCTCGGCAGCACACAGTATCGCTGGGACATGCGCAAACTGCAAACGCCCAGCAATACGACGCGCGAACTCAACGATCTGCTGCTCAGCGCCAAGCGAGTGCTGTGCGAACTGGAGCACGCGATCAACGGCTCGCTGCCGCACAGCGGCGAGCGCCAACTGACGCTCATCTCGCAGACGGAAATGGATCGGCAGCTGCACTTTTACTCGCGCGACAAGCGAAGCGCCGCGGCGCAGGGCGCACACCCAACCGACCTCAAGTTTGCCAAGCATCGCTACTACAACTATCTGCTGCGCATGTCGAAGACGCTGACTGGCTTGCTGAAGCGTCCCACCGGCGCCCACCTGGCTGCACTGTTGGATGCGTCGTCCGGCGAAAGTGCAAACGCCAGCAAGGCCAGCGCGTCGTTCGAGCTGGACCTGAGTGCCATCTCCGACGAAGGCGCCGCGCTGCAAAAGCTCAGCATAGCCGCAACGTAATTCGGCGCATTGTCCAATGCCAATTGTGCCATCCATGTGATAGACGACAACTAATCGATGTTGGTTGAGGAGAGGTTTACGAGATTATTTATCCATCAACTGGTATTTGCTTCGATTGTGTTAATGTTTGAGAGTTCCTACGTTGTCAACATCACTGCAGCAGCCGCAGTAGCAGCAACAACACTTCCATCAATTCATCACTGTATTTATAATTAGTTGAGAACAAGTATTGATGTCATTTTGTTTAACTTGACGCCCGTGCTAACGCGAATTTACACTGTGATTTACATATTTATAGGAAATTATTTATTACAACTAGACTAACTAAGCTACGAAACGCAATGTCAATGCAATTAGCTCCTAAGTAGGTATTTATTACAATTTTAGATATTACAATACTTGTCAGTGTGTCTATTAGAGATATTGAAAGAAGAACATTAAAAAAACTATATTCAAACTCGTATCACGACAATAAAACGAGAGAGATGCACGAAAACACATTGCTTTACTTTTCTTTTCATTTCACATGATTACTTAAGATTAAAATCATAATCAAGGCATAGAATTTAATACAACTTATGCAGATGTATGTATAACTTATGACTTTGAAAGGGTAATTTTGTAAAGTTGATCAGATTCGATTGGATCTAAATCTAATTTTTACTCAGAGACCTCACAGAAGGTTGAAGGTCTCCATTTTAAGTCGTCTCTCAACAGCAGAAAATATGGCATGATGGCTTGAAGGATTACTTCAGGAGAGGAAATAACCCTTGAAGCATTACTTTACTCTTTCATTACTTATGTAAGAATAAGTTCTATGCAGGAGGGAAATTTTAAGATACCCTGTGGGAAAGGATAACCTTAGGACTAAGGTTAACCAAGAAATGATGCACAAAGGTGGGACTGAATATGAATCCAGCGAAGACCACCGTTGTACCCTTCACAAGAAAATATGAACTAGATGCTCTTAAACCTATACGTTTGGATGGGGCAGAGATAGAATTCCAGATGGCAACGGTAAGGAAGGCCACTAGGGCTTTCATGACCTGTAGGTCCATATCAGGTAAAAGTTGGGGCAGCACTCCGACTATACTCAGATGGATCTACACGGCGATTGTAAGACCCATGATAACGTATGGTTCGGCTGTCTGGGTAATCAAGACCAGCCAGGCGACCACTATCAGGGCGCTTAGTACGCTACAAAGACTGGCATGCGTTTGCATAACAGGAGCTATGAGAACGTGTCCAACAGCATCCTTGGAGGTTCTTCTTGAACTCACACCTCTTCCCTTAAACATAGACCCAGGCGAAGAGGGCTCTCCTACGGATGACTCATGTTAATATCGGGGCTGAGGGATTCCTGAGTCATAAGAGGATTGATACTCTCAAGCATCAGCATCCCGAAATCGCAATACCGAGGGACACAATCTCACCGAAGTTCAGCTTTGTCAAACGGTTCAAAACTGATCTTAGTAACAAAAGTAAATAGGTAGGTATATCGGAAACATATCGGATAGACTAGCATCTGTGAACCAGGACATCATGCCTGGTTCCTTAACGGAGGAAGGCTTCTATGCTTCTATGCTAGGCGGGATAGGAGTATATGGGCCGAGGATAAGATACTCGGAACCTACGGGAAAGCTGGTGAAGTATTACCGGAACCGGAAGATTGCCATCCTTTCTGACAGCCAAGCGGCAATCAAGGCTCTTAGATTCTACCAGGTGTTCTCGAAACTGGTATTGGAGTGCCTTGAGAAGCTTAATGAACTTTGCCGTTACAACAAGGTCTGGGTCTTTGGGTTCCGGGCCACACTGGCATTGTAAGAAACGAACGGGAAACGGAAACTCCGGGAAACGGAGCTTCCTCCATCCTACTGAGAAAGGACGAGACAACCAGAAGTAGAAAAAACTAGATGTGAGCATAGCAAAGCAGGCCCAGGAAGACCGTCTGCTAGGCTTCGCGTATTCTGAAGAAGAATTATCGATAGAGAAGCTCCTCAACTCGGGCTAAGCTTCAAGGAAGTTAGAAGCCAAATATCAAACTAAGTGTCGCGTAGACATATTAAGTGCCCTATGTTCCAGTCGAGATTGCAGGAACCAATATTAATTAACGAAGGAAAGGAAATCGCTCTGTTAGGTGTTCGCTTCTGGGTAAAGTAAGACTCTCAGAGCAAGTTCTTTACAAAGTGAACACTACGGTAGGATGATCCCAAGTGATGAAGTCACGTATTTGCTAAGATGGGACAATGCGATATTTAGTGAATGAATTTCTCCTTTCCATCAAGCAAGTCATAGTTACGATTAAAATCACGGAATACAAATTGAGCCTTGCATTGCAGTTCAGGATCTTTTGCCTAAACACTGACTTCAAAGTCACAGTGGAAACAGGAGTTGGCGATTAACATTACACCGTGAGACAAAAATTAAAAAATTTCAAAACACACGAAAAAATCTATCTATACTTGCGAAACTAGGGACCAAATGTAATAAAACTGCGTTTTTAGTTTTTCTCTGCGACGTCAGGATTATTTAAAAGACTTTGAAATTTTAAGGACATGTTTATTGCAAGAAATTATTTTAAAAATTTAGCTCATTGTAGAATAACAATGGAAAAAATCCTTAGAATCTTAACAAATTAAATTTTTTGGTGCAAAACGACGAAGAGGTATTGAAAATTTCCTTTTAAAACTTTATCCTTGAATAACCTTGAAAATTTCCAATAGATATGTTTGAAAAAAATATATTTTGAGGACTAATATGTACACTACCACATCCTTGAATTTCGTCCTTCTTAGTTACACTACACAGACGGTTTTTCATGAACATTTCCCTATATGATTTCAAGTCTACTTACATACACACATACATATTCGTAGTCAATGGTAGACTAGATTTAGACCAATTTTTATATTCGACTGTGGTACACTACCTACGGTCGTCTTGGCTCAGTCTGAAGATGGCGATTCCATGGGAATGGGATGGGAAGCCTTTCAGAATAGAATTGGTTATGAATCTGAAAGTAGAATTGCTAATGAATCAGTATATAACTGTAGGATCCATTCATCCGTGTACAGTTTTGAATGAACAATACGAATGGTGACAAAAAGCTAAGCCTTAGTCTTGTAATCAGGCCTTAGTTTTGTACCCAAACACATATACAGTACAACAACAAAGTACTTCAACAATTTACAAGTGTATTCGTAGTATTCATTACGTCTGTTTAAATCCCAAACTTAAAAGTTGAGCTTTACATTTTTGCATGCAAGCTGATTCATATCATAAAAACTGTCAAATAGCCTCAACTGAATATTCTTTCTCAATTTAAAATCTTAATCAAACATGCAATCATTGTCGGCCAAGCCCCTGGCAAGTGTTATCTGTTATGCACAGAGATAACACGCTGCGCTGCCCACCAGAAATCAACAAACAATGCTTACGCTCAATCTGTGAATGAATTAATTGGCTGAACAGAATTGAAGTGAAATCACCGATTCGTTTACGTCCACTTGGCGCCTTTGTACAACCGACTGGAGCTCGTCTAGTGCACAACAGTTGAGTACAACAACAACTGGGCAAATGACATTCACAAGAGCGCATTTGATGCATATGGGGATTTTTGTTGGTGGCAGTAAATTATGACAATTGCCGAGATTCTTTGACCTTTACCTAAGAAAAGCAGGGTTTTCCCATTCTGACAGGGAAAACCCTGTCACTTTTTTCGCGCCGCAACATGAACATTTTTAATGAGCCGAAGTGCCAAGTGCCGGCGGACTGGTTGTAGCGTGCAATAATTTCACAAGGTCGTCGCTGTCAATGTGGAACAGCGATAAAAAAGCATTGTGTTGTGAAAAGCTGTTATATTTATGAGTAGGTCGGCTGGCGTATGACAGTTATGACAGTTATGCGTTCTGGTATAATGAAAACCGTAATAGAGTGAAGTGAGCATAAGTGGTCGTGGTTTGTGTCTATGCTGCAAATGTTTGCCACTAAATTGGCGTCTGTGGTGGTTTTGTGTCATGCGACTTTTTTTCGTTACAGTAATGTGCTCACGAATTAATACACATTTTAAAAATTATTATTAATTGAATAATTTTGTTAAAATTTTCTAATTGGTATTTCGGACAATCTCTTTTATCAAATTTAAGTGGGACATAAATCAGAATGCGGTAAATAAAGAAACCGACGACTTTGCAGTAGCAACAATTAGTAAAAATTGCATTGGAAGTCGATTTGATAAGATAATGAAAATATCGCTTTCGTTGGTGCTAATTAAGATTGCTATTATTATTCCATTAGAAGATTATCAGCTGACCAAGCACCACAATTTTCTGACACTTTAAGGTATGAACGCTTTTGACTTTATATTGTTAAGTCCCGTTGTAGAAAAGAATTCAATAATAGTTCAAAAACTAGGGGAACAACACTTTTAGCAGCAAAGAGCTTCTGCTCGGTTCGGTTTTACATGGCTTTAGGTTTGTTTTGAGGGACTCCTGTCAATGTTAAGATTTTTTCCTTTTAAAATTTGATAGCAGTCAGTTTTAGCTTAGATACATTGTCATGTTAATATGGAATAAAAAAATTTTTTCTCGACACTACTCTTATTTTTGTATTCTTTTATTTTTGCAAAGGCAAGAAGCTACTGAAACTTATAAAGGAATATGTGACGTTTATGGTGTTAATTGCTTATCAAAACGCACGAACAAGGAATCATAAACCTGACCTTGAACCATCAGATTACCAAATTTACCAAAGTTTGTAAAACCCTTTGAATGGTAAAACTTTCAGTAATGATGTTGGACTGAAAATCAACTTGCTTAAGTTTATGCTCATGACAACTTGAAGCTCTCTGAAGTTGAAAAAAGTCATTGCAAAAAATAAAAATTATCATTGAATAAAATTAAATCGTAATATAAACATAAATTAATTATTTTTTAAAATACAAAACTGAAATTACTTTCTTGTGCACCCAATAGTTATTGATATGAAATATTAAGTAGACATCTCTGTTATTAAAATGCAGCAACTCACAAATCACATTTTAATATCAGTTCTCTTACAGGACCTTTTATAATTCATATCACAATCTGACAGAAGACGGCTGCAAGACGACTACGTGGACAACTTTGTCTTCCAGACTATTAAATTCAACTTTACATCAGCTCTTGCTTTAGGAACAAAACCCGATAGAAGACGGCAACAAGTGAAAACTCAATTGCACAACTTTATTTTCCATTTTTTTTTTTAAGGAAAATCCCGTTGGACGGCAGTTCCAGTTATTTTTTTAAGGAAAAGCCCGACAGAAGTTAAAACTAAACTTTTGTCTCTCAGACTATTAAATCCAACTTTACACCAGTCCTTTTTTAGGAACAAAACACGATAGAAGACGGCTGCAAGAGAAAACTCCACCAACAAGAGAAAACTTACACCAGTTCTTGCTTAAGAAACAACCCCTGATAGAAGACGGCAGCAAGTGAAAACTCAATTGGACATCTTTATTTATCTTTTAAGGAAAAACCCCACATAAGACAGTTCGAAGTTTCCAGTTATTTTTTTTAGGAAAAGCCCGATAGAAGTGAAAACCCATCTTTGTCTTCCAGACTACTAAATCCAACTTTAACCCAGTTCTTTTTAACCCTAATTCGCAGAATTTTAAAAGTAATGTACACTCAAAAGTGAAAATATTTGTTTAAAAAGTACAAAAATGTTAAATTTAGAAATGCAATATAATTCTAATATTCCATTAGAGGTTTACATAAAATAATGGAATCGAAAATCTTTTGGATTTATCACCATTTCAAATCTTTAGTGAGACTGTAAGGTTCACTTTTGGGAATTAGGGTTAAGGAAAAAACCCCGATAGAACAGCTTTAAGTTAAAACTCAACTTTGTCTGTCGGACCATAAAAACTGACTTTACACCAGCTCTTTAAAAAAAAATCCGATAGAAGACAGTTCTAAATGAAAACACACTAGGACAACTTTGTCTTCCAGACTACCGCAATCGCTACATCATTCCAAGCGAAAGGGCGTGCCATCCGTTTCTGTTAAAACAACGCAATATCTATAAATATAAATTAAAGCTTTTTCTCCCTGTCGACCTCTGCTTAAGGAGTTTGGACTTTTTTATAATGCTGTCCTCGTTTGTTTGCCAGATCACGGATCCATCAATAGGCAATAGACAATAGTGTAGTTGGCGAGCTTGCAAGACCTGGTATTACTCTATGAAAGAACAAGCCAACTTCCCTACAAATGTTATCTCTCCTGACAACATAAAATTAACAGTACGTTCTTCTTACTTCAATACTTATGTTTTAAAATATGTTGGTATCAGGAAGAACGCCCTTTTGCTATTAACAAGTAAAAAGGTCTGATCAAAATATAGCATCAGACACAGCAAAGGCTCCAAGTTCACGCTAATCTAAAACTGCACAAAAGCTTCAAAACTTTCATCTTACATGTGCCATAAAAGCTTTGTGGCCTTTGAAAGTGGTCGTTTGAAAATGGAAAAATTATGGCCCTTGAATATAGCATCAAACACAGAAAAGGCTTCTAAGCTTTTCGGTTGTTCAAGTCCACGCTTATCAAAAACTGCACAAAAGCTTTACCAGCTTTCAGTTTATATGTGACATAAAAGCTTTAAGGCCTTTGGGAATTGTTTATCAAAAAGAACAAAAACATTGAAAATCTAGAAAAACAAAGCATTACAAAAGGCTTGGAGCTTTTTAAAGTGATGGTTAGATATGAAGCTAGAATCTTCTTCATATAATGAGACCATTTATGGCACAACTCAATTGAGTAAAACGATTATTTGGCCCTCTGTGGGCTGTCAGGATAACCAAGCAGGATGAGAAAGAGCTTTCCTACAATTGTGGTAGACGATTTTATTTCGTAATTTTTATTGTAACTTTTCAATTATAAGGAATGTTTCTGGCTATAATTCTGTAAGCAACATGGCCAACATCAGACAACATAAATCAATAACATTAACTGTATTTTAGCCGAGTTGATTTTTGTAGACTTTTGACAGTGGTTTGAAACGTGAATTTATTTGTTGTTATAAAATAAAATATTGGGCTATTTTGGATGGGTTGTTGTAAACATGGATGTACTAAAATAGCAATGAGTGCACCACGCTTAGTCGCGCATTACTAACTGCGCTTCCCACGAAACAAACAAACAAACAACCACAATTGCTTTGATTTTCCCTATCAATTACTTTTATCGGTTCATACAGAAATTGAAATCCCTCTTGATAACACACCCTCAAGTCTCCCAGTTCACTATGCTGTTCAATAGTCTTTAGTTTTGTTGTTCCATGAGCGCATAACTTGTTGCTCGACTTACCAACGGATCACGAGTTGTCCGCATGCTTGTTGACTGATTTGTGGCTTGTTGCGCTGCCAGCGCCATTGTTTTATATCGTTTTCGGGGAATATGATTAATAAGAATGAACAGCGGAAGCCATACGAGTCAGAAATCAATAAGAAAATTTCAATTAATCGAGTGAATAATGCACACGCACACGCAGCAATGGGTTAACCGACACGTCGGCCTCGCGTTATTTGCACAAATCAAACAATTTCTCTTGAACTGGTATAATGAAATCGAGCGGGAATATTTGTGGCCCAACACACATTTATCAACTGTTCGAGAAATACATACTTTTTTTTTTTTTTTTTTTTTTTTATAGAGATGAAAAGCATCAAAAGCCAACTCCCCGTCAGTGTGTGACTTTAACACACTAAAAACATCTCTCTCGTGTCCGTATTTCCCCCCGGTACTACCGTCAGGTATTTCGTCGGGAGGCGGATTGAGCAGTTTGCTCGAAACGTCTATGTCACTATCGTCAGTTGTCCTTGTCGTCAGTACGTCGGGGTTCCGTTCCTGTGCTCTGTACGTGTTTTATGCGCTAGTGCCGCATTAAGCGCATACTTATGTAAGTATGTATGTCTGATGTCATGGGTCACAGACAGCCGCTAATTGTTGTTATGCTGCGGTCATAATCCAATTAAAGGACTGTCATGAATTTTTTGGTCACTTTGGACTTTACTGATTAAGGTCTTGTTGCGGTTTGCTGTTGGTAATCAGCTGTTAATAATTTTAAGTATTCAAAGTGCCAAATGTTGATTGGGAACACACAGCGATAACTGTTCAGTAGCACCAATAAATCAGTTATCGAAATTTATGAAAGGTTTGATGTGGTTTTTATTGTTTTGCTAAGCAAAGAAATTGTTGAATTGAAGTGTTGAAAGTGTTGAATTATTGTGAAACGATTTTATGAAATTTATGCGTGTAATTTTTCAATGTTAAAATTTTTTTTAAGAGCATCGTCACCCTAAAAACAAATTTAAGAATATTTAAAAATTTTGTGAGCATGAGAACTGAATCTGGCGCTGTTTCTTCGAAGAAAATTTGCTTCAATGAATGAAATGAAATGATGAAACATTTTTAATGAATGAATGAATAATTTTAATTATAATTAAAATCAATTAATAAAAGAATTACTTTCTGCAAGAGGCAAAGGAAAATTCTCATATGAATCAGTCAAGGAGCCTTTGTCAAACTGGTCCTGTTTGACATCAACTGGGGTAACTGACCTTGAAAATCAGTTGCTAGAAGGGACTAGCAGGGATCCGCGACTTTGCACACAAGTTTGAAGTAAGTGAGGCCAGAAAATCAAGTTATTAACCTTTTGTTGATCGCATTACAGTTTTATGAAAAAATACTTATCTAGTTATTTCTATGTTGAAGTGCTTTCACCACATTTGAAGTCAAAAGGCGTAAAAAGTCATGTTTCTCCATAGAAACTCTTAGCCCCGGTAACCCGATCAGATTTTAACTATCAAACAAATAAAAAACCTGTATTGAATTTCCCACTGAGTGCTTTCTCCAAGCTTGAAGTCAAAAGGCGTACAAAATCATATTTCGTCATACCAACTTTTAACCATTTAAGTTTTGATTTCCCAAAAAATTAGTAACATGTGTCAAATTATTTTTGATTTCAAGTGTTTTCACCAACTTTGAAGTCAATAGCCCAATCAGGGTTTTTTCATAGTCTCTCGATAGACGAACCTTAAACCTTGGTTCATTTTGTTAAATTTTGATTTTCGAAAAATTGAAAAATACGTGTCGAATTATTTTTGATTCGAAGTATTTTCACCAAGATTGAAATCAATCAATCAATATTATATCAAGTTTCTTCATACAACACCTCAATCAATGTTTTGCCCATTTAGACCCTGAATTAAAAAAAATCCGAAATCAGGCCTTAACGCCGAAAATATTAAAGTACCAAAAAATCCCTTATTTGTCACGTTGAGTCCAAGAAACTCTGGGAATATAACGAAAATTATCTTGAAATGATCGATAATTGAATGAAAACACTTTTTCCTAAAACATTTTAATAATTTCATAGATGCATTTCCTTAAATTTTAACAACAACAAGTCTTAACTCCTTAACACTTGCTCTTCCATTATGATTATGATTATGATTATGACTATGATTATGATTATGATTATGACTATGATTATGATTATGATTATGATTATGATTATGATTATGATTATGATTATGATTATGATTATGATTATGATTATGATTATGATTATGATTATGATTATGATTATGATTATGATTATGATTATGATTATGATTATGATTATGATTATGATTATGATTATGATTATGATTATGATTATGATTATGATTATGATTATGATTATGATTATGATTATGATTATGATTATGATTATGATTATGATTATGATTATGATTATGATTATGATTATGATTATGATTATGATTATGATTATGATTATGATTATGATTATGATTATGATTATGATTATGATTATGATTATGATTATGATTATGATTATGATTATGATTATGATTATGATTATGATTATGATTATGATTATGATTATGATTATGATTATGATTATGATTATGATTATGATTATGATTATGATTATGATTATGATTATGATTATGATTATGATTATGATTATGATTATGATTATGATTATGATTATGATTATGATTATGATTATGATTATGATTATGATTATGATTATGATTATGATTATGATTATGATTATGATTATGATTATGATTATGATTATGATTATGATTATGATTATGATTATGATTATGATTATGATTATGATTATGATTATGATTATGATTTATAATTTATGGAAACTAGAAACAAGTCCTTTAATTACTAATGCTGAGACATCCTAATTTTTTTCATCCACAAAAATATGGATGGATATATTTGGCCGCATTGACCTCAAAACTGTGAGCTGAGCTGAGCTTCCCAATATCAAAAGATAGTTGAATAGATTTCTACTTATAAGCAAAGAATAACAATAAATATGATTATACTTTGATGGCTATCTTTTGACAACTTTATGTAATTTTGAATGAAAGGATATGTAAATTTTCCATACGCAACTCTTTTTGGTTACCGCTTAATGCTGACCGTGATGTGGTGTCCAATAGACTGCATCAAGTTTCGGAAATTCTTTTATTTGTACAAATTTATCTTTGACCTGAAAAAAGCTTACAGTGTTCAATTGTTCAATTGTGTTGAATGTATTGAATCTCTCTTTGAGCTCTCGTCTCATTTAAAGTTCTTAAAGAAGTAGCAGATGATCCTAACAACGACTTACTGACAACTTTGTCCATGTAATCATCTTTCTTTCTATTCGCATACAATGCCAAAGCCACCCAAGCAATTAGACCCAAGACGAACCCCACATGAGTTTCGTGCTGGCAATTTTTCATGCAAATATTTAGACACCTGCTGCTGCTGGTGTGTCATAGAGCAGCTCAGCTACGCCGCACCAGTAGCCATTTTTGCATATTTCACCAGCACTGCTCAGTATGCGAGCGTGTTGTGCTGTGAAAAGCTACGGAAATTGGCCACTTCAACGACACCCAGTCCGAGTCAATGCGACGCTGAGTGGAGCCGGATTTGGTGCGCGCCACAAGCCACCGCAACGAGTGATGAAAGGTCAGCGGCGGCGGAACGCACATCGACGCAGCTACTGAAAGGCTCGAATGCTTATTGGCTGCGAACAATGCGAGCAGCCGTCTAGGCGCGCGTATGAATACTTATTGATGTACAGATGTGTGTGTGTGTGCTTGCGTTGAGAGAGATGAATGGGTAAAGGGGTTACAGCTTATATGGTCGGTGATTAATCAAACGACTGTGACCAGTAGTAGAAAAAAACGAATCATGGACAAAAAAAGGGAAATGAAAGAAATGCGAATATTTGCTGAAATTAATTTAACAGTAACACGTATTAAGTTGACAAGACGTTCAAGGCCTTTTCGTTTAAGTTAGATAACTAAATACAGAATTGGTTGAAAAATGGTTTCTGTTTGGATGACTTTATTCTTTATTTACAAAGGCAAAAGTGTTCGCTGTTAAGTATTATTTTGCGCGCGCCAGACTCAAGTCTACAAATCCGAACCTGCATTTGTATGCAATATGCATACGTGTGAAGCAACAGCACACACACACACAAACACACAGACATCTGGTGGCAGAAGCGCTGCTGCGTGTTAATGCAGTGCCGCAGTTTACTACCTCGGCTGGTGTGCGGCAGTGTCTGGCTTACGCACGTGCACACCTGCAAAAATCTGAAGCGCACATTTTAGTTATGCAGTCGACAGCATACAAGCACACACGCTGGTGTCCATGGTTGGTACTTGAGTCCGCATGAATGTGATTGTGATTGTGGCTGCACAGCTTTAACTCTCGACCAGCTTTAAGAACGACTTATTGTTATGACTGCAACTGTTGCTGTGGTTGAACGCGATGCTCCAATTGCCTTGAATGAATGTCCTGTACCAGCAATGCTTTTCCCAGGAAAGTTGTCATATGTGTAGCATTGCAATTCATAGTCAGCATTTCTCACTTTCAGAGCTTCATGCCACCAATTTTGCATAGTTTTTTCACCGCTTCAATTGCAGAAAATTTCAGGCGAAACTCTCATGCGGAACTTGCTGTAAAAGGATCATTGCCACCTACAACAATGACAACTGAATTTACCCCTTTGAAACACGTGTTTGAACTCTTTGATTGACATCGAATGAATTGCATTTTGCATTAGTAGAACTAAATATGAAGTAACACTCAAGTATTTTTAATAGTAAAACTCCAAATCATAAATTACAATTAATAAAAAACAACTGCATTTCTCATAAGAAGACCCAATATTAAGTAAGTACGAAGGCAGTTGTATAAGTGAGTGATTTATTAAATACATTAAAGTAATTTTTGTTTTCACATCGACGATTTAACCTTTTGTAATTTTGGTGTCAGAATTATTTTTTTTAAATACTAAAAAATAATTGTGAAATAGTTTTTGTTTTAATATTATTAAAAGATTCAAATGTAATGCAATTTTAAAGACTTTTAATAAGAAATTTTGAAAAATAGTGCAGTAAATTTTGTTTCGATGTGGGTCAAGGATTAAAATGTTATGCATTTTTCATATAAATAATGTAAATAAATAAAATAATGTAAAAACGAATTAATTATTTTTCCAAGAAATTTATTTATCATAGTTATTGGTTAGATCCGGAACTATTTAAGAAGTTATTTACAATGTTCCACTTTAGCCTCCGAGTGGATGTGCGGAGACACTGTGCTGCACACACCCTTCACTAACAAACCTTACCTATTTAGCATAGTTAGAATGAATTGATTTCAATCAACTATGCATTGCTTTATTCGATAACTTGCTGCTACTTTGATTGTAATTTATTTATGCCTCTCTTACAAAAACCATCGTCCGTATTGGTAAAAAACTGAGTCAGTCAATTTTACAAGCTTCTCTTGAGACAAGTTTTTCAACACAAAAGTCATTCACCATAAACAGAAAATAAAAGGTAATCACTTACTCAGGTCCGAATTATAAGATGGATGCCTAAAAACCTCTCAACCAGGCTCCTAGAGTTCCTTGCGAGTCATTATCGATGTGTGTGGCTTGGCGTTGTGCTGATGGAATACAATTCGTCTCCTATTGGCGAAAGTTGCCTGCTTCTAGACGATTGCTTTCTTTAAACGGTCTAATTGTTGATCTTAGAGGTCCGCATAAAATGTTCTACAGTAGAAGGACACAGTTTGACTTGAGCGGTGTCGAAAGTGATTCATTTTTCGGATCAACTTTGGTGTCAGCAACTATTCGCAGATAGAATCCCCATTTGTCCATGAGATTTTTTTTGCTTTAATTCGTGTGGAACCCAAACACTGAACTTCGTTTTGTATTCAGTCTTATTGATATCAGTCTTAAGTGATTCCAATCTAGGTATTTCGCTCCTGGACAATCGAAGCAAATTTTTAAAAAATTTTGTCAAATTACCATTTTATAAAAATGATCGAAAATTGGCGTGTGGGGCATCTTTGACATCAAAATTACTGGGGCGAAACATAGATAAAACTAAAATTGCGCATGATTGGCTATTAGAGTGTAAAAACTACAGGACATTGTCACATTTTCAACATGTATTTTATTTTTTGCCTTTATTGAAGAAAAACTGTGAAATATGGGACATTCTTTCTTGGCTGGCGTCCATCTTTTACAAAACTGAGTCAAACAATTACAAAACTGTCTGAGAAGTTTTCTTTACGTACGAAACCGAGTCTTTCTTTGTCTTTGCTGTTGGACAGCAACATCTTTGACCAAATTGAGTCAAGTAATAAAAAAGCTGCCTAAGCATTTTGTAGTACGAAATCTTATCTTTCCGTGTCTTTGCTGGTGTCCATCTTTGTCTCGCACTCAAGAAAAACAGAGTGAAGCAATTACAAAACTGTCTAAGAAGTTTTTCTAGTACAAAGTCGTATCTTTCTAAAGCCATCTGGTATAACCCAATTGCACATATACGAGGGTTGCCTTTTATATTTTTTCAAAAAGGATGAAAATGCATTTTGTTATCATCAGAAATGGTTGTATTGCTTTTCAAATTATTCTCCTTGAAGATTTATACACTTTTGCATGCGCTCAAACCAATTGCCGAAGCTTCTGCCACTCCGATTGAGACACCTCAAAAAGATGGTTTTGAATGCGTTAGCAGCATCTTCTGGCGATGAAAATCGTTGACCACGCAATTTGTTATGTGCGGGAATAAAAAGAAGTCATTGGATGCCACGTCATGGCTGTATGGCGGATGACCCATTAAATTCATCCTGGAGCGAACGGCGACCACGCTTGAATTCGTTAAACCAGTTATAAATTGTCTTCAGGGTTGGTGCTTCATCACCAAATGCCGAATGAAGGCGATCGAAGCACTGTTGTTGGGATTATTTACTTCGAAAATCGTAAAAAATCATTGCTCGAAAATGTTTACGAGTTAAATCCATTTTTTGACCGAGATGAATTTTTCAAGTCACTTAAACAACACAAATAGCGCTTGAACATTAAAATGTTCTAAGCACGTTTATAAAAATGATAAACTTTTCAATGGAAATGTCAGATTTTTCGAAAACGTACTAGACCATCCCTATTGAGGGAATAGAAAATGCAGCCTACGTATATAACTTACAAGATACAGATTACTAAAGCCACCTATTTATTGCAAGATTAGTGGATATCGTTTTAATGTGCATTAAAGACAGAGGGGTTTCGAGGCTTAAACTCCCCAAACACAAAAATTGCTGGTACAAAATATGGTTTCGAATGGTATTTGGCTCAAAATTTGTACGCAAACCCGCTCTACCCCAAAATAAAATCCTGTGTGTGCCACTGTATACGTGTAAACTATATATTTTAAATATTTAGCAATAATTAAAACTACAACAAATTGATTTCGTCCTTTATTTACATTCACATATTTATAAAGTATAGTTTTAACTTTTTTATAAAAATATGAATTTCTAGCAAAAAAAAAATTTTCATAGTTCATTAATCACACATGAAATGGCACGAAATATGCTACTACAACCAGTCGCGTGCGCACTTGCAACCACAACTAGTGGTGGGCGTTTGTTGCCCCCTACTGGCCGGCAGTACCATAAATTGTCCCTAATCCCGCTCAAAACTCTCAGAACTTAAGCAGCGGACTGGAAGCGCTGGAATTCTTATCAACCGAATGCGAATCGAGCACGTATTTCAATTTCACTTATTTTTAAATTACACTCATACGCAGAAGAATAATAACGACTTG
This sequence comes from Melieria omissa, assembly GCA_963971225.1. Classification (NCBI taxonomy): domain Eukaryota; kingdom Metazoa; phylum Arthropoda; class Insecta; order Diptera; family Ulidiidae; genus Melieria; species Melieria omissa. The sequence goes on from OZ020268.1 coordinate 33,628,939, forward strand.
TTTGCGCGGTATCTACATACGCAGACGCAGTGCGGCTTGGTCGCTGCACACTGGCGAGATTGGGCGGTCGGGTGTGGTGCGTTGTGCATTTGTCATCTGGCATTTTGTGCGGAGCGCAGCGGCTACGTGTTGTACGCAAACACATACTTATTTATGTATATGCGTGTGAGTGGCTAAGTGTGTGTTTGAGAGAGTGTGCAGATATAGCAGTGAGAGGGGAAAATGCAATTTTCGCCATGGCAAAACTCAATTTCACTTAAAGCCAACCGATGTAATAAGTTTGCGTTTAAACTCCGCAAACACACACACAAATACACACAAATGCATTTTTGTTGCATCGACACTGTTGCATACAAGCACAACTGACAATGCACTGGCAACACTGGCAGTGTTGTAATGCCAAAAGTCGTGACCTTTTCGCTCAGTTGCTGTCGCTGCACTTCTTTCCGCGCTGTGGTGGCATCGCCGCGAGTGCGTGGAACTAGTTAAAGCAATGTTGCTGCAGGAGTTAAAGTTGGGGCGATGGCTTTTTTCATGTGTGTGTGTGTGTGTAGAGCTTTGTCCTGTCGTGCGTTGCAAGCGATTCACATAAACTAGCAAATATTTGAAAATACAAATTTTATCAGTCAACAGGCTCATTGGCAATAATGAATTGACGTGGTCGACGCGGCGTTGCGAAAGTGACACACAACCCTTTTCAACTGTCAATTTCCTTTCTTTCATACACATTTAGTGTGCGTGTGTGTGTGTGGGTGTGCGTGTTGTCGAATTCCCGCTTAGTGACATTAGTGATGAATTAAGTTGCTGCCTCACTGTTGGTCATCAATCAGCGAAAGCGTTTCACTTCGGGATTTATTGCTGCAAATAAATCTTTTCCTGTCAATCGTTCGGCCATTTCTTGGCACTCATTTGAAAAATTGTATGTATGTATGTGTTTATGGGAATCATTTTGTATGAGTGTTTGCGCGAAAATGTGGTCACATAAAGAAACAGGCGCTGCTGTGGCCTTGAACGTCAAAAAACTGGGTTAGTAGAGCAGCTTTCACACGAAATTAAATTTGTAATACACTGAGATAAGAAATCAAATTGAATTGTATAATTTGGAATATTTGGATGAACAGATTAAGTAAAAGAGAGAATTTAAGTTATTTTTTGCTGGCCCGGTAAGTCATAATTCCAGTCTTAAATCTTCCAGTGGGACATACGACACACTGGTGTATTCTTTTTTAAAGCGGCTTTCAACTCGTAAATAATGATTGGCTAAACTTTTGAAGCCTTCTACTTTCAACAGTCTTGAGCGAGTTCCAGTTTGCAGGACCTGACATTCGGAAGTCAGTGATCTCTTGATTTAGTTTTCCTTATTTTCCAGAGTTCAGATTGTTGAATTCACAAAACTGTTTGTGATGCATTATGTCTTTGAGCACCTAAAGTAAAATCTTATAATATAATATTTGTTGCAGAAACTTTAGCTTTTGCTAATATGAGTAGCTATCCTTATCACAGTTTACGTTCTATGCTTCAGTGAATTTTACCCAAGAAATATAGAAATTTTAAATCTCCAAATCGAATTTCCATAGTATAGCATCCATCTCCATAAATCATAAAGGCGTCAGCAAACATTCGCGTATCATAAATATTTTTGAAATTTATTTCAAGTTGCATTGAGGGAAATTTGATTTTTCCATTGAAATTTCGACTTCTGGTGTTTGTTTTTCTATTGACGCGCTGCTGTTTTCAGCGTCACCAGCAGTCCGATCAGCGCCTATTTTCCGTTGCAATAGCAGCAAAAACCGCACATCATTTTGTCAACAATTCAACGATTTGACTATGGCACATTGCATGTCGCCATTGTGAGTGCGTTCTGACAGCCGGCATTGTCTGCCATCGCTTGAAATAATATTATTTTAAAATATTGCAACACTCGATACGCGCGACAACACAACGCGAGTGCAATGTGGCGCCTGGGTTTGACAGTTTTATTTGCAATTGTTTGAAATTGATTGTATTCGTGGGATTTGCAGCATTTCATTCAGATCCTGATGGATGTGTGTATTTTTCTATAACGAAATTTTTATTCAGAGCAAACTATTTTCTATTTGACTTTTTAGGTAGAATTGTGTGTGTGCGAATTCATAATTCGATAAAATTTATGTATAGGGTGTTTTTTTTAGAGGTTTGTTTTTCGAATAGAGATAAAACTGGCATTTTGTGGTCAAATCTGGCAACTCTAATGTCATTTATGTTCAGTTTGGTTTGCCATTTCATCATGAACAGGTTGACAAAAGAACCACGCTTGCAAATCGTGCAAATTTATTTCGAAAATAATGGTTCAGTTCGCGAAGTTTACCGCAAGCTCCGTCGATTTTATGGTCGACATCGTCCATCAGAGCAATTAATTTGGTTAACCATGTGACTATGTGTGTAACTATGTGATAATACGCATCCGCAGAGACGTCGAACAGTGCGCACCGAAGAAACAATTGCCGCTGTAGAGCAAAATGTTGAAGAGGACCCGAATGAATCGATTCGCCACCGTGCACAGCAATTGGAGCTTTGTCTGTGGTTGAAAATTGGACCTGTAGAATTGGCTTTATTCGAGCCAGCCGCGGTGGCCACATGCCCGAAATCATATTTAAACATTAATGGCATAAAATTATCCTTCCAATAAAGCCAAATTGATGGACATTAAAACGATTTTCTTGTGTTTTATTTCAATTCGAAGTTCTATACCTCTAAAAAAAACACCCTATATGTGTAAGTGTGGTGGAAAATTTCAAAGTCTGGATTTGAGACTTTTATCCACTTAAATCACTTTTCTACTGTTTGTTGTTTTCAATATATCTACAAGTACTAAATACATATACCATATGTGTTTTTGTAAATGCTTTAACCTTTATAAGAGTGTAATGAATGTGTATTTGTATGGAGAACAGGTTTATGAATAATGGAAGAGCAATGGCACAAGGATGAAACCACGGAAAGTAGAACGAAAACTACTAATCCGGTTGATCCACAAGACTGCCGGGGAGGGACATGATTGAGTTAGCAGAAAGACAGAAGGATGAATAAATTCATGGAGATAGAGGAACGGATGGAAGACAGAATTTTTTTTTTTTATAAACGAGCCAACGCGCAGGGGATACCCCTATCAATGCGAGGCATTGCGCTGGTTCCGGAAGGAAGAAAAGGTAAGGTTAGGTTAGACTAGCAGGCCAAAGGTTATCCAGAGACCAGTCAGAACCTTAGTTATACAGATGGAGGTACAGAGACTTTGCTGCCCTACAAATAACTGAACACTATTGGTGATAGTAGAAATTTGTATCACTTCCTTTTGGTTCGTGAAGCTCGGAAGAGCTGTATGAAGATGGTCAAGAGCTGCTTAGATGAATGACGGAATGAATAAAAAGACGGTGCAACAGATAGAAGATGGAGTAGGTTAGATCAGGTTCAGTTAGACTACACTGGCCGCTCAAATCCTTCAGTCAGGACTTTAGATATACCATATGAAGGTTATAGTAGTGATAAAAGGTCATAGACTTCATTGCTTTATGAATACTTATCCAAGCACTGTTAGCGATGATAACAAGTTGTGATATCTCCTTCTGGTTCACAAAGGTGAGATCTTCTTGGTGTATCAGTCAAAAGCTGCTTACATGAATGACGGAAAGAATAAACATACGAAGGAAAAGATGAAATATGTTTGGTTATGTTAGGTTACACTGGTCGGCTAAAGGTCACCCATAGACCGGTCAGGATCTCAACGACGTCAGACGCAGGTACAGAGATTTCCGTGCTCTACAAATATCTGAGGACTATTGATGATCTTAAAAGGTTCTGGCACCTTCCTCTTAGATGAATGACGAAATGAGTAAACTGACACGGGATCAAGAGAATAGGTTTAAGGATACTTTGGGACCTTACCGACACCAAATTGAAATACAGATAATTCCTTTCTTCGACATTCTTGTGACACATACTTCTGGTTCGTAATGCTCCGATCTTCTAGGTCTGAGATTGAATAGGTAGATCGAGTATAATGGAAATATTCATCACTAGAACATACTCCAGAGCACGTACCACATCGCATTAATAGGGGTCATCCCCTGCGAGTTTGGAGTGTTGCCAGATCAGGAGATTGCCTCCTAAATTTATGAGATTCTTGACCATTTAGGAGAATTTTTAGAAGAAAGAATTTAGGAGAATATTTAGGAGAATATTTAGGAGAAAGTGTAGGAGATTCATATTTTATGTTAGTTAATTTTTCGTATACTTAGTGGATTTTTGGGAGATTTTTGAATAACGAAGTATGATGTACTGGGAACACTGGCAACAAAACATATTTTATTACTATTAGGTATTATTTATTATTATTTTTTTAAATTATTTTTTACTTATTGTCACAATGAAATCCCGTCAAAATTTACACTTTTTATTAATTTATTTGTTATACAGGGTGGACCATTTAAAATTTGGAATTTGAATCGGATATTAAAAAAAAAATAATGAATATTTTTTGAAAATTCCGGTTTTATTACAAAGCTTGCACTTTGTTATTTAAGAATGAAAAACGATATTGTTCATATGACTGCCACGACTGGCCTTACAGCACCGCCATGCGGTCAACCCAATTTTCAAGTACTTTTTCGATTTTCCGGGTAGAATTTCCTGAATGGCAACTTCGATTTCATGTTTCAAAGCTTCAATCGTCTCTGAAGGGTTAGCGTACAATTTTTACTTTACTGCTACCCACAAAAAAGGTCCAACGGACTTAAATTGCAGTTCCGAGGCGGCCAATTGACTTCAGAATTTCGGCTGATTATTCGATTTTCAAAAACGGTGCCCAAAAGTTCGATTTTTACGTGCCGGCGAGCCTTCAGTTATGTAAAATTCTCATCAAAGAAGTGCGGGAAATGTTCAATTCCTGAGAGCGATGGCGAGTTGACGTTGATGGATGTTCACGCACATTTTTGGCTACAAAAGCAATGCTTTCGGCTGTGCGCACTGCATAAAAACGGGAACGGATTGTTTGGTCCATTAACGATTCAGTTTTACTAGCTCGCTTCACAAATTGATTCATAAACTGAGTTGAAGGCCAATTTTTTTTTTAATCTTCTTTTTTTTAATTTCTTACAGTTTGGGTTGAAGACTTTCGACTTTGGAAGTAAGTCTCAATATTTCCCAAATTTTGTTGAAGCTTAAATGTAAATTTCGTAAATGTCAAACTTATAACTAAATTACGAACACAAATTGAATGACATTTGGACTGCCATTCTCGAAATAAAGCGTAGTTCAAATTCCAAACGCTATATGGACCACCCTATATGTTTTGTTCTTGTTAAGTTTTTATTGTTAAGCTGAAGATGAATAAAAAAAGCTGAAACAAAATTATATGCATTAATTTTAATTTTTTATGAGAAGTTTAATTTATTTAAAAAATATAAAAAAGTTTTAGGAGATTTGTTTAATTTTTGGTAGGAAATTTTAGTAATTTTTTATGATTAAGGAGAAAGTCATTTTAGGCATTTGACAACACTGGCGTTTGTTCGAGTTAAAAAAGAATTTATGTTCGTCGGTACCTATTTTAAAAATTTTAAAATTTTGCTGTAAAAACAATTTATAATTTATGAAAATTTAAATTATTACTCGCAAATCATTTTCAAATTATGTACTCGAAACAAATATGTATATACTTATACGAATGTATTGTATTGGTTCTAGAATCTAGATGGACAAATGTGCAAAGAGAAAGAAAGCCCCTTGCTTGAATTTATCAAAAAAATGATTTTTTCAAACGTTGAAACTTATCAAAATCAAAGAACAAAAACATTAACTGTAATAAAGTTACAATTCCCATACAAACTCATCAGTCACACATCAAATATATTTTCGTCCTATACATACAAAATTGTTCAACGTGCCACGTAAAATTGGCACAATTTATTTATCCGTTCAATTGAACTCAATTTATTATGTTGTCCCCATTAGGACAATTGTCATAATTCATACTGAGCCTAACCAGCGAAACACATACAGATTTAAGTGACATTTTTGAAAAAAAACACCAAACTTGAAACATGCGTAACTTACACGACAGTTACAAATGTCTGTCCTTGACCTAAATTCCGCCCAAAGAGCCAACAGCCAAAACTATTGTGTCACATAACCTTGCACAATGCTTTGTGTGGAATATGTGTCATCGATGGCGCAGCTAGCAAACAAGCAACAACCACAACAACAACTGTGGCCACCTACACACTGTTTTCGCTGGCAGCACTTAAATTTCCTGAGCCAACAAACAATTATTCTTTGCCTTTTATTTTATTTATTTTGCGCTAATCTATTTATGACTTTGTTTGTGCGAAACTCACACACACCCACACATATATAAACAGAATTGCAGATTCTGTTAGAGAAGTGAGAAAGCAGAGACATGCTTGGCTTTTGACCCAACAAAGCCACTTTGCACCAATCAGCATTTTATTGCCAATGCGCCGAATGTTTGTATGTTTGTTTGTTTGTTTGTTTTTGGCCAACAGCCCAGTTGGCAGACAGCAACTCCTCACCTCCGACACTGCTGGCAAAGATTTTGCTTGTTTTCGTGTTGCCCCAAACGACTCCTTGACGTTTACATTTGGTTGATTCGGTCGAGCATCGAATGGCCGTTGGCAATTAGTTTATAAAAATGAAAGATAAATATTATTGCTACAAATGGTCATGGCAACAATAACTAAAACCATACTTGGGCGCCATCTGATATGCAACGGAATTGGGTCAATTAGCGTGCAATCATGGAAGATTTTATGTTATTTAGTGTGTTAATGAAGTGACTGTCACTGTCTCTGTCACATTTTGGAGCAAAATTGAAAAAAAGAATTTGACTACATTGAATAATGGTTTAGATAAAATTCCTCGCTTAATAAAAGAATTCATACACTTTTGTAACAAACACGGAAGAAAGAAATGTTTCATTTGGGTCAAATGTTATCAAGGACATCAATACTAAAGACGAGACATGGGTCTATGAATATGTTAACTGATCAACAATCATTGGAATGGTGCCAAAACTCAAGCAAAGCTTTCTTGACTGTTTTCCTTGTTTGGCGTGGTGTGGCGCACTCCGAATTTCTTCCGTCAGACCAGACAGTAAATAAGACGTATTACGTGAGCGTATTAAAGCGTTTGAAGTAAGAATTCAGAACAGACAACTCGTGATTACTTCACACCGATAAAGCACCGGCTCAGATTTCTCATCTTGGGTATTCTTGGGTATCTTGACTATTTGACCAAAAACAAAGTTCATACCGTTCCACAAACTACAAAGTATTCACCTGATGTGGATGTTATTAAATAACTTTAGTATTGGCTAAATCAGGTTTGGCTGATCTTAATGTGTTTGATGAATCGGCATGGGCCAACAAATGTACAGGGTGGGCGGAAAATGTCTGCATACATCGCTTCAATTGTAATATACTTAAAATTCTGATTGCTTGTTTTATTTGAAAACGAAATGGGGAAATTCCCCCATAATTTGATGGTTTGGAATCTTGGCAAAACTATCAGCTGTTGTTTGTTTCAGTTTTTAGTAGCACAAGAATTTTTGAATTAATTGTAAAGTGAACTTCAGTTTGATCGCATCTTGCAGTAATTTTTCGTGACCACGGCTTTTATTTTGGAAAAAAAATGAAGTAAGTTTTTTCTAGTTGTGTTTGTTTAAGAGCTTAATTTATGCATATTAAAAAATGCATAGCAATTCGTAAATATAAAATGTATTTCTGTGTTTACTGACATATTTTCGTAGTGTCTTTTTACCCAAAACTAAGGTGATGCATTTTTTAATTACTTTGCACAAATGTTAGACAATTTTTAGCCAAAGCCTGTATTGTTTTCAGGAAACGGGAAGTCTTAAGAATTCAAATTCAAACACTTCATAACAATGGTGTTCCGAAATTATGCATAAGTAAGCAATTAAAAGTGTCTTATAATACTGTGTTAAAGTGGACTCGGACAACCGTCAACAATATAGCTGACCTGAATCACCAGCGGAACTGTTTCCTAAGCCTAATCGCCAAAATACCAGAACAAGAACTAGTGATCCATCATCAATTAAACTATTTCAACGGCCAAAACAAGCGTTGAAAATAATGATTGCGGGCGGCATAAGCACACATGGAAAATCTGAGCTAATAATTTTCGATGAAAAACGGACTGTTGATGGTACAGGCAACGTATGTTTCCCGTATATGGAAATTGCTGCAAAAATTCTAAGCAGCTCCCTCAAAGATCTACAGCGATTTCAATGCAGGACGATGAGCGGTGTCACACGTCCCGGCGAAACAGTCAATAGGTGTTGCTAAAAGTTTAGTTAAGCTAAAAGTCTATTTAAGCTAGTATGGGAAGACTGGCCGGGAAATTTGCCAGATCTTAATCCTATTGAACATACATGGTCCAGGGTTCAAGATTCAGTATTTCGGAGTCCAAACCTGCCAATAGACTTCAACTCATTGAAAGAGTAAAGCAAGAGTGGGATGCCATATCATTGGTCGAAACGTCGGTCTTGTGCGAAAGTTTCCGAAAGCGAGTCCTAGAGTGCTACGAAAAGAACGGCGCACATACACAATCTTAATGATCAATGGAATTTTGCTTAGGTATGATTTAGTGGTTTAACCCATTAAGCCCTGAGCGTTGCGTTTGCGCAACATTTGGGAATTTCGCTACATTAAGTAATTCATAAAGATATAAGACTTGAAAATGGGTAGAATTGGATTAGAATTGATCGTTTTAGATTCTGCCATACCGAAATTTCAAAATTTTTTAAATATTCATATCTTTTTTTCGATCCAAAGTCAAAGGTTTTTTTTTGGGGAATTTTTGAAATTCAATTAAAAATACTTATTCTTCAAACCTATCAAAATCCCTTTGTGGGCTGCATTTTGTAATGCTAAACTATTTAAAAATAAGTTTAAAAAAATTTTTTTTTTTTTTAATTTTATGTTTTGTATGTGACTAAGGCCCAAATTGCGTTTGCGCAACGTACCCTCCTGGTTCAGGGGGTGGGGGTATGAATTATTTTCTTGATTTTTTTTCTTGATTAGGTCAATTACTAAGATTGTGCAAAATTTTATGGAAATCGCACAAGCCCTTCTGGGGTCAGGTTTTAATGGGTTAAATAAAAAACGTTGAAAATCAATACCAACAATCCTTAACGGTGTTTTGTTTTTTGTATGCAGAAACTTTTCGTCCACCGTGTATATGATTTCTTTATTATTTGATATCATTCGTTTTATTCGCTTACATTTAAAAAATTGTCTTCTTACTGTCTGCAAAGTCTCACACAAACTGGAACATCCTTTGACTGTAGGAAACTCTCTTAAAATGCATCACATTTGCCAGTTTAAAACAATATTCAGATTTTTCAGTCTTGACTGTAGCACTTTAACCCTTTCAGTAACAATGTCCAATATATTGGACTACAGCTCATACAATTCATACAGCCCGGCTTATTTTCATGTCGTAAAGAGTTAACACTAGAAAAACGATAGCGGTAATTTTGATGGTTTTTCATTTTTTAATATCTGTAATTTCATTAGTAAATATTTCTATGAACTTTTGTTTTGATGACTTTAATTTTTTTTATTGGATTCTACAATTAGTTCTGCAATTAAGGTTCTACAATTACAATTAGCCATTTCCGATGGGTACTTTTCGAGATACGAGCAGATATAACACGGTGCGACTAAAATTAAAAACATTTTCACACCGGAAAAAATCCATATGGGCGTGAAACTAGAAACCAAACATGGTAATACTGCGTACTCAGTTTTTAATTTCTACGCCCTTTGTCCTTTAAAGAAAATCAAAATTTTGAAGGGTATACAAAAAAATTTAAATAATACTTGACTTCGTTAGAGTATGGCGATATGTATATAAAATGAAAGAGGAAAGGCTCAAAAATTTAAATAAAATAGATTTTTTATCTATTTGTAAAATAAAAGGATGTGAAAAATGTCCTTTGAAAGGCTCATAAAAGATAATAAAATTGATTTTTTTATCTATTTGTAAAATAAAAGGATATGAAAAAGTCCTTTGAAAGGCTCACAAATTTAAATAATATTGATTTTTTTATCTTTTTGTAAACTAAAAGGATGTGAAAAAGGTCCTTTGAAATGCTCAAAAATTTAAATAATATTGATTTTTTATCTATTTGTAAAATAAAAGGATGTGAAAAAGGTCCTCTGAAAATTTTAATCCTTTAAATCCTTGAAAATTTATATAGAATTTTCTTGAAAAGTAGGTTAAAGACCACAATCTACACTGATGGCTCCAAAATTGAATGCGGAGTAGGAGCAGGAGTTTTCTCAGAACATCTAAAGATAAACGTGTCTTTCCGCCTCCCCAACACAGCAAGCGTTTTCCAGGCGGAAGTGCTCGCTATTAGGGAAGCGTGGTATTGACGGACACATCCTACAAAAGCTACATTACAATACTTTTTGACAGCCTATCTACGGTCAAGGCACTGGAATCGTCGATTCTAAAGTCAAAACTAGTGCGGAAATGCAGGAAGCTCCTGATAGAGCTAGCGCAGCGGTTCAGAGTTACCCTGATATGGGTGCCAGGGCACCCATATCAGGGCTGGCTCGAACAAGCTCTGCTCCTGATGAGAACGAGGCGCTAAGGGTTCACGCCCCACTGGTCTTTCAAGAGCGAGGTCTCGAAGGACTTCCTCGCCAAAGCCAACTCTAGATGGACGGAATCGTATAAAATCAGCAGATTACTGTGGTCAACATACGACAAAAATAGGACCACGGAGCTCTTGAACAAAGGCCGACGGGATGTGGCAAGACTGACGGCAGTCATCACTGGCCACTGGCCCATTGGAGAGTACGCGGCAAAAATGGGGATTCCATACAACACCAGCTGTCACAGCTGTGGAAACCCGGATGAGAAAGAAACCGTTCACCATTTCCTCTGCGCCTGTCCGGCCTTAGCAAGAAGGAGATGGAAAACGCTGGGAAAAGGAGAGGTTGAACCCCTAAAACCAAACCCTAAATCCGCCATTGTCTACAAAACTTGAAAAACTAGCGGTCTTTCGACGACTTGTTGCATATAAATCTGATTCAATCCATGGCAAAAATCTCAGTCATTTGAACGGTGAATAACTTTCGCCACATGCCCTTCAAATAAAAGCGCAAATAATTGGCCTGCAGAGATGCACACACACACACACACAAATACACACAAATGGCTAAAGGCGGAAACATTAAAATTGATTTGTATTCATAATTGTGAGCGTACAAATTTGCATTTCAGGCCGGCACTTTGGCATAAATCAACACAAAAAAAGAAATGCTCATATAACTATGGAAATCTTGAAAGCATTTAAAGTTCAATAACCTCGAAATGGTCGACAGCAAGTGGGCACAAAAATAATATTAAGTATCCTCTGGGCAAATCGATTACGTATTTATTTGTAGTGTGGCAAACGTTTTGCTTAAAGTTGAACCCGATAGATAAAAAATACGCAGGGTGGTTAAACTTGTGTCGAGGGTTAGGCGAGTGGACGCGTGGCGAACGATGTGACTCCATTTGTAGGCAATAAATATGCTTAATTTGTATTGGACCCATGCGAAATCGGCGCCAAATCCCACTTCAACTCCATACGAATGTGTAGATACGTATCTGCATATATGTATGTATGTGTGTATAGATATGTTGTGGAGATGAGCAACTTGCGGCGCCCCACCTATATGCGATACGTGCTCAGGACACTCAATACGCAGCTGTTATTGCATTTATTATGTGCGAGATAAAAACTTTATGTGACGCTTTCAAATTGGCCTTAAGGCACAAGCACAGAAATTTGTATCCCATAAGTGCGCTTTCGACGGTCCATAAATGCGTTCCGCCAATATTGATTACATTTCACACAACTTGGACAATTGTCTACACTAGCAAAACTCCCAGTAAAAGTCACTTAAAATGGCAGCGAACTGCCAAAAAAAACACAACTAGCTGCCATTTTGCACAGTGCACGTTTGCACTGTCACCGACTGCCGTCGTAATGTGGCGCTCAATCAATATCAAATCACACATTTGATGTGCGCCGGCCGTTGATTATTTATTTGGCTGGCCAAATCTGCCCACAGTGCGCACTCCACCAGCCACATTCGCTGCGAAGGTGGCGGCCGGCGAAGTTTCTGCGGAGTTTCGGCCACACGCACACATACACGCAGCGCCAGCAAACAGCAGACAGCAGCTGCGGCCATGTTTTATTTATGAACTTGCAAAAGGAAGTGCTTACGGTTCGTTCGCATACAGCGCTGAGAATGACACCAAACCAACCAGACCAACCAACAACAACTCCGACTCCAATGCGGTCAGCACTTTAGTGCCACCGGAATCGGATTGAGCGCAACTAACCCAAATAAAGAAGTTGCAAACTGTGGCGCACAACAAAAAAAAAACAAATGAAGATTCACAAACCACAAACCGCAACAGTAACATAAAAGCAACGGCAACGGCAACGCCAATCGTCGAGCGGAAACGCTGCAAAGAGCGCAACGGAAATGGTGGCGAATCCAATCGCGCGCACGTTTGGCAGTGCGTTTGCGGCGTGCGAAATGAGGTCAGTGGGAAAAATTCGATACAAGTTTCAAATTACAAAACTCCGCTCGTAATCAGCTGGCTACGTTTTATTGTGCTCGAGCGAAAGTTCGAGCGTTGGAAGCTTCTGGCTGGCGAGCGGAGCGACGTGCGCTCAAGTACGCGTAAATATGAGTGAGTGTAGCCTTGACGCGCGACCGCCGGCGCATTTCGATGAGGCAACCTCTGGAGTTTAATAACAATCAATGGATTATCACTTCAAGACGCGCCAGTTGCTGCCACAGCAGCCTCGAGCAAACGGATTAATGGCCAAAAGTGCAGATTATTAGTTGGAAGTTTTTGTTTTGTTTTGGCAAACTGTTTACTCTTTGCTGCACAATTCAATAATGGTGCCGTGTTTTGCTCGTCAAAACAATTGACGTGTTTTTTTCCACTGCCACCAAAAATTCCATTAACAATTATGTTGCATGTTCTGTTTTCAATTTTAGAAGCACTCAATCGAAAGTCTCGCCATAGCGACCAGAAGCAATAAATGTCACTGCCAACTGCAATAACTCGTACCGCCATTATTTGGCCGCTGCAGTGGCCTTCTCGAGTTATGGCCATTTGCCTTGGTGGGTCCAATAAAAATTAATTATTGATTGATTGGGCCATTTTGTGTGGGCTTATTCGTGTGTGGGTGTTCAAGGATTCACTGACTAAGTGAAAATAAAGTTAAGACGCAAAATCCATGAATGCGCCGTTAGCTAATAGGGGAAAATAGGAAAATATCATAAAAAGCTAACAGCGAGAAAATTGTCATTAAGTCATAACAAAACAAAATAAAGAAATAATTATTGAAATTTAATACAAGCAAAGTGACGCAAAACTTTGGGCACTTAGGGCACAAAAACGTCATAAATGGAACTACTGTTGCGGTAAACGAATTAAAGAAGAGGAAAGACGATTTAAGCACCATTTAATTTATAGTTAATCAAAACGCATATTTATGGAGCGAGTGGTGAAATTTGTGATTGCATATTAATGAAGATATGATCCTGAAAAACCCACGACCAAAAGTGGTGTTCACCTGTAAGATGAAGAAATCAGCTAAAGCCTTTGCAAACATTCAACAAAGCTCTCGATGACAGCAGGAAAAGTGAAGTGAAGAAGTGATTCGTATTAAAAAATATGTTTTTAAATGGTATTGGGTTCAAAAGTTATACGCGAAAGCATCCCCTAGGTATCCACCCAGTGCAAAAAATTTGAAAAACATGGCATCATAGGAATCTTGAAACATACTTTCTGCTTCTGTCCTGCTACAGTTAGAATTCGACTCAAATTCTCTAAAAACACAGCTATTCTAAACGATCATTACTTCACCACTTCTTTGATTGTCCCGATCTTTTAGAAAGAATAGCTTTTATTTAGATGTTCCTAGGACCAATTTTGCCAGATATGCATGTCTATTCAGGGCCATTTCGGAATTAAACAATGTTGCCAATTTTGATGTGTCACTTCCGAAGCGTTAAATAGTGTACGTCTACTCGTTTATGTTCGGAGCTTCGACTCGCGCAATTAAACTCAACCGAGCGAAAAGTGGTGTGTGACGCATTCCGCATGTTACGAGTGATTCCGCATGTGACGAGCGATTCCGCGAATCGCTGCGAAAAAGAGAAAAATATAACGGTAAAGTAGTGGTCGCTCGGCCTAGCAAACAAAATGTGATTCTAGTGACTCTCGCCACTTTCATCGGTCACTGACTCAATCAAGAACTCGCCTTACCGTTTAGACGAAACGAGTACTCGTTAGAGTTGATGTCTCGTCGCTCTACTTGTTACGTGTAATCAAGCCTTTACTCGTACTCGAAGAGAGCTACACTCGTATTCATTCGGACTGGTCCGCAGAGATGAAGTGAAGTATTCTATTCAAAAGCATTTGAATGCTTTCGAATAGCAAAAATGCATACTCGTGCAGGACTCTAATACCTAACAAACAACAAAAACAATCACTATTTACAAACGTTATAAATTGAATTCGCTTCGAAATTGAGCATCGCATCAGCGGCACTAAAGCGATTCGTTTGAATCTCACATAAATGGCAACCCTCATATATTACTCGCAGTGCATTTCATTATTTAAATTATTTACTAACTGCTCGCATTGTGTGCATAATAAATTCACCACAGCAGCAGGCCGAAACATATTCATTGGCCTGTGCCGCCCCTCAAGGGCTGCCCAGCTGTCCTGCAGCGTGCCTACAAATGGCCGTCTAACGGCAGTGTGCGAGCAGCCAACAACAACAGCCAAGTCAGAGGTTTTCGCAAACGCAGCGAAAAACTGTGAAACGCCACACAAAACGTTGTAGTTAGATGGCAGTTTGCCGCGTAATAATGGAAGTATTAAAGTGAAAAGATGTGACAACGGGATAACGACAGCAACAGCAACAACAAACGCTACGAGTCCAGCCATCGTCACCACACAACAGCAATCGTCACCGCAACCTACAACAATGAAAATAAACAAACAACAAAAACAATATTATTAGTACAAACAACAAACAAACAGACAAACCGCATAAAAGTCAAACACATTTGAGTTGACGCCGCGAAAGCTGGAACGGGCTGCTGTAGCCGGCGAGACTTGTCGCTGGGAATTTTACCCAAATGCAAACATTTTACAGCGTTTTTATTGATTTAAATAAAAACAGCATAGGAATTGGCCGCATCGGAGTGGCAGACGCCGCGTTGGCCGATTGCTCAAGCAGTCGGCGCTACCCGGTGGGGAAATTAGGTCAAGTGCTGGTAAAACAGTGTTTCGTTGTTTAAGCAACGATAAAGCAATTACGCCGTTAATGCGGTGCGCCGTGCGTCTACTTCCTGTTCGCCACCTTCTGCCCAGTCACGCTGCCGCTGGCTCCCGCTGGGGCTTGGGCTAAACTACTCTCTATCTGGCTGCGGCTCGTTGGGGTTGGGGCCAAGTTGTGGGTGGGCGATGGGTGGTTGGTTGGTTGGCGGTCGCAACACCCTCGCTCGCGGCACTTTAATAATTATGAATTATATTTATAGCATGCGATATTTTTGGGATTATGACGGGTAAGAAAAGAAAAGAACGCGGATAATGGATGCGTGTACCCGGCCAGACGTTCTCACACTGCGCACCATAGCGCCGCGGCCAACGCCGAGCAGCGGCAAAGGAAAAGCCAAATAAATAACGAACGAATTCGAGCATGTAAAATGAGGCGATTTCGTCGCTAGAGGCAAAGGAGGATGAGTAGGTGTGTTGGAGCGGCCGAACAGCGACCGAGATAACAAGGCAAAGTTGTCGCTGAGTTCAAAGGTGATATGTAGCATGCAAAAGTTAATGTGCCGCTTATTATTTTTAAGACTTTCATCTATTTCGCTTAGCTTCGCTTCAAATAAAAACTAACGATTTTCCAAATAAAATGCGAGAAAAAATTTTTTATCAAAACAAGTATGGATGACTAAGGCGGGCATTGTTGTTGTTCTGAAATATTAATAAAAATATGATGAGTTTAACAACAAGGAAATTGGTGTAAAGTAGAAGCGTTTTCCTTTTAGCATTCATTTCTATAGAGAGAAGATATTTTCCTAAGAATTGATACACTAAAACTTAAAACGTCAATATTTAGGTTGGATTATATATAAAAATTATTGTTAATATCGGGTTGACGTTGTCGGCAACCTTTAATATTAGTATCTAAATTCAAACATTAACTCGGTAGTGGCTAGCGTGACTATATGTTCCACTCATATGGACCAAACTAAATATGCACTGAAAAAATTTAATTCTTCAATATTTTTTCATACTAAATTGATCAAAAAATGTTTTTTCAGTATTCAAATGAAAAAGAATTTTTACACATTTCGGTTAAGGTTTTCAGATAAAGTAAAAAACAGCAGCTTGAACAATTGAGCTTCTCAGACGAAAGAAGATAATAAGGAAAATCCAAGTCTAAGATTCTGATGGATAACAAAAATTGAAACTAAAAAAGTTAAATACGAACCTTAACCTATTATTGACCCCGATAAATTTTGATTTTTGAAAAATTTTAAAAAATTCGTGTCGAACTATTTTTGATTTGGCATAATTTGAAAATTTTAGCAAATTTGAAGTCCATTGACCCATTTGACTCATTAATTAATGTTTGTTTTACAGTTTTTTCAAACAAGTTTTTAACCCACCGTTGACGTTGTTAGATTTAAATTCTTGAAAAAAATGAAAAACACGTACCGAATTAGTTCACATGTGACGTACTTCCAGTGTGTTTGAATTCAAAATATCCAAATTTTCAATTTCAATTTTTATTAACAAAAAATAAAAATATTTTTTTTTGTTTTAAATGTGTTAACAATTTTGTTTCGGGTTGTTTAATAATTTTTTTATATATGTAGTTTTTCCGTATAGAAATGTTAACCCATTGTCGGCCGAGATAAATTTTGACAATGTTTTGCCCCTTTAAACCCTGATTTTCAAAAAATCCCATCTTAGTTGAGGTTAGTTTTTCAAAATGTATCTATGTACAGTTCAAATTTTATTTTTAATTTTTCAAAATGTATCTATGAACAGTTCACATTTTATTTTTGTAGCTTAAGTGGTTTGGACTGGGTAATGATGAATCTGTCAATCCGTCATTCGGAAAAAAAGCATTTAATTTCCGTAAACCTTGTAAAAACTCCTCATTCACCCCTCCCGGAGGTAATTTTTTGTTTAGTTCTACCTGTGCGTTGCCATTACAATTGTCAGTACGACCGGATGACAGCCCTCTGTGACCATTCCTATGATTCCCACTCTTACTCATCTGTGGTTCGAATAGGGATCCTCATACATCGAGACAACTCAAAACATTACGAAAATTTTAATGAAGTTTACAGCAAATAAAAAAGTACGTTTAGGCCAGATAAGTGTATATGAATCTTTAAACTCCTGGCCTGCTGTTAGGAAACGTAGAGTCCTTTCACAGTCAAAGGAATACTTTGCGTCAGGGCAGCTATCTTTGTGCCTTGTTGTAAATATTTCATATATTTGCAGCTAATGACAAATATGTTATTTTTTTCACGTAGTGCCACACCGCTTCAAGTTTAATAAATAACATGACATGTCATTTATTTAACAAAATCAATGAAATTTCCTTGACGCTTAAAGATCATTTTTTTCTGTCTTCTGCAGACTTTTCTACGTCTAAATGTTTCCTTTATGGCTGTTGGTTTTTTTATGTTCAACATGTTTGCAGCATAAATTTCGGTTTACCGCAACATAGGTGCATTGACCTTTTAATTAGCCTTTCGCAGCGTGCCAAGCATCAAAGGGCGCCAGGCAACATTATGACGTAAATTTGCGATAAGTAAATCACTGCCAACAGCAGCAACCGCAACAACAACAAACGCCAACGCGATATGAAAGTGCCTCGTTTATGACGCCACACACATACTAAGTGCGGCATCTTAGTTGTAATTGAAATGGCCAAATGTGCGGCGCACAGCGGCAACGACAACTGGCAGGTATGACACTGGAGCATGTGCCTGCAATAGTCTGGCAACGCTGTAAATAGCAAATTCCTATGAGCCGTTTCGTGTAATATTTTTTGGCCACTAATAGCCGCTATTAGAATAATTAGCAGCGATGGCGTTGAACGAGCAGGAAATCCACTGTGCCCCCGACTGCTGCGACTTTTGGCACACTTTGTTGCGCGCTCATAGCTGACGATTGCTTGACTGCACGTGAAATACGCCAATTTAATGGCGGCCAAACATTGCGGCTCAAGTATTTATGATAACATAATTGCGAATTAAACAGTGCCAGACCGGCAGCAGTGGGGCATTGAACCCATGTTTTATGAGTGGAAATTTAATGCTGGCAGCATTGAAGGAAAAACTAAGTAGAACTGCAAGAGAATTTATTTTGTTAAATATTTGGTTGTGGGTGAATAGAGAGCAATTAACAATTTGTATACATGTTTGGCCTATAAGTTTATGGTCCGAAAAAGTCAGAAGATTTTAGGAATTTTTTTTAAAGAATGTGCAAAGAATGCGTTGGATTTGGAAGAGATAACATTCAACAGTATTTCAAAATTAAGTTTTTTATTTCAAAATATTTTTAAGACATCAACTTGTTGTAAGAACAAAGACAAATAATGATTGAAGCCACATACAAGTAAGATGTCTAACAAAGTTGCATGTTATCATATGGCAACAAATAAGTAAGCGAAAGTCCCAAACTTTTTTACTCACATGCACACTTAAAACACGAAGTCAAGAAAAGTTAAACATTTGTTAAACTATGATAAATAATCCGTTGCCGATGTCATTGCCGATACAAAGATATAGGCATAGTAAAGATAACATCCAATGCTCTCAAGGATTTTATGAACTTTTAGCCAAAAATTGATTTTTTACTCTTGGACCAACCACAAAGACCGATGCCGTTTAATAGGTCGAATACTACAATAATTGACGCGTTCAGGGACGTGAATGCTTTAGAATTAATATGCGGTTCATTACTCTAACTTGATTGGTTTGAAAGTTAGTAAAAAAACGGTGGAAGCTGCAATTCTAATGAAGTAGGTATTAGTAGAATAGGTTCGGCACCCTTTTGTTTTTGGCTCATAACTTTTCACCAAATTCATATTATTCGGACATATGAATATCTATGGCAAGCTAGAGACCTTAGCTAACAACTAACTAACAACAACAAAATAAACCGATACCGCCAAATAGAAAACTGTTTTCTTTACCCTACAAAAATTATAATTTATTTATTTACGCAATTTTTACCCATTTCAGTAACTATGAAATCAATGAAGCGAGAATAATGAAATGTTGACACGTAATCAAGGAGATTTTGGGTTTTAACATAGTTACTTTTTAAGAAAATTCAACATAAATTTTCAAGCATATAAAGGATTAACATTTTCAAAGGACCTTTTTCATATCCTTTTTTTTTTACAAATATATAAAAAATAATTTTGTGTTAAATTTTTGAGCCTTTTCTCTTTCATTTGATATACATGTCGCCATATTCTAACGAAGTCAAGTTTTTTAATATTTTTTTATTTCTGTATCCCTTTCAAAATTTTGAAGTCCTTTTAAAAGAATGTAGAAATTAAAAACTGAGTGCGCAGTATTATATGTTTGGCCTCTGATTTCACGGCCATATGGATTTTTTCCGGCGTGAATTTTTTTTTTAATTTATGTCGCACGGTGTAATTTCATAAAAAAATCGGTCTTGTTTATTTCTGTATTTTGTAGGCCATATAACACTTAAAGAGCTGGGTGGTTGCTACTAGTAACTTAGCTTAACTTAACTTTTATATGAAATAAAGCAATGTTTTCTACAAATTTTTGTCTGGTCTCCTTAACATTGACTTCAAAAAAGCATTATTGAATTCACATTTAAAAAAACTCAATTCGAGCTTAATGTGGTTTCTGTCCTATTCACTAAAAAAAAGGATTCCACGTTTTTTCCACTTTACCATTTTCGTCTATGGGGTTTTCGAATATGATCTTCGTTCACACGAACCATTAACGAACATTTGTAATTTATATTAGAATACATTTTACTGTCACTAGTTTTTATCTTTTTGACTCTTATAAAGAATCCCATCATGCTGTCTGCACTTCACACTTCTTTTCTATGGAGCCTTTGAATAGTTCGTTGGTCTCGCGAACCGTTAACATATATTAGTAGGTTCATATAAGAGCAGATTAAATTTGACTTGATTGTGATTTTCATTCACTTCGCTTCAAGGATTCCATGCTTTTCCATTTCACAATTTTTGGTTATGGAACCTTCGAATGATTAACGAATAATACAGATTCAATTGGAACTTGTGGTATAATTTTTATCTCTTTGACTCTACTAAAGTATCCCATCATGCTTACGGCACTTCACCCGTCTTGTCTATGGGGCCTTTGAATATCGATTGCGTCAACAGTTAACAAATATTAGTTATTTTACATATAAGCGGATTTAATTGGAATTGAGTGTGGTTTTTATCCTAATCTCATCTTTTATCAACGATTCCATCCATGGAACGCATTTGTCTCCACTAAAATTTTAAATTCTATATTTTATATATATATAGCATTCTATATTCTATTTTATTCGAACTATATATTATGAATTTGTAAATGTAGTTATGTGTTGCCCCCTCTTAATTTGATCCTGGGCTCGTTTATGATTCTATGCTTTCTCCACTTTACCATTTTTGCCTTTGGGTTCTTCAAACATGCTTATCGATAACAAATATTAGTTGATTCACGTAGGAGCAGATTTAATTTTAAAGTTGTGTGGTTTTCATCCTCTTTACTCAAAGGACTCCATGCTTTCTCCACTTCACCATACCACCACTTCATATTTACCTTTGGGAGGTCTTTGAATATGCTCGTCGATAGTCAAAAGGCGGTCCACCTAATCCTAAACTTCCCTTCGTCTTAGGCAAAGTTTTCACTTTGCGCGTTATTGCTTGATTTCATAATGTTTTTCAAATTAATTTCAATTTTCTCGCACCAAGTCACCCGTTTCCAGCAAAACTGCCAGTGGGCGGCTGTATTTTTGTTCGGCGCAAACTTCTTAATAACCAATCGATGGGATTTTACGTTGTTGATTTTCAACTAACTACTTCGCATCTATTTTCATTATGCAAAGTTCCAATGGCGTTTACGAGTTGCCAGAAAAGCAAACTTTCAGCAGTTGTGTGACGCACAATGCCAGTGAACTCTATGCAATGCAATAAAAATCAACCAATGCATTTTCTCCCACTTCTCGGTAAATTCATTAGCATTTCAATGGTTGCATAATTTTATAGATTTTGTAATATCACATTGATGCGAGTTGCGACACAACTAGCTTTGAGTGGTCAATCAATCAGTGATTAAATGCGCCATTAGCGCCGACGCGTAATTGCAGTCGCTGACAATTAGCCGGCACACGTTTCGTGTCGTTCGACTTGTGAAATTCTCAATGCGCTCAGGTGGCGCGGAATTCCAATGCGACTTGTCAGCAGACAGCAGACACTTTTTGCTCTCAGCTGCCACTTCGACTTCACGTGATTGCAACCAACTGTTATGAAATTGCAAATTGTCGGGCAGTGATGTGTATTTTTTATCGATGGGAAAAATTGCAGAACTACGTACGAGCTGCAGTGAGTTAGTGGGGTTTTTGTGGGTTGGGTAATATCGGCGAGTGTGAAATGCTGCATTGCCGTAAAGGTTCATTACTCTAAGCGCGTATTGCACAATGAATTCGAAACTTAATGGAAAAAAGTTCATCTCATACTGTGGTCCAACATCTTTTCACGTCTCCCCCCCCCCTAAGCGGCAGCAAACTCAATTCATGCGAAATGCAATTCGTATGGCATCTGCCAAACAAATCGAATTGATTGTCGCCACATCCGCTGCCAATCGAAATAGGTCGACACCCAGGAGCGCCCAAGTGTCAGTGAACTTTCAATCATTTCCACTTCGCGCTAACACAAAATATTTAATTGAATTTCAATAGCTAAAGAAATTCAAGTGGAATTAAAACCAAAGCAATTGCAAGTACATGGCGAATTGTTCAAAGACTTCTTAGCTGCCGCCTGGTCTCAGTCTACCAACGAGTTGCTTCCCACACAGCACCAGCCGCGTCACCACGTGTGGCATACTTTGAGCTCACACTTTGCTGCCACTTTCGCTTCCAATACATTGCTCAAAGGCTCCAACACACACACACACACACATATATATATTAGCAAATTCTGGTGGCTGGGGCCAACCACAGACGTCTCGCATGCCACCTGCGTGTTTGTGCCATGTCCTGTTGTTTTGCCGCCCCAGCAATCAAGCCATGAATTGGCCAATATCAAAAGCAACAACACCAACAATGGCAACAACGAAAACATTGGCTCGTCAAAGTGCACGGCTGTACGAGTTCGAGTTCGAGTACTCGTACAAGTTTGTGGAAATGGTGATTAGAGCAGTGAGGCATTGGTAAGCGCTGATGTTCAATTTCCAATCACAGTTCATTGAACTCCGAATGCGGCCTTAAGATTTTTTAATCATTCGCGCTTGAAATATTTTGCAGCAAATGTTGGTATTTATTTTAAAAATACTTTTGCAGATTTTGAAGTTGCTGCCAGGAATGAGTCAATGTTGGAGCAGCCCGAAGCCAGAAGATGACGAAGGAATTGTGGTTGGCACCGATAGTAAGAAAGAGTTAAGAGGCGCTAAAGAAATGCCAAGAAAAATATGAAATTAACGGCAGAGATGGAGATGAGAAAGAGAAGAGCATAAGCAGTGAAAACTCGTTAAATTATTGTAGCAAGGATAATGTTGCAAAAATGGATTGTGAAGGAGTTGAGTTGAATATTGAAGCAGAGATAAGAAGCAGACAGCAAATTTGTGCTAAAGTTTTGAGATTGTATGAAAAAAGGGTGCAAAATTAAAACGAGAAGGCGAACGTGCTGCAAAAGAGAAGGAAGAATATTAATAATACTAATTGTAATGTAAAATAAGTATTCTTGAATTAAAAGAAGACATCATAAGGAAACAAGAAAAGGCCAAGGAAAAATACGGCAAGGACGAAAAGTTAGAAACAAGTGGCAAGAAATCGAAATTTGAAATAATTAAAGAATGAAAATGTAAGACGGTATATGGAAGGATCGATGGAAGAGTGGATGGAAGAATGGGTAGAAGTTGAAAGTGAGCTAGCAGAGAAAAAGTGGAAGTAGAAAGAGAAATAGAAGAAGGAGTAAATGAAGGAGCAATTGAACTAGAGGAAAAGTAGTAGGAAAAGGAGTAGGTAAAGGATATGAAAAAGAACAGAAAAATTAGAAATAATTGGGAGCATAAGAGGAAGCAATGTTTTTAGGCCAAAAGCAGAAAAGGAATAAACTACGAGTACGCGAATCTCCTCTACGGACACTGAAACTCCGGTGAAAAAGATGTTGGATACTCTAGTTGGAGGTCGACAACGAGCAGGAGGAACGAGGGAGACCGTGTCTTTGGAAATGGGTTGTTCTAGACAGCGTAGTATGGAAGCGAATCGAGCTTGAAATAGATAATAAATCTATTATTATTGTGTCATATTTTTTCATTATTGAAAGAAGTCATATCGAGCTCTTTTAAGTTTTTAAATTTTCTGGATCAAAGTCGAAGAGTTCTGTTCTTTGTATTAATTCATTCACCACCACTTGCTTTCTTACAAATATGTGAGTAGGACAATTGAATACATTATGTATGTATGTATGTATGTATGTATGAATGTTTCTTTATATAAAAAATTGCACAATTTGCTATTTGTATTTGTCATTCTTCTTATGGTTCTTAAGAATATTTTATAGACAGTGGCCACTTAGAATTCCGCTCATTAGTTTAAGTTCCACTTTGCTTTGGTCCACTAGGTAACTTCAGATTTTCTTTCAGAATATATCAGATACTGTTCTTCTGTATGAAAACTTATAAGTTAGGTATGGTGGTTGCCTCTCTGTGAGATACACTTAGGCCTACATGGCCAATTGTGATACCAAAAGTTCTATGCGTTTAAAAATTGTTTGACATATACGTGAGGGAGATGTGAGCTTGGGTGTCAAAATTTGCTTCAAAAATAAGTAATAAGAACGTATATTTTTTACAAAACCGATTTTTTTATTCAGAATATTCTCTACGGACTCAAAACAGTGGTCTGAATCCCCGGTCTAAAGGTATGTAAAATTAATGTTTAAGATCGTTGGCCAGGATATGTTTCAGGATATCGGTGCAAGCCTTGGATGAAAGGAAGGATGGATTTTATATCCTTAAAATGCATCGGCAAATGCAGTTTTGGTCCCTCGGTGCATTTTAGTGCGATTTTTGGTCAAGAAATCAGTCACAATTGCCGGTCGATGTGATGGTGTCAGTCAATTTGTGCAAAGCAAGCTGTGCACAAACTTTTCGTTAGCCAAATGTTCATTAAAAATGCCAACACATTTTTTTTATTGATATACTTAACCCTTTGTTGCATGATTTAATTTCCGTGAAGGAAAAACATTTTTACCATTGTAACTCTTGTTGCTTGTGAAGTTCTGATGGGAAAAAGGAAATTTTGTTTTGTTTTGTTGTTATGCGAACATTTTCCGTATCCAGGTGAGAACGCTACCGCCGAAATGAAAGACGGTTTTATCTATATTTTGGTGTTGGCTACTACGGGGAGTCGAACAGAACACTAAACAGCTTAGTGACGGCCACCGCCATATCACCATCGCCATTTAATACATAACACATTTTAATATAAAAGACACAACTGAAGAATGAATGACTGTAGAAAAGTGAACAGAATATTTTCGAAATCTATGAAATGTCAGCATTGCATATATGCAATGCCATGCAGCGAAGGGTTAAATAAAATTAACAACTTTACTTAATTCACTTTCAATAAAGTTTTTGGCTGATTTTTGATGGGTTGACGCATAGTTTGGATGGAATCAATGGTGATCCTGGATTTCAGTTGGTCAAAAGTGGGTCATTATTAATATTATCACCGTTTTTAAATCTAGCGTATACAACAATTTAATCAAAACAATTTTTAATTTTATTATTAATTATTTATAACTTAAAGCCAGTGCAGTTGAATTTAAAGTTAAATATACTTAATTTTTTATTATTTTTTTATATTATTATTTTATTATTATTTTATTATTATTTATAATTTTTTTACTTATATTTTTAATATATTTTACAAATTTTTCAAACAGTATTTTTTATGTTTTGCTTATAGTAATAAGTTAGGTAGAGATGTATCCATTAAAAGAATTTCATATCCTTGAAAGACAACCGGCAACAAACCAATCAAAACTACTGCAATCACAAAAATCGGCCGCAAATCAACTGGCCACATTTTCTATATGTTCTCGCTTAGATCAAATCGTTAACAATGCACAGCGTCAACCAACAATAATAAACAATTTAATCCTAAGCATTTAATCATTTGGTTGAGTTTCGTCGGTAAATCGCCTCCCCAGCATCAATTAAACTCATTCACTGCTGCGCGCATATCCCATAACAACAACGACACCAACAACCAGTTGAAAATGTTGAGTCAACAGGATTTGAGTTGGCACTTTTGCGAGCTGGGGTCGAATTGCACGGGAGCGGCGCCATGTTCGTTGGTTGCCTTAGTTGGCTGGTTGGCAGTGGGAAAAGCTAATAATTTAAATTAAGTTTCCTCGCTGGCGCATCGTGTTTGCTGCGCTGTCGACTTACAACAACGCCAACAGCAACAACAACAACAATAGCAACATTCATTGAGCAACAACCCAAGTGGTTAATGAGACACTGAATACTCGCACGCAATTTATGTTCATAATATTGCCAGCGTTGCACAACAACAACAACAACAACAGCAGCAGAAGCAGTGACTGCCGTGGAAAAGGATGTTGCAGCAACAACAACAACAACAATAGCAGTAACAGCAATATGCTTAACCACATTAGCGCCCAAGCTACAACAAGAAGTGAGTTGAAGCCACAGCGGCAGCGGCAGCGCAGTTAGCCGGTTTAGTAAAAGCATTGCGCGCGATTTATCATGCGGCCGTGATGGCCACACTGGCTGCGACGATGCCTTGCAATTCCAGTAATTTGAACAATCTGGGCAATCGCCGCTGTGCGCTCGTAATCCGATGAAAATGCAGACATTTATTACTGCTGACAAGTGATCTTAGTTGTGGCAATGGCGGCTTGCGGTCTTTAAAATTCATTAAAAATTTCATAAAAGAAAATATTCGCGCACTATAAAACGTTTAGAATTAAAGTGACGACGCATTGCATTTCGGCTGACGTTGACGCCAACGCTGCCGTAGGCGGTGTCAGCTCTCACTTTACTTGTCGCATAAGACTTGACCTCGATTTGGCGGCAGCGGCAGCACACAGCACGCACGCGCACACACAAGCATGCATAACAATGCAACAACACTTTCCGCCATATGTACGGCTCGCATTGCGAACACGACGCTGCCCATAATAAACACAGAGCAGCAGACAGCAGCACCAACTACAACAACAACAACACGAGTTAAACGAGTGCGCAACAAGCAACATAACAAAGGCAACGCAACGCAGCGTCCGGCTACAGCAAAATCAGCTATGATACAACAACAACAACAACAACAACAACAACAGTAACAACATGCACAACCGCCAGCAGCAACTATAAGTGCTGCTGCTGTTGCTGCTGCCGCTGCGAGTCCTTAAGGATGCCTCCACAGTGTCGGAGCATGCAAATGGCATTTATTATTATTGCACAAGAATGTCATTTGCATTTTATTTCGCCGCTGGCGTATAATGTTGCGACGATGACACTCTCCATGGTTCCTGATAAACTGGCATTCTCATGTGCGGCATTGTTGTTGTTCTGGTGTCTGATGTTGGTTTTTTTATTATAGGAAAGGTTGGGTATTGTTGGCAGTGTTGCCAATTGAATTTAAAATTTAATTGAAAACTATAGAACAAATATTTATCGAAAAACTTGTATGTAAGTATGTACTTGTATGTATTTGTTTTTAAGCAACTGAAGAGACAAAGTTATTAAAAAGAACGAAGGCGCAAGTCAGGCTCTGTCTTTTTACTCTCATAATTGGACGAGTATTATTGCGGCATCTCGTGAGTTGTTAACTTTATCTTATTCGATTTCTATATCAGATTTAGAAAGCTTTTCATTGGAAAGTGAAATACTCGCACATATAGAACCTGCGATACTGTCTTTCTTAACACATCAGCTGATAAGTCCCCGGTCTGACCCATAGTAAGCGCTACAAAACGAGAAATAACATTTTTTTTTAAGTAGTAACCTTCAAAATGTACTTGAAAAAATTTCATGACGATGTGACGTTTGGTTCAAAAGTAACAATTGTTTTAGTAAAACAACTTTATTCGTGTTCAGAACAATAGAAAAAAAGTAATTTAGTGTTCTCATAAAACATTGCTTTTTGATCGGAAAAAACACCATTGAAACAAAATCCTGGCTCGATAAGTGTTATCCGGACTCTATACCCGGAAAATCTACCATTATTGATTGGTTTACTCAATATAAACGTGGTCGTACGAACATCGACGATGCATCGCGTTTTGGTCAGCCAATTGAGATGGTTACACCGGAAAACGGTAAAAGGTCCACAAAATCGTTTTTGAAAACCGAAAAATAAAATTGCAGGAGATATCGGATACTATCAAAATATCAAAGAAGCATGCGGGTTTTAGTTTGCATTGCATTTGTCCATGAGACAGCTGTTTCCGAAATGGGTGCCGCGTTTGCTAACAGACAAGGCAATGCACCGTGCCACAAGTCTCTCGCTACGATGACAAAATTGCACGAACTAAATTTCGAATTACTTCTGAACCCTCCCTATTCTCCAGACTTGGCTCCCAGTGACCTTTATCTGTTCGCATATTAAAAAAAAAAATTAAAAATTAAAAAAAATAAAAAAAATTGCTCGCAGGATAAAATTTGGGCTCGAATGAGGAGGTGATCGCTCAAAAAAAAATACCTATTTAGAGATCAAAGATAAGTCGTTTTACAAGAGAGGTGTCGAAATGGTAGAGAAGCGCTGGAATGAATGTATCGCTCTTGAAGAAAACTATGTTGATAAATAAAATCGAATTTCACTAAAAAAGTTTTGGTTTCTGCATTAGACCGGGGACTTATCAGCCGATGTGTTATCTACAGAAAAAGTATAAAGAGAAAATCGGTTTTCTATATTTGGTGTTAGCTTAGTTGCCAATTGACTGTTCCGATAGTCATTCAGAATAGTTTCCTACGGACCGTAGACCTACGTTGGATCGTTTTCGACCAAATTTTTTTCTGTGTCCTCAAAACGCATTCCTTTCATGATAACTGATTTTATCGAAAAGGAAGTGGTTGATGTTTAAAAACCGATTTTGTGTCGGAAAAACTGTCATAAGTATTGACCGTTGAGTGAAATTCCAAACGGTTTTTGATCTCCAGTCATCTTGTGTGGAGCAAACTGAGCCAAATGTTTCGTTCATGCCAAATGTTAGTTGTCAGTAACCCAATTTTTGGTTTGCTAAAATGCCATAAATTGATGTTTTTAGATGCCTACCATATATCCAATTTCAGTGATTTTATTGAAGATTTCGGCTGATCTTTAATGATTTCATATACAGTTTCGATGCAAACAGTCATCACCAAAAACTTGATTTATCAATTGATATGTTTTAAATGTCAATTGAAGTTCGTTCTTTGTTCAACGCTCTTTTTGTTTCACACATATTTTGTAATAAAAAAACAATATTACTTCCGACGCAACAACTTCACTTCGAGTGAACCAAATGTTATAAAATTTTGACTGTATATCAAGAAAAGATGTACCATTCCAATGCATTATTTCAATTATTTGGATTGAGCCTAATATGTAAAATTCGAGCACTCAGAGTTTTCTCCCATAAATGCACGAACACTATGTTGATTCTTTTGTAGAGTCTACTTGAGTGGAGCAAGAAAGGAAGAAGGAAGGAGGAAGCTTTGCATATAAATTCATAATAATTACGTTGGACTCATGATCGCATGATGTTGGAGTTCGATTCCAACTTAACATAAGAATGTAAACTTGCACCAGTAGCCACGTATCTGTGAAAGCTGATTTTTTATTGCAGCAAAGACCTGATTGAATGATGTTTTTTATCAAATCCATGGATTGCAGGATACATAGTTTTTAAGACCGTTGACCTTCAGACGACTTCATTCGCTTTCAATTTGTCCTACAACTCCATTCTGCGACCATCAACTGAATCGAGGCCGAAAACGTTTGCAGATGGGTGGAATTTATTCCCTTCTTGAACTGGTGTAATCGACTTCTTTCTTGGGCAGAAGGTTGCTTATTTTTCGGTACTTATTACACTGTACAACACGAAAAAAAAGTTCTGACAACGGATTCTAGTAGAGGGGACAAAAAAATATACGTGTATAGGCGTTTTGAAAGTCCTGTTTTATAGGAGATTTTAGGAGATTTTGGTACCAATTTTGAAACACTTAAACACATTTTCAGTTTTGGCTTAATTCTGCCGTTCAGGTTAATTTTTGAGCTTTGATGTATTCAGAGATCTATAGTAGAATTTTATGGCGAATATTTTCGGTGTACGTTTTGTCCTTAAAACGTCCTGTTTTACAGGACATTTTTGGTATTTTAGAAAAAAAATGGTCAAATTGACCCATACACATTGGAGCTACAGGGTTAAAATGCTCCACAAAAATGTTCTTCGTAGTATTTTACATCAAATTGCTGAATACATCATATACCTAAAATGTGAGGTTACATGGTTTTCGTATACCGATTCACCATAAGAATGCGCAAAAAGGGGAAAACTTTGACCCCCAAAAAAGAATTGAGACGTAAGCTTTCAAAACGCCGATACACGTATCGTTTTTTCTGTCCCCTTTTGAACAAATTTTGATTTTGTTGTGCAGTATTATTAGAGCAACTTATCGATTAAGTAAGTAAGTATTGATTGCAGGATGTACTTAGCGCGGAAAGGTTAGATTGGTATGCAAAATAGTGCACTCTGCCCAACCTGTGGGATGAAAAATGTCGCCAGGGCACTTGTTATGTCTAATGGGGTTTTTCTACAATTTAGTTTGAGATCTTTTTTACTGATATTCTTAGATGTTTGCTTCTAAGAATCGCAGTGAAAAAGATGCCTTTTTGGCAGCACATGATCTACTTAGTATTCTCTAAAATAAAAAGATTTATAATAAATTTAACACTAGAAAGAGCATTGCGGTTAATTGGACGGTTTTTCATTTTTAAATATCTGTATTTTCTTTAGTATTTCCATCAACATTTTGCTTTTGTGACTTTAATTTTTTAATCGTGAAATATTTTATATATTTTTGAAAAATTATTTTGTGAAAAATAATCCAAATCCGATTTGAACTTTTCGAGATATGAGTGGATATGTTATGTAGTCTTTGTAGGTATGGAAAACTTGCGGTATTTTTAGTGTTAAACCAAATCACGCCGCAGTTTTATAGACAGTAACATAGACTCCTTTTTAAGAGCTCGAATAAAAAAAAAAAATGTATAAACCTCGTGAAAATTGTAACAAGTAATTATTCAAACAAATGGCAACACTGATTTCAAATTCTGCCTCCACTGCTCAAGTAAATGCGGCTGAGACTCGGGTCGGGTCGCTTTTCCTTGTACAAGTTCTGCTTGCTGTAGTTATTGTTGTTGTTCCTGCTGTGCGCTGTGGTTGCATAGTTTCTGTACTTGGCTGTTGGTGGCGAAAATTGCCATTGTTGTTGGTGTTGTCGTAGTGTTTGGTATTGGTGTCGATGCTGCTGTTACCGTGGTGCCATTGCCAGTGAATTATGACATAGACCCAGTTTCCGCGGCCGACCGACCGACCAACCGACCCAGACCACTGCCGCAACAACAATGTCCGCAATGTCGACATCAACGCGGCGCCCATGTTGCATTTGCATCTGTACCAGCGAATACATTTCCTTTCCCGCTTTGCCAACAAGTTCTGCCAACTTGCGGCATGCCGCGTGTATCGTCAGCACTAAAAGTTAGGCGACAGCACAACGCACAAACCGCCGCCAGCCAGGAAGCAACAAAAGCGCTGACCAGGCGGCCAGTGGACGCAAATAATGAAATTTCCACAAGGCATAGAGATGTTCAGGATATGGCAAAGCGGCTGCCAACAAGGCCCAGCAATTGGCTCAGTTGCAGAATCCGTCAGCGCAGACGATGAGCGTCTCTGTGTGTGTGTGACAGCAATGACAGAAGTCCTGCGATTTCACATTTTTTTTTGCGTTTTTGTTTGTTTGTCGTTCTTGGTTAATGCTTTGCAACTAACATTGCGTTGTTGGGCCGATGGGTGCGACTGTCGCGGCGAACGTCTGCAAGTGGCGTGTGCCGCGCGAGTTCCAGCGCCTTTGTGTGTCGTCAATCAGTGCAGATGGGCAACTTTTTAATTGAATTAGTAAACAAATTTTTAATTAAAAATTCATTGAGTGCATGAGTTTGCGCATAAAAATGTTCGGAAACGGTGCGCGGACAGCAGCCAAATGTAAATGACGAATGAGCGCTGAGTAAATGGCATCGAAATTGGGCGGCTATTTTTGTCTGAGGTCCTTGTGCTCTTTTCGCTGCCGGCGCTACTCATACAGCCGCATCGAATTGGTTTGAACCGCTTTAAATTGTTGTTGTTTGGCGCGCCGCTTTGTGCAAAATTTCGAAATTAATTTCCAAGTATTTTTGGTTGTTGTTAATTTCGTTTAAAGTTCTGATTTGTTATTATCTGCGGATTTCAATTAAAGCACTTTGAATGAGTTAGTATGGGTGTGGGAGCTCTGAATGTTGACAGAGCTTACTTAGCTACATAAGTAGCTCGATGGGAAACTAGAGCCTGCAGATAGCTAAATTTCTTCAAATGATGTCAACGCAAGATTTCTGAAGAAGAAGAATAAAAAGAAGAAGACGAACAAATAACCCAGCTGAGAGAGGAACCAAAAGCTTGTGCTTGAGGGCAGCTTAGATCAGTGGCGCACGAAGCATTGTATACTGGGGGGTTTGCATACAACTACTGAACCAAATACCCTTCGAAGCCATATTTTGTACCATAAAATTTTGTTTTTGGGGGGCTTGAACCACCAAAACATTCCTGTGTGCGCCACTGGCTTAGATACTTGTAATCAATAATTCACTATGGTAAAACTGACTCAATTTCGACGATTGCTTCGTAAAGAATCTACATGTAGAGGCTACTCTAGCTTGGCCATCTCTCCCGTATGAAGGTAAGTAGGTAGGAGTGGCTACCTGGACCTTCGAGCCCACTTAGGTCATGAAGGGCCATTGTGATACCACAACCAGTTGAACATAAAACCGCTCACTCATTGAACCATGTTGAGCTTCTTACGAATCTTAGTGAACCGCGAATAGTCTTTTCGGCTAAATCCCTAGATTATGGAAGAAGAAGTTGCCCAGGTCATGATTTCTTCTTTTGGATGAAGCGGGACACATGCATGGACAATGAAAATTCGGTGGAAGAGGTATTCGCCGCAGTAGTTGGAGGTCGAAGAGAGGCAAGAGAAGTTAGGGTCATCCATCCTCTCTACGTTTGACTAACTGTTTCGCATTAACTGGAAAGGACTCACCCAAAGCACAGTTGCCAGGGCAGAACTTTGGTGCCAGTCTGAAACCCGTTAACGGAGTATTGTGGCCAGTTCAGTGAGTATGTAAGTGTAGGGCTTCCCCTAAACACAAAAATTTCTGGTACAAAATAGGGTTTCGAATGGTATTCGACTCAAAAGTTGTACGGAACCCCGCCCCCCAAATGAAATACCGTGTGCCCCACTGTATGTAACTACTTTGGGAGGATAGTTTGGCACTTAATGAAAGGATCCATTCCCAGTGTTGCCAGATCAGGAGATTTCCTCTTAGATTTTTAGTTTGGTACTCAATGAAAGTATCCAATCCCAGTGTTGCCAGATCAGGAGATTTCCTCCTAGATTTAGGAGATTCTTGACCATTCAGGAGAATTTTTAGGAGGAAGAATTATTTAGGAGAAAGTTTAGGAGATTCATATTTTATGTGAGTTGACTTTTCGGATCCTTAGAACATTTTTGGGAGATTTTTGGATAACGAAGTACGATGTATTGGGAACACTGGCAACAAAACACATTTTGGGAACTATTTTAATAGTCAAAGTGGTAAAAATTTGCTTAAAGCTTACAAAATGTTAGCTCGTTCTATCTCGTTCTCAGCTATTGCTGTCGCAATGAAATCTCGTCAAAAATTACACTTTTTATTATATGTTTTGTTCTTGTTAAGTTTTTGTTGTTAAGCTGAAGATTAATAAAAAAGGCTGAAAAAAAGTTATATGTAAATATTTTTATTTTTTATGAAAAGTTGAATTTATGTAAGAAAAATAATTTAGGAGATGGATGGAGGATGGGAGGAAATTCCAGTCCTTTTTTAAGATTTAGGAGAAAATCATTTCAGGTATGTGGCAACACTTTCTATTCCATGTAAGAAGTCAACGGAACCCAAAGTACCCAGACCTGGTTGTAACGGCCTGGTTGGGTTCCGGGTCACGCTGGCATTGAAGGAAACGAACGGGCCGACGAACTTGCAAGGAGGGGAGCTTCCACACCTTTTGTCGGCCCTGAACCCTTTTGTGGTTTGGGAAAAGGAGCTTCTTCTATCCTAACGAGAAAAGACGAGATAACCAGGACTCAATACTGGGAAAATCTACCAGGTCTAGAGCATTCCAAGATGGTTATCGGGTGCTACAATAGGAAAAGATTTGAGGATTGTATGACCCTATCAAAGAATAATCTAAGGATTATCACGGGAATGCTAACAGGGCACTACAGATTGAATTATCATCTGGCCAACCTAGGAATCCGTGAAAACGGGTATTGCAGGCTCTGCATTACATATACTAGGGGACTGCCCTGTACTCATGCATAAAGGAAAGAAACATCTCGGGGACCATCTTATACCAGGTACGGAATGGGTATCCAGAGGTGTAGGAAGCATACTAAAATTCCTCCTGAATACCGGACTCACTGACTAATCTAACTCACTAATCTTAATTCTAGTCGTCTTCAAATAGGTGTTTTTTTCTTTTTTTGACGCAGGGGGTGAAAATTCTGAATAGAAACTGGTAGACCTCGCATTCTTACCTACTAAAAATTACTCTCTGTTTGGAGATTTGGCGAATTGGACAAAATGAATGGTCCCTTTTCGTACCCATGAAATTTCTGCTTATTCATTCGTAGGTCTGCCGTAATCATTGACCTTCCTTCTTACCACTTTACCTATTTATATGTCTAATGCTCCATAACTATCACCACGTTGATTATTTTCAATTGCAGAAACAATGCCAAAAGACATTCGAATTTCTTTAAAAATAATTTATAAAAAATTAGTACAAGTTTTGACACAAATTTGAGCTTATGGCTATTAACTTTAATAGTTCGATTTTTAAACGAGTGTTTGGCGGCGTCAGCAGATCGTTCATGCACACAGAGCGCGTCCAATAAATCGTGCTGCATCGACACAGTCTAAAAGCAACGCTAAGCAGTCGATTCAGCAGCCCAGTGTGCCAGCGAAATCACTAACGCGTACAATGCAACCTGTGCACTGTTGATCGCCGCCACAAATACCAACAACACCGCAAGCATGTGCACTGCGATTGCAAAAGCTGTAAACATTTTTAATGCGGCGCGCCACACCGCCAACAGGCTGCTGCCCGTCCACATCTGTGTGTAGTCCTTTCGGTGTGCCTTGGCATGTCCTTGATTTTATGTGTCGACACAAAACGTACTCGTACTTTTGTTTATGTGTGTGTGTCTTTTGATTGTATGTAGGTATGTGCTGGCATAATGCGCGCAACGTCATTTAACGCTGAGCAGCGTGCGACTTGCATGTGTTCAACATGCCGTGCACGTTTTATTGTCTGAAGGACATGCCGCATTACAACCAGCGCACTGTGCGTCCGTACATGTCTGCATATTTACACTACCATGCGATTATGTGTGCGTGCGTGTGTGTGTGTTTGAATGGATTCGAGGGGAGCCAGTGGCTTTGGAAGCGCGCGCTAAAAATAAACCCAAGAAGTTCTATTTATACAACCGACTTAGAAAAGCAAATATTTGCTGTGCTTCAGTCTAGTTAGTGCACAGCGCACACGTAGTTCAGCTGACAGGCAGGTGGGCGTTGCTCGGGTGGGATGGGGAGCGCACAAAAAAATGATTGCCTACTTACGGGCGGCAATAATAATACTGCAGTAATAGTGCGCGGCTTTTGATTGGCAGTTTTATTGCGAACATTTGACGTGCGTGTCGTTGGCCTAAAACCACACAAACACACACGCACGCAGGCACACATACTTACATACCCACAGCTCGCGCTGAGCGCTTGTGGTTTTGTCACATGTCAATGACACTTGTTTTTGGAGCGCATTGAAATAGAAAGCACATAAAACAAGTGAAATTGAAAGAAGGCGTAATTGAATTTCAATTTCAAAATATGAACAACTTCACAGTAACAACAACAAAAAGGGCTACAGTAAAGTAAGGTGCGCGCATTTGGCTCCACCTGGCCGCGTTTAAAATTAAGTTTCCTTGACGTCTTCTGCAAATTGTGACGGAAATAAGCAAAACTCGCGCGAGACTCCTACAGGTCGCCGATAATAATCGTTATGCTGCTGTTGCTAATGCTAATGTTGCTGCTGGCATTTTTGGCCATTAATTTTGAGCGATGTTTACTTAATGGCTGCCATTTCTTGGCGCGCTGGTATGCGCTGTTTTTCATTCGCACAACGTGTCATTGAACTTTCCAGTCGAAATTGAAACGTTTTCCCATCATCAATCAACAACTTACATACACAACCGAGTATTTGTACAGGACGTGCTCACTTTTTGCCGGCAACAATTGTGTCCTTGTGCAAACACACACATACACACACACACATACAAATACGCACAAGTGCGCTCGACACCCTCAGTCGTCAGGCGCTCACATGCGAATTAGCCGCATTCATATTGCTCCGGCTTGAATGTGTTTTATTTGCTGCGTTCGCGCTGTCAGCAGTTTTCGCCGCGCTGTGTGTGGGCTTTTTTATTTGCTCGCTTGTTGATGTTAAATGCGAAGGTTGTTAACATTTCTATGTACAGCCGCTGCCACCCTCCGCACTCGCGTTGTCGTTGGCTTTGACGTTGGCGTTGGCTTTGGCGGTGATTATCGTTTATTGTGCAGTTGTCGACATGTTTCCGTTCAACGGAAAGAACGGGTTCATGTGAGTTGAAAAGTCAGTTTTTATACAAAATAAAGCATGTTGCTGTCACTGCCATGTTTGTGGAATTTTTTTTTAACCTTTTTACATTTTCACATCACATACGACATTCTATCGTTTGGTGTTTTTCGAATATGGATATTGTGTAAATTTTTATAAGTTGATTGAACCAACCGAGAAAAAGGGATAAAATAAATTTAAAAAATTATTAATAAAAATACAAAATTGCTATAACTTGAAGTTTTTAAGTAAGTGAAGTTTGTTTGGTTTGATTCATAATTAAATCAAATAATTTCAATCCTATTGTCCACATGAATTCAAATTAAAAATTAATTACATTAAATTAAAAAAAAATGTAAAAAAATAATAAATTAAAAATACAAAATTGCTATACCTAATTTGAAGTTTGTAAGAAAGTAAAGTTTGTTTGGTTCAATTCATAATTAAATCAAATAATTTGAATACAATTGCCCACATAAACAGGTTTTCAATCTTGAATGCAAAACAACTTGAACTAATTTGGATTTCTCCTCATTAAACCAGTAGTAACTTAACCCTTTCCCTACAGATTTTTACTGGGCAAAGTTAAAATTTTAAATTTTACGCTTTAGGCTTCTATGTGGTTATATTAGCAAAATTCCATACGAAATTTTTCAATTTTTATACTCGGATCCTGTATGTTAGAGTGTTTTTCTATGAGAGAAAAAACATCGTTGTGGCTGTAATAATTACTTAAACATTGAACTTTTTACGCATAAGGAAAATTTTAATATATTTTTATTTAGTTCAGCCAAAATTAAAAACCAAAAGTCTCCAAATTGAAAGAAAACGTCAAATTAAAAAGTTATCTAAGATCAAGATATACCATTAAAAAACGTGTACATTTCTCTTCTTTAAACTTAAATATTCAGTTTATTAATTTCGTATTTTTCCTAAAAATTTAAACTATTCTAAGGACCAACAAAAAATTTATTCTTGAAACCACAGAGGGTTCAGACGTCTGTTATATAGCGAAAGGGTTAATTGTTTCATTGCTTTTTAATCTCTCAATTAATTTATTAAACATACATGTCAATCAAGCTTAGTTAGATCCAAATTGAAAAATCGAATCAAACATAAAAACAATGGAGTTGAGTAAGATTAGATTTAAAAGGTTCAATACAATCATGACCACAAAAAGTCGATTAACTTCAAGTCTGAAATAAATCAACCAGTTTTGTTTCAAGGAGATTCATTAGTCATTCGTTTGTTATGGGCCCAAATAACGAATGGTAGACCACAATTAGATCAAATAAAAAATAAATCAAATCAAAATCAGAGCAAACTCCAATCAGATAAGAGATAAATTTAACAAATATGAATGAGATTAGAGTTCAAACAGACGAAAACTAAGCCAGCTTCTAATCAGGAGGAAACGATACATTTCAAGGTAAACCAATTCAGATCCAAACCTTTTTGGATTCACATTGCTTAGACAAAGAGATTTAATTCAAATCAACAAAAAATCAGATCCAATTCATATTAAATTGATGTTATTTTTAAACAAAAAGTTGCATTAGTCTGTTATGAATACAACTATAGAAAATAAGACCAAATCAGACCACATTAAAATAAGATCAAACCAAAATCACTCAAAACTTCAATAAGCCAATAGTCGAATCTAAACAAATGTGAATGAAAGCAGACTTCAAATAGACCAAAACAGAACTAGCTTCTTCTTCTTCTTCTTCTTCTTTTTCTACTTCTTCTTCTTCAAGACTACAGTAAAGAAGATCCTATTCAATTTTCGATCCAAATAAAAGCAGCTCCAAATCACTTCAGGTCTTTATCAGCTCAGATCCACACCAATTTCATTCTGAGTACTTTACTCTGTCATGAATCAAGCCATACTTGACTCTAATCTTCATTACGTTGAAGTCAATATGCAAAGGCCAATCGGTCTACAGCCAAATCTAAGCAAATGTGAATGAAAGTAAACATTAAACATATAAAAACTAAACCAGATTCTAGTCAAATCATGACCACAGTAAAGATGATCCAATTTAAATCCAAATTACTTCAGGTCTTCACAAGCTCAGTTCTAAACCAATTTCATTTCAGATCACTTTATGTTTTCGAGAATCATACCAGACTAAACTCTGATCTTTCTACACTTGAAGTCACTATGCAAACTTCAATAGGACTAGAGTCGAATCTAAGCAAATATGAATGAAAGTAAACATTAAATTGATACAAATTAAACAAGCTTGAACCATAACAAAGACGATTTCATTTAAGTTGAACCTTTGATTGGGGTTCAAATCAGTTCAGTCTTAAGGCAGCTTACATAGAAATCACTAAACGCTGTCGTGAATCAGCCCATACTTGACTCTAATCTTCATAACCTTGAAGTCATTATGCAAACTTCAATAAGACTAGAACCCAATATAAACAAATAAGTATGAAAGTAGACTTTAAACAAATAAAATACAAACTAGGTTCAATTCAGGTCATCACCACAACAAACACGGTGTATGTAATTCAAGACAGAATCCAAATCAGTTCAGGTCCAAACCAGCTCAGATCCTCACTTATTTTAAATTCAATTCAGATCATTTTGCATTGTCCTGAATCAACACATACCCTACGCTGATCTGGACCAGCATCAACTCAGGTCATGACCACAACAAACACGGTGTATGTAATTCAAGACAGATGCCATATCAGTTCATCTCCAAACCAGCTCAGATTTAAACCAATTCAATTTCAAATAATTTTACATTGTCCTGAATCAACCTATACCCTACGCTGATCTGGACCAGCTTCAATTTAGATCATGAACACAACAAACACAGCAATGTGTAATTCAAGACAGAATCCACATCAGTTCAGGTCCAAACCAGTTGAGATCCAAGCCAATTTCAAATAATTTAAAATTGTTCTGAATCAACCCATACCCTACGCTGATCTGGACCAGCTTCAATTCAGGTCATGACCACAACAAACTCGGTGTACGTAATTCAAGACAGCATCCATATCAGTTCAGCTCCAAACCAGCTCAGATTCAAACCAATTCAATTTCAAATAATTTTAAAATCTCTTAAATCAACCCATACCCTACTCTGATCTGTATGCACTTCATGTCCATATGCAAATATTTTACAACAATAAACTCCTTTCATCTACTCCCTCAACTCAACAGCAGTCAACATCAACTGACACTTCAACTTGTCATTGCTTAAGCCCACAACACACTCAGCCACCCATTAGCCAGCGGCTCGTGTGCCAACAACCCTTTGAATGTGCCAAGCACATTTGATTTCGAACCAAATCCCTTTAAATAATTCAAACACATTTCACACATGCCCGAGGAATGAAAACCGGCTGCCTCGGCAAATTAAATAAACACAACGTTTCACCTGCAGTCAGTCCATCTGTCCGTCCGTCCGTTGGGTGTAAACTTGGGGTTGTGGAAGAGTGAAAATAACGACAAATCGACGCATTTAGCAAGCAAATCCTTACGAGCAAGTAAACAATATTTCAATAATATGATTTATTGATTGCGTTAGTGGAATACACTGGCGCACTAAATAATCCACCTACGCCGAAGGCGCTGCAAATCGCACAACACAACAACCGCAAATCAAGCAACTGACCCAGTTTTCTTTCTGTTTTTTTTTGGTTCTTTTTTATGTTTTCATTTGCTTTTATTTTTTTATTCTCTTTTTTTGGGTGAATGGCAGGAGAAAGCAAAAGATTTGATTTTTTCAGACTTATTGCCATGACAGCAGAAATGTTTGCTGCCTTTCGCATTTCTATTTCTTTTTTTTTTCTATTTTTTCATGTATTTTGTCTGTTGTCTTCATTTGGGTTTCGGGTGTCTGTGCATCGTTTGCAGTTTTTCTTTTATTTTGTTGTTATTATTTGTTGTTGTTGTTTGTCGTTGCTGCGCTGCGTAACAGATGTAGACACATTTTATAGCAGGCAACAAGAATCAAACTGACATTTGCACAAATAAAATGCGTAGCATACCGTGAGGCGAAATGCCATTGCGAAGGACAGACATGCTAAGAGGCGGAAAACGGGAATGCGGAACCTGCATGCACAGCCGCAGCGTCTGACGGTGATGTATGTGTGTGTGTGTGTGTGAAGCGGCGGCCAGCTGGCTGCAGGGAGAGTGGTGCGCGGGGAAATATGTGCTGACAGTGGGCGCTCGAACTAATAAAGATGAAAAATCGTATGAAATCAAAGTACAAGCAGAAATGAACCAGGAACAAAGACAAAGGCCAAACTCAAATGAAATGGAATGAAATGAAATGGGCATAAAAGTTGTTGTTGTTTTATTTGAATGTGTGCGTGTGTGTGTGTGGAACAAGCTAAGAGTGGCATGGAAATTTAAGGAAGGACATGCAAGACTAGACAGCACACGCCAACCCTCAATGTCTGCAGCCCGTAGACAGTCAGCCGAAGTGGCAGCTTGCTGCCTGTCGCTTTGCATTTGATTGTCACCTGTGCTTTGAACAAAGCAAACGTATTCCCAAAATGCTCAAGTAGGCCATTTCGAAGCATCGAATGATCCCTTTTTTATTACTTTCACGCAACCTAAGCCTCGTCAATACTTGCAACAACAAACGCGCCCCTGTGGTTTTTATGAAAACAGCACAAACAAATCAACTCAAAACCAAACGTAAGGTCATCGAAATGCTAATTCCCTAGTGGCCTTCAACTGTAAGCCACGTTAGAACGTTTCGATTAGGCCCAACGCAAAAGAAAACGTTTAGCAAAACAAGCAAACAAGAAATCGCACACTTCAGCTGCAGGTGAACGCAGCCAAACGTCATCAACATTGAACGCAAAACAAACCAGGCAGCCGCCCAACCCAACCCAACACACACACACACACACACACACACACATAAAATCAGTACAAACGAAATGCATGGAGCATACTTGTGGGCGCCACAGCATGCAAAGCGAGGCAGTCCGAAGTGCGGCGACGCTTATCAGTGCTCGTACGCACCAAACGGCTGTTTGTTTTGATTTTGCAGCACGAACAGCTGTTTGGCCCGCGCCACAGCCACAGCCAGATGATTTTTGAGGCGCATGCGCCGAGAGCGCTGAATACCAAAAAACTGCTAGAACAGCGCTGGGGAAGAGCTGCTCGCACTTAGACCAGTTTCACAGCTGTGAATGAACGACGGGCCGTTGCATAAGGACATCAACAACGGTGGCCGTGGTGGCAGCCGCAGCCGCAGCCGCAGCAGCACACTTGATAACGCGCCGAACGGCAGCGAATTTAATCAGTTGCAAGCGCGCGCCCGTCGGCAATGGACATGGCAACTTTTCGCAACTTGAAGTGCAAATGAAATATCAAAAAAAAAAAACATACAGTTTTGAAGTGCTACAAAGTTAAGAAAACAGATGTTGGAATTTTGAAAATGTTTAAGTGTGCGTTACTACTATGCAATGCGCAGCGTTTGACACCAGTTTTAACATGACAGTGACACAACCAAGGAAACAATTTTAAACAGTGCTTTGAAAATAAAACGTTGAATTTCAAAATATGCGCCCAGAAATTCAAAAAAGTTTGACCAGAAAAAATTCAAAAGTCTTCATTTGTTGTATAAAGAAAAATGATTTAAAGTGATGCGGTTTTAAGTGCAAAATCATTCAAATTAATTGAATTTCGACACACACACAAAGTTCGCGTACGCAATTACGGATAAACGGAAGCTGTGCATTAAAGTTCGCTGTAATATGCTCATACAAGCTGCCTGTCTACTCCCCGCTAAGTATGCTACACCAGTTCTTATTAATTATGCAAACACACACACAGTGCGCGTGAGATACTTTAAATTAATCCTAATGGTTGCTACACATTTTTGCACTAATCTGTTTGAATATTTAAAATATGAAGTTAAGATTTAAATTTCTTGCAATTGTTTTTTATTATTTTATTGTTTATATTGTACTTAAATTTTCATAGTTTGGCCTTAAAAAATTTGCATTTCTTCATATCTATAAATGGTGTTTTTGAAGAGTGTTTGAATTTAAAGAAAAGTAGCACAAAATGAATAAATTAATATAAAGTTCAGTTTTTATTTCAAAGTTCACGGTGGACAAGAAATAATTTATATTTTTTGATTTATTGATATTTACGAATTTTAGTTTTTAATTTAGTAATAAATCTTTGAAAGCTTCTGGCAAATGGCCACCTTCGCTTCTTGACGTACTATTTCCTATGTGTCTAACAATTTTGTACAACTTTTTCAAGTAACTTTTTCCTTAATATTTGTATTTTATTAATTAATGTTTAAATTTTTGTTGTAATTTATTGAATAAATATTGCATATTTCTGGCGAATAGCCACATTGGCTGTTCATAATTAATATGTAATTTTTTTGAATTTAATTTAATTTTACTTTTTTTATATTATTTTTTATTTTCTTTATTTTATTTTATTTTATTTTATTTTATTTTAATTTAATTTTTTCTATTTAATTTTATTTTATTTTGTTTTATTTTATTTTATTTTATTTTATTTTATTTTATTTTATTTTATTTTATTTTATTTTATTTTATTTTATTTTATTTTATTTTATTTTATTTTATTTTATTTTATTTTATTTTATTTTATTTTTTTTTATTTTATTTTATTTTATTTATGATTTAATTTTTTTTATTTATTTTATAAACCTTTGAATACTTCTTGACGCACTATTTTCTATGGGTCCAACAATTTTGTACAACTTTTTTAACCACATTGTGGCTCTACAGGACTTTTTTCAATGTTGTCTTGAAATTGGTTTTAAAATTTTT
Organism: Melieria omissa; assembly: GCA_963971225.1. Taxonomy (NCBI): domain Eukaryota; kingdom Metazoa; phylum Arthropoda; class Insecta; order Diptera; family Ulidiidae; genus Melieria; species Melieria omissa. The sequence continues at coordinate 33,672,110 of OZ020268.1, forward strand.
GTGTTTTTCTGTGGTACAACAAAGACTTAACATCACTTCAAAAGAAATAACCGATCAGTGTTCAACTGGAGCATCCTGGAGACAAATTATCTGGTCCAAATCGATATAAAACATTTCCATTTATCCTTTTTTTATTTTTAATTTTTTCAACACATTTCATTTGTATAAATGTTTTTGTGATTCAAATTAACGTGGTTCATTATCTATAAAGTTTTACAGTTTAAAAATTACGACCGATGATATCAACTGACATGCAAACTACATTAAATAGTAAACTTTTTGGTTAAAATTTTTGGAGGCAAGTCCACAGCAAATATTGGAGCAGTGGCTTTGCTTTTATCCAAAACCTAAATTTCACTAAACGACGAACTCATAAACTCCAAACTGAGCCTCATTACTATACAAAATGGTTCGGTAAACAAAAATCAATCTTCTAATTTTTTCACAGTTCAATTTGCGAACCTGCAACACTTTCTATGATTACGAGGTATTAGTTGTTGAACCAGGCTTACTAAATTCTGAATCTTTATTGGTTTTTATATTTTATTTTCCTTTATGCTTTATTGTTAATTTTTTTATTTAAATTAAAGTCTACAAACAACGAGTTCTTACAAAGATACACAGAATTTCCAAATGCAGTCGAAGATCTAATTGTTGCGAATGACGTCTATTCAAAAATTCTGTATGTTTAATTACACTTTTATTCACACATTTTATACATTTTTATTTACCTTCAAATCAAGGAAAGCAAATATGTCACTGTTACAAAATACCTGAATTGATTCACTCCTATATCTAAAAAAAATAACTGAAATTTCCTTTCTAAAGTAATTTTAAACTAAATAAATGTATTTCTCATAAAAATAGTTGAAAAATATTTCAAAAGTTTACTTTTTAAATTATATCAATAAACTCAAATTAACAAAATATAAAACAAAATAAACATAGTTACAACAAACTTTTAAGCAATTACGAATTTTAATTATTCAAAGCTCTCTAATGAGATCAATCGTTAGTCATTAAAATCGCTTGGGTAAACTTTCCCACTTACGAATTGATTGCAGCAGCAAGACACTTTGAGGACATTAACAATTAAGCACTCACTACTCAAAGCATCACTGCCACTTATGAGATCAAACGTTTCGCCATCAAAATCACTGTTATGCTTGTAAATTTATTCATTCACAAAAAGCTTTCAACATTTTCACTCTTTGTTAAAAGAATATTACAACGTTGTATAAAAATCTCTCAGAAGTCCACTATTATTACTGATACAAAAGTCAGTTCTGCTAGCCAACACAGATGAAGTTCGTATCGCTGGATTGTGTCAAAATATTATAATTTTGAAATTCTTTAAAGCAGTTCACTTCACTGATTTATTAGTCACTTTGACTTCACTTTCCTTATTCGTGTTACACAGTTAACTCACAGCACCGCAGCGTAGCTTATTCTAGAACATTCCAGCATCCCCTCAAACCGTATATGCAACCGTAAAAATACCATGTCTCTTTGAAGTATGCAATGAAGCTGTTGTGGCTAACAACTGCCCTTTCGTTGTTCTCGTGTTAAGAGTTGCGTTAAGGCAACATGCTACTTTGTAGATGTCTAAACATTCTGCGGTCTCATAAACAAATTTTGTTAGCATTTGGGAAAATTGTAAGCTTAAGGAAAAATACGAAATTAATAAAATGAGTTTTAAGAAGAGAAATACACACTTTTTTTTATGTTATATCTCTACAAAGAAAAGGAGGGTGAAGCTGAAAAATATATAGGAGAAGTTTTTTTTTTTAATTTTTAACTTTAACTCAGAAAATTGTTTTAATACTTTGGCTAAAATAATTTAAGAGATATTCCTTTTTTTACATGCATAAAAAAATTATATGCCACAACGATTTGTATGGTTGCTGTTATAGACAACACTGTAAAAAACAGGGTTCGGTAAAAAAAATTTTAAAAATTATTATGAAATATTGTTGATATAAGCTCACGTATCCATAAATCCATAACTAAAATTCAATCATAATCCATAATCAAAATTCTTTCAAACCAATCCATAAATCAAAATTGTTAACTTTCCCCAGTGGAAATCTGTAGCAAGAGATGGGTCCGGCATAGTGGTGAGTCCTGCAATGTCTATCAAGATTTCTATCTTTTGCGCTAACAAAATTATTTCAGAGTCTGTCTTTTGGACCTGCGTACAGAACCTTCAACATTCGTCTCCACGAATTCCAACTTTAGTCATAATAAGTAATAATCCTCAAATTATTCTTCGTGAGACTCTAAGATTCCCCTAATATTTTCCTATATTTTCCCATATGTTTCCATATTTTCCTTTCCCAATAATCGTTTTAACATATTCTCATCCTGGTTGGTTGTCCCAGTATTGATTTCTTCCAATTATATCGTCCTTTTTAGTAGTTGGGAGGGAGAACTCTCCTTTTCTCAAAGTTTGGTTCTGGACCGACAAAGTCAATGACTTCCAAAAAACCAACCAAAAGAAAGTAAAAATATTTTATATTTTTTATGCAGTTCTTGCTCTCAAATTTCTTTCTAAGAAACTGATATTTTCCAAAGATAAAAAAAATCTTCTAATTGGGTTCACAAAAAACAAAAATTTAGTTGAAAATTTATCAGCGGCTTGATGTGTTGCTTGTTCAAATAATCGATAATTTCAACCATAAACTTCATGGGATTAGCATTTCTAATTTATTCATTTAATTTGAATTGATTTGAATACTGATTTTCCAAAAACATTTGAATAATTTCCCAGCGTTCCTGTGACGTCAGTCTTGCTATGAGGAAGTGGTAAGCTCGATTGAATAAACTGGCAGCCAAGCTTTTAAAGCTTACAGTTTATGCCCATCAAAACATCAATCAAGATAGAAACAGATTTCACATCTTTAATTTAAACAAATCTTTAATTCAAAATATATAGCTACATCTTTTCAGTAACCTGATTCTATCCTTCCCTCCCTACCTTTCTTTAAAAATTTGCTTTGCATTCAATTAAAGCAAATAGCTGGCAATGTAGAAATTTTTAAACAAATTGTTAGAATTACATTGTAAAAATTTTATAGCGCAAAAGGGATAAACGCAAATTGTTAACTACACCGCAACACAAGCATGCAATTTTCATAAATATTTTGCATAAAAGTGTACATAAAAAGCCTATAAAGTTATCAGACGACAAAAAAAGACAGCCCGTGAAGTCAAGGAGCAACGCTAATCCCAACTGAAATGTTTTAATTTGATGCCGTTTTCGCTGCAACGGCGAATGCCAACCGACCGGCTGCTCATGGACAAAATTGACGCCAAAGCGAACCTTGAGGTGCTTGCAGCCACAGCTAAGTGCTGCGTGTCTATGCCAACAACAAACACGCACTCACGCTAACACTAACATACGAGTGTTTCGTGTCTGTGTGTGTGTGTGTGTGTGTGTATGAGTGGCTGTTGAAATTTTTCAAATTATATGCATTGTCAAGACAGAGAAATGTTCCAACTCCATTTGCAGCATGGATTTTCTTAACATGTCACACACACACACACACACCGAAACACAAACAGGCCTACACACACACACACACACACATGTGTATGTATTTAGTTCGCAGTCATACACCACAATCAGCCCGTTTAACTTAGCTGCCAAAGGCCTCCACTCGAGTCACGCTGGGCTGTTGCGCTGCCTTCAGCGCTACACTCCACTCCACTCGACTGTCTGCCGCACTGTCTGTCACGTGTCTTCTGGTCTTTGGTCTTTTGGGTGGCGTAGTCTTTTGCTTTTTCTTCCGCACTTTTCACACAGTTTTCTATTTTCCTCTCGGCTATTGGTAATGTTGCTGCCACTGTCGCTGTCGCTGCTGCTGCCGCTGCTGGCGTTGTTGTTTTTCTATTACTTGGGCTTTTGTTTTCGCACTCAACACGCACAGCAGCTGCTACGTGTTGGGAATAATTTTTCCGCTTTAAAGTGCGCCATTGTCGCCGCCGACCAACCGCGCGCCCCAAGCCGCCGCCTCAACTCAACTCTAGTCGACTCAACTCGACTCGACTCCGCTTCGACATCGAAGCTGCTGGGGGAGCGTAATTTTTGGTTGGTTTGATTATTTGCGTCCCTCGAGGTTGTTGATTTGCTGGCACCGCCCGAAGTGGGGGAAAGTGAAAAAAATGCGAAACAAGCCTCATCGTTGTGTGCTGTGTTTGTTCGCAATTTATTTTCACTTGAAGTGGAAAAAAACACACAAATCGACAACATATGTATGTGTGTGCGTGTGTGTGTGTGTGTGTGTGTGTGCGGTACTCGTATGTGGTAAGTGCCTGTCATTATGCGAGCTAATGGAAATTTAAATATCAAACGTTGACAGCTGTGTCGCGGATAAAGTTTTCTAACAACTGGCCACGATGGCCGACAGTGATGCGTTGGTTGCTGAAGGCTGCCTAAGATAAATCGATCGAAAACTTGTAAAAGTTGGCATATGTGTAGAAGATTTTTGTATATGTGTTGGTGTGTAGTTAGGCCGACGACTAGACAAATATGTTTCGCAGAATTTGAAAAGAGAAGGAAGGACAACAGATAAACACATCACTTGTTGTTCAGGGTTAGAGGATAAAGTTTATGTTGTTAAAAAGTTTCACGCTTTCCTGTTTCATTGAATTTAATTTTAAAAATAACACAGTTTAATATGGCAGTATTTACTTCTCTATCAGTTTCTTAATTTTTCAGGCTGAAACAGTCTTGACGTACCTTAATTTTTTCCTCAGATTTAATTTTTTGGAGTCTACTAAACGAACGATAAACCATTTGTTTGTATTTTGATTGGCTGATTCCTAGCAAATGAGTCATTGTTTGTGTTGTTGATGTTTTTTATGTATCAAAATGTGGGTGGCAAATATTGTTTCAAGTGGTTTTGGGCTAAAAAACTTGCGTATGGAATTTTTCCAAAATGAAATCCATTTACTTATTACAAATAATGCTGATTTTGATATAATATACACAATCCCAAAGATACGAAAAAGATATTATTATCAAGAAAATGCCCAGCTCGAGTTATATAAAGTTAGATGTAACTATGTAAAGACAGGTAAGGTTAGCTTACGTAAGAGATGTGTGCGGCAAGCACTTCCACTCGGAGACCCTGTTGGGTCCATTGTGAATACCTTTATTTTTCGGAAATACCGGTGTCCTTCCTCTATCTTTTGGGATCCCTGTAGACCCAAACGGGATCTTTTGGGAACCAATTCATCTTGGCGGGGAAATTTTGTAGATCGGTTATCTGTGCATCTGCTACTTCCGCAAACCCATCAAAAAACTTTTCTCCAAGAGTTTGGAGCCGTCGTCTCTGTACTAATGGGCAGTGCCATAAAAATGCAGTTTAGTTTGTTCAGAATAATCCAACAAGATTTCACGCACTCATCTACAATGGACCCCAAGTTTGAATAGTCAGTCACACAACTTCACTTAGTTGGCAGCAAGAAAAAAGATGTTGATGGGCTTAGAACCTGGTAAATCATCACATAACACAGTTCTGGCAAAAATAATATGTCTTACAAGCCAAGCTTCTATTGTAGTCAGGGACTATTAAGCCAGTAGGAGATTTTAGTACCAATTTGATTATATACGAAATAAACACTTAAACACATTTTAAGTTATGGCTTAATTCTAGCGTTCGAGTTAATTTCTGAGCTTTGATGTATTCAGAGACCTATATTAGGATTTTATAGCGTATATTTTTGTGGTACATTTTGTCCTTACAGGACATTTTTGTCATTTTAGAAAAAAGGGTCAAATTGACCCATAAAAACAGGGTTAAAATGCTCCACCAAAATTTTCCTCGTAATGTTTTACACCAAATTGCTGAACACATCATATACTTAAAATGTGATGTTACATGGTTTTCGTATGCCAATTCACCATAAGAATACGCAAAAAGGGGAAAACTTTGACCACCCCTAAAAAAAATTCAGACGTAAACTTTTAAAACCCCGATACACGTATATTTTTTTTGTTCCCCGGAATCCGTTGTCACAACCTTGTTATTTAAAAAAAAAATTGATATTTTTGTGCAGTGTAATTGAACTGAAGATCTTGGGATCAACTTTTTATGACGCTATGTATATGACTTCAATCCCCTATGGCTAAATGAGTGCTGTGGTTGTCCAGTGACCGGTCAATCCCACCTCTAATCCCTTCCTTTCCTTATCCTTTTGTACAAATATTTCCTCCTATTTTCTGCTCCCCGGCTTCGGTGAGAGTGTGTGTGATCGCAGAAAAGTTCAGCAATGACTTAATCTCATCTCTGGGAGAAAAGAACAGGACCCCTAAGTGAGTAAGTAGTAGTTTTAAGATGGGCGGACAGGAGCAACGAATGTGTTCCAGGGTTTTGGAACCATTTTTTTTGCTTTTCTGCATTTGTCCGACTCCATTATGATCGGTGTTTAATGTTAAATATTTGAAAGACGTCCACACTAAAGGGTAGGGGATATTTTCCAATGATTTTTGCGAGAAGTACGAGGGCGGGTCAATAAGTCCGTGACTTTTTGAATGAAACACAGGTTTTTAGATAAAAAGTTATTTTATTTTTCAACGTAGTCTCCTTTGAGATGTATACACTTAGCCCAACGTTTCTCCAGTTTTTGTATCCCTTCCGAAAAATATGATTTGTCGAGGTCTTCAAAATAGGCATTTGTTTGTGAGATGACTTCGGCATTAGAGGCAAATCTCTTTCCGCCGAGCCATTTCTTCAAGTTTGGGAACAAGAAATAGTCACTTGGAGCTAGATCGGGTGAATAGGCGGGATGAGGAAGCAATTCGTAGCCCAATTCATGGATTTTTGCCATGGAAACTGCACATGTGTGCACCAGTGCACACGAAATTCAATTTTTTCCATTTTTTTCTCAGTCAACGTGGTAGTCTGATATTAACGGCTGTCAAAAACAAACTAAATGTCACAGCTTGTTCAATTTTTGACAAGAGTCATCAACTGACAGATGACTGTTGACGGGAGCAGTGTTGCCATTCAATTAAGAGGCGGGAAATTCAAAAAGTCACGGACTTATTGACCCGCCCTCGTACATCAAGGAGGTAGGGGATAAAAGTAGACTTTGCATTGTATTTTATGGACTTGTTCGGGAACCACTAGGAGAAGGAGGAAACTGCATGAATGAGATAGGGGATGAAAGAATACTTCACCTTGTAGATACTTGCACTGTACTTGATGACTTCTTCTTTGATAACCTGGGTGATCTAACCGATAAGACAATTCGCAGTCTACTTAGCCTCATCAGAAGCTTCAACCGGTTCTGTTACCAGGGAATATGAGCCCAAATAGGTGGTACAAAAATGGGCCTCTTTGAGCTATGTGACTCACAAAAGTCTACGTAGCTAGTGTCTCAATTGTATCGAACATTTAAGGAGACCTTGGATCCGAAAACCTGTAATTCTTCACCCATTTTCAAATTCCTTAATGACTTTCTTAAGGCAGATAATTCAACATCTCAGATAAAACTGTCACTAGAAAACTGAAATATAAATACAAATTTCGTACATAAACGCACAAAAGGCTGGTTGCGACTTATTGTACCAATACTCCCAAAGAGTTAAAGAGACTTTGAACCCGAAAGGCCTCCATTCATTACTTATGTCCAATGTTCTTATTGATTTGCTGAACGCAATTAACCCTCCGATGGGCAGTAAATAGTTACTACACATTTGCACTTTGTCGTCTGGCCAGACGAAAACTGGGCGAGGCTTCTGACAAAGGTAAAGCACAATGACAGATGACGTTAATTATGTTAATATGGTAGGCAACATATGTAAGTATATATATATGCAAATTATGTTCATATATACTAACTTAGTAACCCACAAATACAATGTAAAAGGGAGATGAATCTGTGAGTTTTTTATTTGTTTGAACCATTTCGTCTGGCCAGACGACAAAGTCCATCCGAGGGTTAAATCAATGTCTCAGATAATCATCAGAGATCATAAAACTGTCACTTGAAAATAGGAATATTACTGGAATTTCGTAGAACCATACACATTTTAAACTGAAGGTTTTGTTCAATGTTGCCTTTCGAACAATAAACACCAAAACAACGACATATAGGTACTTGACATGAAAATTTTATTTTTTCTAATATTTAATTGTTTAGCCAAGTTTTTTATTACTTCCCCAAATCTACCATAAACCAATTAAATTTTTTTCAGAAATTGACAATATTTTTTCTAGTTTTTAATTGTTAAAGTTTCTAGGCAGTTGTTCTTATTTGTTACTAGTAAGTCAAGTTTTCTATCACTTCCCTAAACCTACCAAAAACCAATTAAAAAAACAAAAGTCCATAACTTATTTTTCTTCTACTTTTTTATTGTTAAAGTTTCTAGGCAGTTTTTTTGTTGGTTAGTACTTAAGTCATGTTTTTTATCACTTCCCTAAACCTAACAAAAACCAATTAAAATAAAAAAAAATCGATTATTTACTTTTTGTTCAACCGTTTTTTAATGGTCATGGCTTTTCAGCAGCGATCTCCAAGGGGTTTATAACGTAATCGAAATATTGTTGAACGCAGGCAGCAATTAGAATGCTTCCAGCTTACATTTGATTGATTACCATTAGCCGTGAAATTTGTCTTAACCTTCATCGTCCAATCACGCGCCATTGTGCTTTGGTGTTTAAACAACAATAAAAAAAAGCAATTCCACCCGCACATCACTGCACAAAGCAATTACGCCCGTAACGCTTAATGGCAACAACACTAAGCAATTTTAACGAAATTAGGCCGAAATAAGGAAAACACAGAATCAACCTAACGACACGTGTACAAACTTTCCTAAACAACACAAACAACGTTTATTTAAAAATTTCCAATTCAGCGCCCAAATTCAGGCTTGTCTATGTGCCACTTACTGTCAGCGCTGGCAGGAGGCAAATCCGATTAATTAAGGCTACGCATTCACAATTCAACACCTTTCGAAAACACGCAGCGTAGTCTGCTGTCGCTTGGCCGATGGGGCCAAGTGCCCATGGAACGACCAGCCAAACCAATCACAATAATTTCCATCAATTATGTACTTGTCCGGCTGCCAACGCTCTGGCTGCTGTCGCTGTCTGTGCGCTGCGTCTAGTCGAGCTGGCCGCCCTGCCAATTCGCCCAATAATGACGGGGGCCGCATTCCAGCGAAATGTCACGAAAACAATCAACAAGCGAATTCCAGCTGCCGGAACACCATCGCACTACCATAATTACAGATAATTCGGTCTGAATGCCGAACGCACAATGCGACGCGACCCGTCGCTCCACTTGCTGACTGGCTGCGGAATTCAACACCAGCTTGCACAGCGGAGCAGTGGTGACGCTGTCGTTGTTGTAGCAGATGAGATCCTTGCGACAAGCAATCCAGAGTCGGACGCACGTACTCGCCACGCACACACACACAAACACACACACGCACACAGACACGCTCAGCTGCATGTAACGTGAAATGTTAATGCGCGGGCAGAGGTGTAGAAAATCACAAAACATTTATCAGTCTAGACGGAAGCGCGAGCACTGTTTTCTATGCGTCAGTGTTTGGATTTGTGTGGTTGGCTTTGTGTGTGTTTGTGTGCGCTCGATAAGCATGGGTGTGGTCCCCATACCGCGACGCTTCGACTCAAATCGTTAAAGTATAAAAATTTCAACGAAAAGACGTAGGGAAATACGCCCCCAGGGTTTGGTTAATTTGCTAGAAAATCTGCGTGCCAGAAAAACAATTGTAAACAAACACATTAATCATTTTTGAAAAGAAACGTTTCACGTTTGCTTTTTCACCACGCGCCCACTTCCGTTTCGAGCGTTTGTATTTTTTTTATTCTATTTTTAACTTTCGTTGTGATTTTTTTCGACGCTTGATAAGGGTTTCTGTCGAAAGCTCAAGGAATGAGCGAGGGTGTAGTCAATTTTCGAAATTGTCCGCCATAGACAAAGCGGTGATTTTGGACATTTTTAAAGCAGCTGAATTTAAAGTGAACGATCACGAACCTCAGCCACTACCAAATTGGGATTAACTCGGTGCGTGAGTTAGGCAGCCGTCGAAGGTCGTCAGAGCTGTTGAAGCCGCAGCACGGAGCAGGTAAAATTATTTACGACAACGTCGAAAAATGTGGGTCAAAGCAAATACAACAGGGCAACCACATGGGCTCATCAGCCCCACACACACACACACACAACCAACTTATATGTATAAATTTTCGTCGGCAAGGACATTCGACGAAATCAAGCATTTAATTAGTGCGCATTCACACACGTGCCAACCAAAAGCAAATAAAAAACCAACAATAAAGACGGCAAACAGACAAAGCCGCAAATTAAATTTCATACGTGAAATTTGTGGAAAGTGTTTGCTGGGTTGTCATCGAAAAACAAAGCCAAACTGCCTGAAAAGCGAATTTTGCTTTTTCGGATCTTTATCGGCAATGTTTGTCTACTGTCAAAACTTGTTGACAGGCAAATAACATTTAATAAATGGCTTTTTTTTAGTATATTTTGAGCTCAGAAACAGACAACTAGTAACTAGCAGGGAGACAGTAACTAGCAGTTAATGGAAAGCATTAGGTAATAGTTAAGATGAAAAAAAGTTTACGGGCTAAAGAAAGTAAATCGATTTGGACTGCTGAATAGAAGAAAGTTTCACCAAAGGAAAGTACTTTTCAATTTGTAGATACTGAACTTCTAATGCTTCTTCTTCGTGACTGGCACGACAGCCAGATTACGAGCCTAAGGGATAGCTACCCGCAACCATCCATGTGAATTTTTTTCAAGGTTGGAAGGGACCTACAGTTTTATGCCGATCCCGAACGGCGAGTTGGGAGCTTTTTCATAGACAATTTTGCTCTCAGAGGTTTGCCATTTCCTGCTGAGAGGACAGCCGCCGAAAGAAAAATTGTTGTTTTTCTTTTTTTTCGGTGTTAACGCAACGGAGTATTGAACTTGGATTCGTGCGTCGCATTTGACTCGCGGCCCAACGCACTAACCAGCTGAGTTACGGCGACTGCGCTTGAATCAATTCATAAAAAAACAAAAAAAAAACAGTAAGAAAACCATATGAAGCTAAAAAGATGACAAAGACCTATCGCTCATGCATGGGTAGATACCAGGTTTCGCAATTTTTGGGCCACTTAGTGATTCCGGGATTGGTATTGAAAATTCTAAAGAGTGCTAACGAGAAACATCTTTCAGATTCAACACTTCTTGGTTTAGTTTTTAGTAGATTATTATAAGCATTTTACAAAACACGCCATCTTTCCCCTCCATTGCAAAAAATGTTAATTTCTTTTATCAAAGTAGGTTTTTTTTTGTGTTAAATCTACTTCGTCTGAACTTTCCAAAATTTTTTTAATAAAGTATTGTTACCAGTTAGCAATCTCATTTCAATGCGAATGAAATGAAAATCCCGAGATTAGAGAGTTTGAATCCTTAGATTTTTGGGACTGGAAAATTTCCGGGATCCCGGGATTGCAATGCCTAGTAGATGAATACACTTTTAGATGAAGAAGTAGGTATAACAAATAAAATATTCAGCAAGTTTACTGAAGAAGCTTTTTGAAGAATCAATTCATCTCAAATGCATAGATACACTTATCTACGTATCATGGATACGTACACTTTTAGATGCAGAAGTACAGCAAATAAAATATTCAACAAGTTTGTTGAAGAAGCTTTTCCAGGAATCAGTTCATCTCACATGCATAGAAACACGTATGTATGCATCATGGGTTGTGATTGATTGATTACCAAGCATGGCTGTTAGACATGATAGAGACATAAACAAATTAAAACACGAAAGAAAAGTATACATAGAAATGTATACAGAGAAAAGTATTGTAAGCGAAATGTATCTCGAACGAATAATTTAAGCCGTATGACAATCCGTTGTAAGTGGATACGCAAAAATAGTAATTATGTAATGGCAACGAGTAGTTTGAACATATCGAGACAAGTTTTCGCAAAACTTTACCTAAAGTCACAGCTGACTGACAGTCAAGAAATTCGCAGTTTGTAAAAGTTCCTAATGAATAATCATTTTATACTCTTTAACAATGAAATAAAACTTGTTTTGTGTTTTGCAAATGCAGCATTAGCAACCAACAGAGTAGCGCAAGGAGGAGATATAAAAATATCTGAAAACAAAATCGTAAAAAATTGTACTTAAATTATTCGTGGAATGGTATGAAACTGGTAAAATCTAGGATTATACGCTGACATTGCGTTGATTCCTAATGTGAAGAAAGATTAAAAGAGGATTAAAACTTGTATTGGAAACTATGATCCTGGACTCAACAGTGATTTAAACAATGTTTTCCCATGTTTTTATGTACATAGAAGTTCAACCCGAACCATTCACAGCAGTTTGTCTAGTGGGACAAATGCTTATCTCAAAAAAATTAGAGAGCATGTTCGATTCAGAACTTTTAGTTGGTTGGTTTGTTGGTTAAGTGACTGCCTCTGTATAAGACAAACTTAGGCCTATGAGCCCGTTGTGATACCACAAATTCCACCCGTTGGAAATGTGCATGCAACACTGTTTTTTCCAACATGTGATACAACACACATTTCAAACGGATGGGGAAAGGGAGGGGGGACCTACAGTTTAACGCCGAATCCGAACGGCGGTTGGCAGAGCGTACTTGTGAGATTCTTGTAATTCTCATCTGCTTCATGTGGATAGCGATAGAAGTAGATGAGTGTTTTTTCCAGCCCGAGCCAGGAATTGAACCTGGGGCACTCGGTATGAGAAGCCAGCGCGCTACGCGCTGAGCTATCGAGGCCGACCGATTCATAACTTTTAGTATATTTAGTTTGTTTTGTGAAGATCTACATTTGAATATTAAGAAGGGATCTGCCAATAATATACATAATTTTTCTTCAAGAATAGACACACAGTTAATAAATCTATTGATGGTATTTAATACAACTTTTTTAGGATAAAAATACCTTTTAGTATGTAGCGAGTAAGGTTCATAGGCCGACAACGAGAGTTTTATGATAAATGGGCCAAACGACCGAAGAACCGAGCAAAGCAAAGCAAATAAAGAAAGTCATGTCAAAGGCCGAAACGCTATCCATTTGAAAGCTTCAAAGCTGTAGACTAGAATACAGCTGACAAAAGTGGATAATAGTAACTACGGGGTATATGGGGCACCGAAGCGAGAACAGTTGAGACGTACAAAAGGAATACGAATTGAAGATAATATAATCAATATGGGCCGAAAAAGAGAAAAAGAGTCAAAACATTCACCTATAACTGAAAGATGACAAGTCTGGTGTTCTTCAAGTTTCCAGGACCTCTTAAAAAGTTAACATAAGAATATCCAAGGTGCTTTATTTTATTTTATTTTATTTTATTTCATTTTATTTTATTTTATTTTATTTTATTTTATTTTATTTTATTTTATTTTATTTTATTTTATTTTATTTTATTTTATTTTATTTTATTTTGTTTTATTTTATTTTATTTTACTTTACTTTACTTTATTTTATTTCATTTGATTTCATTTATTATTAACTTTTTATTTATTTTATACTCTTTCATATTTATTTTATTTTGAAAAGCCACATTAAATTAAGAAATTTTAAACATTCTTACAAAACTGTATCCCTGAGAGAAGTTTGGATTAGTTCTATTTGCAATAAAAAAATTGCTGTAATTGCATTGTAGATCGATCTAAGGTCACACAAAAAGATACGCAAATAGAGAAACGGAAGAGTTTATGGAGCGTCGAGCAGTTAAAACGATTTAATTAAATATACATACATACATATATATTTGCATATATATTTGTATACATACAATTTGGTATTAACGAACAGTTGAAGGACAATATGAGAAAATATAATGAAAGTAGTCAACACTCTATTTGATAAAGCGAGTAGATGAATGTCCAAATAGGACAATAGGAAATGCGAATTAATTGAGTAAACGATATAATAAAACAAGCAAGTGGATGAATTGTGTGTGGGACGAGATAACAAACGCCATACGGACGAGTGGATAAACGACAAAACATGGCAACAAGATGGCTGAGTGAACAATTTGACTGACGCAATAGTAAAACTAACGAATAGATGACTGGTAGAACATAAATGGTTGTGCAAACAAATGCTTGAGTGGTTGACGAAGCGCACACGCCTAAGGAGAGAAATTCAGCAAAATGCGCTAATTGGTGTTGGGGGCATAAAGAGGCGGAAAATTTATACAAAAAACCAGTCATACTAAAACACAAGAAAGTTAAACGTACGGAAGGTCAGACTAACTAAAGCGGCACTGCCGAATGCTACGTTCTCAATTGGAGCCAACACAACAACTGCCGGGAGATTAGTGGGGGGCGGAGAAAAGTGCTGACTTGTATTTTGCGCATAAATATGAAAGCGAGATGCGTACGGACACACAGCAATTCCTAATGGCAACTCTGCAGGGTGTACTTATAAATTATGCTAACGAACGGGGCGTTAAGTAGGCGTTTTGGAGACACGTACACTGTGTCTGTGCGAAACACTAACACACACGTAGTTCATATCACATGTGCATATGAGAAGCGGACGTCGTGGGCGTGGGCTCCGACAAGCGACCACCGCTCGAGCCTTGTGGCGGCCACTTGGCATTAGCAAATTATTATGTTAATCGCATACATAAATGATGCGAGTGCATGTGTGTGTTTGTGTGTGTGTGTGTGTCTACTTATGTGCCATTGTGTAGGCAGCTG